>UESW01004626.1:0-30018 GCA_900491605.1 Calamus simplicifolius | reverse complement strand
AATTCACCCCCCCTCTTGGGTTGCTATCTGGACCAACAACCAGTATGTTGATCCAGGCAAGGTTGTTCCCCTCATCCAACCTAGTCCCATGTCTAGCTTGACTCCTAAGATTACAATCCCCCTTTTTCATCTTAAAATATTTTCTTGATTAGGATGGGTTTATTTTTGTGGACAACTGAGTGGACCAGTGAAGGGACTCTCCTAACCCACAAATTGAGGTAAAAATTTTAGCTCTTAATATTTATTAAATATTATGTTTGGGCTGTAGAAAATTTAGAGTTAGTATGAAGAAAATAAATTAATTTTTAAAAATTTAAAAGTTAGAAAATAATGGAACAATCATTTAATTAATCAAAGATAACTTTTAAATGTTATTATGCTAAAATTAATTTTAGAGTCTAGGTACATTAGGTAGACCTATAGCTAGATTGATACTATAGCTAGATTGATATTTTTGATTTTGTACTTCAATAAAAATAAGAAATTCTAACATAATCACCTATAAGAATTTAGTATTTCATATATAGTTATACCCTGTATTACTGCATAATTTACTATAGTATTATGAATATTTTACGTATTGTTATCATAACTTATAAAATAATAAAATCTGATTTATTATTATTATAAAGTATAAAATATGCATATCATTAATAAATAAATTATAAGAAAATATAAAATGAGTTGGGTGCAATTAGACTAGCTGTGTGAGAGTGTTGCCTAGTTATGTGTAAATACATAACATTTCTCTATAGTTGGTTAGTAATGAAGTATGGAACTTCCCTATCTCTTTATAGCTGATTATTACCAAAAGTGTAATATTGTCTCTCTTTTTATAGCCAACCACTAGTGGAAGTGTAGTAGCACTTCTTTTTCTCTTTCACTTTACAGTTGGCTAATCGTGGGACTATGGCGATAACTAATATATTACTGAAGCATGATGAATTAATTAAATAAATGTTATATAATGAGGAAAGGAGTCATCTGGACTTATCGCATGAGAACATAGGTAGCCATAAGCAGGATCGTGGCACTGATTGCAGTTCTTAGTATGGTTTAACACCTAAGTTGCTAGCCACTATTGGAGTATAATATGAGCGATGTGAAGTTTGCCTATTACAAGATGGAGCACGATTGTGACTAGCTAGCTCAAATGCCATAATATTGGATCTAATATGTGATAAAAAAGAATTAATTTGAAACTATTGTGGATTGATGCTAATATTTGAATTATATAATTTGGCACATGTAGCATTGTTATGAACTATGTGAGGAGATATGGCTATAGATGACCATGCTATATTAATTAGGTCTAAAATTAAATGGTTAACACCATATGTTGGCAAGTAAAATTATTCAATTTAAAAATTAAATGGTGGAATTTGAAAGAAAAAAACTAGAATCATTTAAAAAAAGTTAGTAAGAGAAATGATTACAAATATAGATAGTAATCCCAACTTAATATAGAAAAAGCAATTAAATGCATAAAAAATATAGCAACAGAGGTCTTAAGAGAATCAAAAGGAGTAGGACTATTAGGAAAAAAAACTTGATAGTGAAATAAAGAAGTTCAAGCTGTCATCAAGTTTAAAAGAATACACTATAAAATTTGGTAAGAGGCTAGAGATTAAAAAAATCTTTAAAATATAAGAATGTAAAGAAAGAAGTTAAAAAAGCAATAAGTAAGGCAAAACTTGATGACTATATACGAAAGAATGTAAAAAGACTATATATAAATTAGCAAAACTAAGAGGAAAAAAAATAAAGATCATGATTATATTAAATGTGTTAAATATGAAGATGAAAGAGTCTTAATAAAAGAAGAAGAAATAAAAGAATTATTGAAAGAGTCTTAACAAAAGAAAAAGAAATAAAAGAATGATGAAAAAGTTATTTAAAAAAGTATTAAACAAAAATAATTTATTTAAGAATAGAAGAATGTAATAACCTAAGTGTTGAAAATAATTTTTTTTATAGATTTAGCATGCTTGAGGTTAAAAATGCTTTGAGTAAAATAAAAAATATAAAGGCATTATGGCCAGATGTGATCCCTATTAAGGTTTGGAAAGGCTTAGGAGAAATTAGAGTTATGTGTTTAACCAATCTATTTAATAGGATTATAGCAACTAAAAGAATACCGAATGATTAAAGAAAAAATATATTAATATCCATATACAAAAATAAAGATGATATTTAAAACTATGTAAATTATAAAGGAATTAAGTTGATAAGTCATACAATGAAATTATGGAAGAGAGTAATAGAAAATTGAATAAGAGCTGAAACTTTGGTGTCAAATAATTAATTTAGATTTATACTTGAAAGATCGATCATAAAAACTATTTATCTATTAAGGAGATTGATGAAAAAGTATAGGAAAAATAAAAAGCATAATATAGTACATAGAGAAATAATATGATGACTTTTAGAGAAAAAAAAGAGTTATCAAAAGATACATAGAATTAATAAAAGATATGTATGATGAGCAATAATTATTGTTAAAACAACAATAGGAGAAACTAGTAAGTTTTCAATTACTCTAGGTTTACATTAAGGATCTACCTTAAATCTATATTTTTTTTGCATTAGTTATGGATGAATTAACCAAATATATCCAAGATGATATATCATGGTGTATGTTATTTGCAAATGATATAGTGTTGATTGATGAAACTAAATTTGTAGTAAATGCTAAGCTAGAGATTTGGAGAGAGGCTGTAGAATCCAAAGGTTTCAAGATTAGTAGAATTAAAACTGAATACATAAAATATAATTTTAGTGAAAGTAGAAATACAAATAAAGAAACAGTAAATATTGCAAGCCAAGAGCTATCAACGAGTAAAAAATTTATGTATTTGTAACCTACTATTCAGCAAGAAGGTAAAATAGGTAAATATGTAAATTATAGAGTTAAAGTAGGATGTATTAAATAAAAAAGTGCTTCGAAAGTATTATATGATTGACACATTCCATTAAAATTAAAAGAAATATTTATAAAATCGCTATTAGGCCATCTATGCTATATGAAACAAAGTGTTGGGCAATACTAAAACAACATGTGAATAAATTAAGTATAACAAAAAATGTACTTATTAAAATGGATATATGGTAAAACTTTAAAATATAGAATTAAAATAAACACATATGAGAAATGATAGGAATAGCCCCAATTGAAGATAAAATAAAAAAAAATTGATTATGATGGTTTGAACATATACAACGAAGACCTTTAGATGCTCCAGTTAGAAAGAGTGATTTTTTAACTGTCCATGGTAATGATAGAGATAGAGGCAGGCCTAAACTAACATGAACATAAATAATTAAGAAAGACGTAACAATTTATAATTTGAGTGCCTTCATGTAGTCAACCCCATGTATTTAGGAAAAGGCTTAGATGAGTTGAGTTGAGTTGTTGCTACATTATTGACTTTTCAGTAATTATATAATTGTATGTATGGAAGAAGATTTCTTACTAAGATATTAGCTCACATCATTACTGTTACATTTTTTTTTAGAGCTACAGGGCATCTAGACTAGAGTTCGATTTAGGACTTTTAATAAGAGTTTTAGTTAACTTTAGCATTTGATATCAAATATATCTGAATTTGAAATTTGTACTTTATATACATAAAAATTATTGATGAAATGTTTTGTTATATATGAGTTTGGTTCAGTTCTTTATGCAAAATGAGTTTTTTTTTTTTCTAAATTTGTTTGCACTCAAAGAGCAAGCAATGCATTGTGTGAGGATATAAAAGCTCTCACAAAGAGGACATAGGATGGTGGGACGGAAGTGGTGGAAATAAAGGTTGGGAAAAGATTCACAACTTTGTCCATGGCATAAATCTAGGAAACCCTAAAGTCATATGTGATGTCGTTTTATGTTTTCTCTAAATGCCAATCCTTTTTTTATTACCTTGCTAGCGTCCATTGAGAATATATTCAGCAGTTAGATAGGGAGTAATTTGCTATCTATAGGTTGTTATTTCATATTTATGATGCTAAGGGTATAGATACCTTTGGGAAAAGAATTTTATTTTTGCATCAAAATTTGTCGATATAAGCAGCAGTTTCTCTCTCTCTCTCTCTCTCTCTCTCTCTCTCTTGATCCACTGTTTTTTTCATTAACTCATTAGAAAAGAATTTATTTTTTTTTTTCTATTTTGCTGACCTCCCTTTGCTTCTTTCCTTCCTTTCCATCTTTCCAATCATCTTTAGAGAGAGCATGGTTGTCAAATTCCTGCCCCTTCCTTTTAAGGATTTTTAACCTAATAATTGGTACTATTTATTTCTAGGTTTAAGCCATGAAAATTTTAGAAGGTATGATTTTCAGGAAATATGTTTTTGACTTCCATACTCATTAGCTTATTTGCAATTCGTTGTTGGTTGTGTGGTGGTGGTCCCTCTAACACCTTGACAAGGCTAGTCCTAGTACTTATTCAGAATGAATTAAACTATTTATCATTTTATCCTTGCAATTATATATTGTACCCATTGAACATAAGTTATTGCAAATGACCTTTTATTTGTTATTGAGATTATTGTTTTGTTATTATGCTTCAACAGGGATATGTATTTGAGGTTTATAGGGTGGGATTTTCCAAGATATTTTCAAGATCACCCATGTAAATCTTGCAACAATATCTCATGGAAACTTAAACAAATGATGGGTGAATATCTAAATCAATGAGATTAACTATTGACTTGCTTAAGTATATAAATCGATCACTTTGGTGCAATATCATCATTTTTATCACTGTAGTACTATACTATACATACTTTAAAATTTGATCATCTGCAATAGATTTTTTTAAAAAAAAAATTAGAAAAATTTGAATTCTAGACTTGCTTCTTTGGCTGCTATATATTGAACTCCTAAATGACTTGAGCTCTAGTGCTATGCCAACATTTTAGACAATTTGCATGGTTGAATGCTACGACATTCTTTCCACCATAGCAACTTATTTATTGGGTTCTGACAACATGGTGTGCACCTACAGATCACTTTTGTGCATCACTTATGAAGTAAATAAATCAAATATTGTTATCTACCATATTTTCTCTTTTTTGTTTCAAAGTGTTATCTATAGGAAGTAATGACGCTCGATCACCGAAATTAGACGCCAAGAGAAAAATTTGCCGCTGATGGGGTCCCCATTGAGATGGGTGACCTGCAAGAAGTCCCACGACCAAAGGAAGCTCCGGTAGAGACCCTCCGATGCTCAAGTCAGCAATCAAGGTCATAGCTGAAAGGAAGCTCGAGAGAGCTCCCTAGGGGCAGAAAAGCTCCCATGGATGTTTGTTCCTTCGGGGATTTTTTGTTGTGAGTGGGCACTTGTGTTCATGTACCTTGACTCTGAGTTTATTTACCCTTTTATAGGTCTTTGACATTCGTCTAGGGATTAGCCACGTGGAGTTCCGTGAGAAGGGAATGTCCGTGGGGCACGTGGAAATTGCGTGAGTATGGGCTGATCAGTGGGCTTTGTCCCATCAGAGAGGAGAAGCTGGCGGTTGGTGGGTCTGGTCCCATCAGTCGATGGGGCCAGGCGGTAGATAGGCCTGGCTATGTCAGGCGACATAGGTTAGAATGTTGGTCGGCCTGGTCCCATCGATGGCATGGCCGGGTGGTAGGTAAGCCTGGCCGTATCAAATGGTGCAGGTCAGAAAGTTGGTGGGCCTGGTGGTTGGTGCCGATTTGGAGAAGTTGGGGCCACCTTGGTCGGCTTGAAGAAGTCGAGGCCGCCTTGGCTGACTCGGAGAAGTCAGGGCTGCAGGGGGCCGACTTGAAGAAGTCGGGGCCGCCTTGGCCGACTCGAAGAAGTTAGGGCCGCAGGGGCCGACTCGGAGAAATCGGAGCCACAGGGGACCGACTTGAAGAAGTTGGGGCCGCCTTGGCTGATTTAGAAAAGTCGGGGCCATTTTGGCCGGCTTGAAGAAGTCGGGGATGCAGGGGCTGACTTGGAGAAGTTGGGGCTGCCACGGCCGACTTGGAGAGTTGAGACAAGCGCGCCCATGCTACTTGGTTGATTTTGCTGTAATTATCTATGTGGCACCACCAGCCACATCAGATGCCCCCTCGCTCCTGAGTACATGGGGCCATGTGTCCGTTGACCCTCGGGTGTAAGGAGCACGAAAATTGAAAATGATTGTTGGCTGTGGGGCACCTTTAGTAGTTGGAGATATGGCGCGCTCTCCCGAGGCGACATTGCTTCAAAAATCTCCCATAATCATGCAAAAGGCAAGGGATGATGTAGCGCTGAGCACCACAAGAGAGGGTCTCTCGAAGGATGGAAAAAAAGGCGGGTGCCATTATTGTCTTACCGTCCTCCACGCCTTGTCATTGGCCGAAAATCCCGCTCCCCAAGTAGAGCCGAGGCATCACACCTTGGGCGTAAGCGGGATTGTTGACAGCTGGACATCTGGCACGGCGACCGTAGGCCACGTGGCAAAATTCTGAGTGGAGCGATTCAAAACTGGGGTATAAAACCATTCCTCGCGCCGATGGGGGTCCTTTATGCCATCACTGTCTCCTCTACAATCTTTCCTCTTCTGAGCTCTGAGCCCTTTGCAGCCCAAGACTTCCAGCCTTTGTCTTCTTCCTAAGCACCAAGTTAGTCCCTCTTTTTCTTTCTCTTCCAAAACTATGGACTGTCGAGCTATTAGGGAGGGTAAGAGACCCGTAGTAAGTTCTCCTCACTCCTTTGATGAGGATGATGTCCCCCTAGTCCGTAGGGTGCCCCGGCCGATGAGTGGAATTACCATCCGCAATTGCCCAACGGCGAGTGACCAGCCATCCGCCTGAACATCTTCGGTGAGAGTAGATCCCATATCTTTGAACCGTCCGGCTCCTTCTCCGGCAGCTGGTCTTGACCCGGCAGGGGCGGGGGGGGGGGGGGGGTGGCCTCCACCATGACCCCCGAGGAGATAAAGGACCTTAGGAATAGGTATAAGGTCCCTAGCTCAGTGAGGATGCCTGGTGGGTGTTCACCGCCAGGCCAGGCCAAGCCCTTCCTCTTTGCCTTCCATCTAAGGTCAAGGGATGGAAATCTCAGTTCTTGTATGCCTATTTGGAGGGGATGAGGGCCGACTGGAGAGAACCAGATGTCAGCCCCAATAAGAATTCCACCATCGATGGGAGGGACAGGGAGCTCTTCCACCGCCTAACATCCTCCGAGATCCCCTCCTATAAGGAATTATTGGTCGAGGAGAACCTTTATGAGGCCGAACTGGCCCCGGTGGTTGGTGAGCATGAAAACCTGTCCTTCTCATCCCCAACCCGGCATTACATTACATATTTTTACTAATGTTTAATTTTGTACAATGATGAAGGTTTTCGCCGAGAAATTGGAAGCTGCCATGCGCAAAAAGAGGCAAGTGGCTGGCGAGAAAGTGAGGCTGGTGAAGAGGGCACAAAAGAAAGCCCAAGCCAAGCCAACCCAAATCTCGGAGGCTCCCGCACCTTGAGCAGAAGTGGCTCCTATGGAGGAGCCAGCCAGAAGGGCGCCGCATGAGGCACCGGTGGAGGAGGTGGCCCCTGGCCCAGCCGGGGCCGTACAGTGGAGGGGGGCCAGCCGGCCCCACCTAGCAACACCGGATGAGAGAACCCAGTTGCCACCGAGCCGATAGTGGTGGAGCTGGAATCCGAGATGGAAGTACCCACCGCCACAGATCTAGCCAAGGCGGGGCGAGTGGAGAATGCAGATGGCTCTCCAGCTCCCCTTGAGCCGGAGACAGAAAGGGTTCCCCCATCAGCCGGAGAGGGGGAGGCAGTAACAGAGGTGGCCGGTGCCGGGACAAAGATGGCCGGCGAAGATGGGGCCGAGATGGGGAGCCCGTCCCCGCTGATGATACGCGCCTCGATCCGACGAGCGATCGGAAAGATGCCGAGGCGACCTCAGCGGCTGGCGCCCAGGCTTTCGTCTTTGGAGGATGCCGGGGAGGTGGTGCATCTACTGTAGAAGCTGCGGCTGCCGCAAATTAACGCGCAGATGGAACAACAAACCACTGCCGAGGTCCTTGACATGACCTTCGTGTCAGTGCCCCAGGTTATTTTTTACCTCGGTTCTCTTTTTCATGTGCTTAATTTAATATGTAGCTGACAAACCGATTGGTGCAGATGGCCAACGGGGTCTTCGCCCTTTGTGACTCGGTGGCCCGGTCATGCAAACTGCTCATGCGCTCCCAAGGGAGGATAGATAAATTCAAGGGGCAGTGCCAAGAGCTGATCGAGAAGCTTACTCGGCAACAAGAGGAAGCCAAGGCCCGGGAAGATGATCTGGGCGGCAAACTTAAAGAAGCTAAGAGCTGGTTGGAGGTCAAGTACGGCCGTGCCTTCGCAGCAGAAGCCCAGCTGGCCTTGGTCTCGGCCAAACTGCAATCGGCCAAGACGAGAGTGGAGGAGCTAGTCCGCCAGCTCAAACATGCAGAGGACCGGACCGACGCAGCGATGGCTGAGACCCATACCGCTGTGGGGAGGGCAACCGCGGATGAGATAGCAGCGCTCGAAGCCGAGCAAAGGCGGGTTGAAGCAGCGGCCCATGCCTGGGAAGCCAGGGCTGCATCGAAGAGGCCAAGAGCCGAGCCTGGGGAGTCGAGGAGCAAATCAGGGAAGTTGAGGCCCGGGCCACAAATGCCATCATCGATTTTAGAGCATCATCAAAGTTCAAACAAGAAGTGATCGAGGCCAGTATTGACACCTCTGCTAAGGGTTTCGACTGATGCAAGGCGAGAATGTCAGAGGTCTTCAGCATTAGCAGCTTTGATCTTGAAGCGATCCAACCTAGGGATCTAGACGGCAAGGAGTCGAAGGAGGAGGATGCAGTCGGGGAGAATCAGGGCCTAGCGGATCTTGAGCTAGTAATCTTTGTATTTTTCTTTTTGTCTTGCAACCGACTTTGGGTCGGGCCTTGTACCCACCAAAGATATTAATAAAAAGGGAAGAATTTTTCCTTCCAAAGCTTTCTTCCTTGCTCCTCGTAGCTATCTCGCATTTCTGTGATGTCACCGTAGTCCTATAGACTAAGGCCCGATAGTGAACGATCATATCCACAGAGGCTCATGCTGCCAGCCAAGTTTGTTGCACACCAAGCCCCCGACCAAGCGGGCATAGTAGCTTACTGCCGGTTGTGGGAGAATTTAGATACGCATGGGCGGCTTTTTGGAATTATCCTAGGGGCTTGCACACGAATCCTAGGGAATAGCTTACTACCAAATGCACGGACCATCTCGGTCGGGTACAAAGCTGTCAGGGACTTAAACTGACTCGGGGGCATTTCTTTGCCGGGCTGAGTGGTGTCCTGTTAGCCATGATGCCAACGAGCTCCTCTTGAACCGCCTCGGAGGTATCTCTTTGTTGGGCTGAGTGGTGACTCGACCGGGTATGGAGCTGTTAGGGACTCGAACTGACTCGGAGGCATCTCCTTGTCGGGCCGAGTGGTGTCTCACTAGCCGCGATACCGACGAGCTCCTTTTGAACCACATCGGGGGTTTATGTACCAGCCCGAGGGGCAACTCGATTGGGTACGGAGCTGTTAGGGACTGGAACCGACTCAAGGGCATCTCCTTGCCAGGCCGAGTGGTGTTCCATTAGCTGCAATGCCGGCGAGCTCCTTTTGAACCGCCTCAGGGGTTTGTGTGTTAGCCTGAGGGTGACTCGACTAGGTACGAAGCTATTAGGGACTTGAACCAACTCGGAGGCATCTCCTTGCCGAGCCGAGTGGTGTCCCGTTATCCACAATGACGGCGAGCTTCTTTTGAACCGCCTCGGGGTTTGTATGCCAACCCAAGGGGCAACTCGACCGAGTACGGAGTTGTTAGGGACTTGAACCGACTCGAGGGCATCTCCTTGCCAAGCCGAGTGGTGTCCCATTAGTCGTGATGCCAGCGAGCTCCTTTTGAACAACCTTGGGGGTTTGTGTGCTAGCCTGAAGGGCAACTCGATCGGGTATGGAGCTGTTATGGACTTGAACCGACTCGAGGGCATCTCCTTGCCAGGCCAAGTGGTGTCCCGTTAGCCACGATGCCGGTGAGCTCCTTTTGAACCGCCTTGAGAGTTTATGTGCTAGCCCGAGGGGTGACTCGATCGGGTATGAAGCTATTAGGGACTTGAACCGACTCGAAGGCATCTCTTTTCTAAGCCGAGTGGTGTCCAGTTAGCCGCGATGCTGGTGAGCTCTTTTTTGAAAACAGGTCTTCAAGTATGGGGAAGAACCGAGTGGGGTGTTGAGGAAAATCCTTTATTTCCAATCGTGTGGGAGATACACTATTGACAGTATTGGCGAAGGTTGTCCGCATTCCAGGTACATGGGATAGGTCGTCCGTCGAGCTCTTCATTTTGGTATGCGCCCCGGTGAAGCGTCTCGGCAATGCGGTAAGGACCTTCCCAATTAGGAGACAACTTGCCCCTCTCCATTGGCTTCGACACCTCAGCCTTCTTGAGGAGTAGATCTCCAGGGCGAAACACCTTGAGATGCACCCAGGCATTGTAATATTTGGCCGCTGGCTGACGGAAGGCTGCCATCTATAGTCACGCTTGGTCACATACTTCGTCAATGAAGTCAAGGTTGGCCCTTATCAGGGTGAAGTTGTCTTCTTCGTTGTAGGACTCCACCCATGGATTTGGAAGGCTGATCTCGATGGGGATGACTGCCTTGGATCCGAAGACGAGACTAAAGGGGGTCTCGCCCGTCGAAGCTCTTGGAGTTGTGTGGTATGCCCATAGCATGCTGGGAAGCTCCTCCATCCATCAGCCTTTGGATCCATCCAACAAAGTTCTGAGTCCTCTGAGGATGGTGCGATTCATGACCTCGGCCTTCCCGTTGGTCTGCGGGTGGCCGACAGAGGCAAATCGATGGCGGATGCCTAACTCGGCACAGAAAGTCTTGAACATGGCGTTATCAAACTGTCGGTCGTTGTCAGTGATGATAGTGTGAGGCAAGCTGAAGCGACATATGATAGACTTTCAGAAGAAGGCCTTGACTTTGCTCTTGGTGATCTTGGCTAGTGCCTCAACTTCGACCCATTTGGTAAAGTAGTCGATGGCAACAAGCAAAACCTCTGCTGGCCTGGAGCCAAGGGGAATGGTCCGATGATGTCCATCCCCCATTGGGCAAAGGGCCATGGGGCCGAAAGAGAGCTCAATGAGGTGGATGGCTGACGCTGGATACATGTATGGCGCTGGCAGCCATCGCACTTTTGAACTAGCTTGGCAGCATCCTCCCTCATAGTGAGCCAAAAATAGCCTTGACGGAGAGCCTTTTGGGCCAGCGACCTACCCCCGAGGTGATTTCCACAGATGCCCTCATGGATTTCCCTGAGGATGTAGTCGGCGTCTGCCAATCCCATGCATTTGAGAAGGGGGTAAAAGAATGACCTCCTATATAGGTACCCATCTAGAAGGATGAATTTGGAGGCTCTCCACTTAAGTAACTTGGCTTTCTCGCGGTCAACTGGAAGAGTGCCATCCGTAAGATAACGGATGTAGGCGTCCATCCAAGTTGGCCCTTGGGTAAGCGGAAGGACCTCCTCTTTGTCTTCAATTCTGGGTCTCTCCAGGTGCTCGATATAGGCATCCCTTGTGATGCCGCTAACCGAGGTGGCCAAGCGAGAAAGAGTGTCAGCTTTGGCGTTCTCAATCCAAAGGATGTAACTGATGCAGAAATAAGTTAATGAAGAAACTGAGAGCCGGACCTTATCCAGGTACTGGGCCATGGTGGGGTCCCATGCCTCGTACTCTCCGTTGATCTATCTGAAGATGAGTTGCGAGTTGATGATGGCTCTGAGACACCTTACTCCAAACTCCTGGGCAAGTCTCAATCCTGCCAACGGAGCTTCGTACTCGGCCTGGTTGTTTGTAGCTTTGAATAGGAGCCGAAGGGCATACTCCACTTTTTCTCCCTTTGGGCTCGTAAGGATGAGGCCGGCACCGCTTCCTTGGGAGTTGGAGGTGCCATCCACATGGAGGATCCAAAATTCTCCATCATGGCTCGGCTCGGCATTGGGTTGCTTCAAGGAAGTTTCTTTCGCCGACTCTTTTGCCCAGGTGCACTCAACTAGGAAGTCGGCCAAGACTGGGGACTTTAGAGCTGGCCTTGCCTGGAATGAGAGGTCAAATTCCTCTAGCTTGATAGCCCATTTGGCAAGTCGACCTGAGGTGTCCGGATGAGCCAAAATGGCTCGAAGGGGCTGGTCCATGAGCACCATAATGGGGTGAGCCTGGAATATGGACGGAGACGCCGAGCGAAGATGATTAGGGCAAAGATGGTCTTTTCTGTCTTGGAGTACATGACCTCTGCATCATGGAGCACCTTGCTTCATAGTAGACATGCTTCTGGGCTCCGTCGATGTCAAGACGCACCAAGATGAAGCTGACGGCTTCCGAGGAGGCGGCGAGATAAAGGAAAAGACTCTCCCCATCCCTCGGCTTCGATAGGAGAAATGGGGAGGACAGGAATATTTTCAATCCCTCAAGGGCCTTCTGATAGTCGTCTGTCCACTTAAAACCATTGACTTTCTGCAGGGCTTTGAAGAAGGGCAGGCACCTTTCAGCCAATTTGGAGAGAAAACGACTTAGGGCTGTCACCCTTCTAGTGAGCTGTTGTACCTCCTTCTTATTGGTCGGCAACCTCATATCGAGGATGGCACTAATTTTCTTTGGGTTCACCTCGATCCCTCGCTGGGTCACCATGAAGCCCAAAAACTTACCCACCGTGATGCCGAAGGCACATTTCTTTGGGTTCAACTTGACTTGGAAACGGCGGAGGTTATTGAAAGTCTCCTTCAAATTAGAAACATGGTCGGAGGCGTGCGCGCTCTTTTTCAATATGACGTCTACATAGACCTCCATGTTTCGGCCCAGCTGGTCTTAGAAGACTTTATTCATTAACCTTTGATAAGTAACTCCCGCATTCTTGAGGCCGAAGGACATTACCTTATAGCAATAAATGCCCTTCTCAATCACGAAGGAAGTATGCTCCTCGTCGCTTGGGTCAATCTTTATTTGATTGTACTTGGAGAAAGCATCCATGAAGCTGAGAAGCTCATGGCTGAAGGTTGAGTCTACCAGCTGATCGATCTAGACTAGTGGAAAGCTGTCTTTAGGGCACACCTTATTGAGGTTGATGAAGTCAATGCAAATTCGTCATCTCCCATTTGCCTTTCGGACCATGACTATGTTGGCTAACCAGCTTGGGTAATGTGCTTCCCAAATGTGGCCGACAGTAAGCAGCTTGTCAACTTCCTCGTCGATGGCTCATTGTCGCTCGGGAGCAAAGCCTCTCTTCTTATGGAGAATCGGATGGTATTTTGGATCAATATTAAGTTTGTGGGTGATCACCTCTAGTGGGATGCCTGGCATGTCGAATGCCGACCAGGCGAATATGTTCGAGTTCGCCCGCAGAAAGGTCAAGAGGCGATCATGGTCTTCTATAGGGAGAAGTCCGCCGATGCTCACCATTTTTGCTGGGTCGTCCCCCAGTGGAAAAGTCAGAAGCCACTCGGTCGGCTCTCCCCCTTTGTTGGACTCCCTAGGGTCGGGTGCTTCCAAAGTCGGCCCGACCTCCTAAGGACTCGAAGCCATATGCTAGCAGGGTAAGATCGGACTGATTTCTCCTCGCATTTCGCCGACCCCACTATCGGTTGGGAACTGCACAAGAAGTCGCCTGGTGGAGATGACCACATCCAAAAGGTTAAGGCCCGGTTATCCCAGAATGGCATTATACACCAAGGGTACCCGTACGACTAGGAACCTCATAATAATTGTGCTTTGGCATGGTAGTATTTTGGCTGTTACTGGTAAGGAGATTTCACCTTCCACCCTTACCGAGTCTCCCGTAAATCCGACTAGGGGAACCGTTACAGGCTAGAGAGAATCAACAGATAAACTCGTCCTAACAAATACGTCATAAGTAATGATGTCAGCTGAGCTGCCACTATCAACAAGGATTCTTTTTATAGGATGCTTGGCAATCGTCATCGAGACAACGATGCCTTCATTGTTTACATTTCCTACTTCGGTTGGTCCCCCTCTAGGGATTACATCATCCGACAACTCCCCCCTGGGCCGCTTGGATGAAGAGGCTGCCCCCAGAACATCATTCCCATCGTTCACTCTGTCAGGGCATTATCAATAGTAGCTTGAGCAGGAGGAGGCCCCATGAGAGCTGGCATAGGCGGGGGCACCTTTTGGATATACTTCCCGAGGTAGTCCCGCTGAATAAGCTCCTCAATGGTGCACTTCAAACTGTAACAGTTATCGGTGTCATGGCCATAGTCCCGATGGAAGCAGCAGTAACGGCTTTTGTCGCGGGGGAGGCCCTTCTTCATAGGAGGGGGTCGCTGGAGGTAGGGCTCGCCCTCAATCTCCATGAGGATATGAGAGCGAGGGGCAAGGAGAGGTGTGAGCCCGCTTTCTGAGGGGGTGAGACTTCGATGCCTGTTGTCTGATCAGCATGGTGGCTCAAGCTTTCGGGAGTGAGAGGGTCTGCTTGGTTTAGGATGGGCGGACCCTCAGTTGGATCCCCTCGCAGATTTTCAATGGGTGAGGTTGGCCTCGTCCGCACGGATGTACTTCTGTGCTCGAAGAAGAAGGTTAGAGTAGGAGCTGGGAGGTTTCTTATCCAAAGAAAAGGTAAAGGGGAAGGGAGGAGTCCCCGCTTCAACGCCAAAGTTGCCACCGTATCGTTCAGGTGATAGACCTCGAGGGCGGCAATTTTGAATCGGGCTATGAAGTCCCGAAGCGACTCCCCTTCCTTTTGGTGCACGGAGAAGAGGCTATCTGCGACCCTGGGAATCCTTCGACAAGCATCAAAGTGCACCAAAAATGCCCTTTCCAGCTCCCAAAAGGAATCAATACTGTGAGGGGATAGACGGGAGTGCCAGGCATGGGTGGCCTTCCATAGAGTGGCGGAGAAAGCTTTGCAAAAGAGGGCATCCGTAGCCCCTTGGACCTACATGAGGGCCTTATAACTTTCAAGATGGTCAAGGGAATCTATCGTACCATCGTACAGATCCAACAGAGGAAGGCAGAATCTGGAGGGACAGGTTCCTCCAATATTCGGCGGGTGTAGGGAGAACGGGTGTCGTACTCCTTCGACCGATTGTTGATTTTTCTGGCAAGCTCCTCAAGCTGGCAGTGATACTCATCCAGACATTCCTTCGCTAGGCGTCTGATGGTTGGCATCTTCCCGGATGGTTCGGAAGATGATGAGGAATAAGAAGGGGAAGAATGCGGCAAGTGGGACCTCCATTTTGGCTCTTCCTGGCATTGGAGCTCTAGGGAGAACTTGCTCGGGTCACGGTCGGGAGAGCTTGGCCTCTTGAGGAGCTCTCGATGATGTCTTTGGGAGAGACTCGGCGACGATCAGCCTCTCGCTGGGGGGATCTTTCCCTCGTAGACTGCTGGCTAGCCATCGCAGTAGGTGGTAGAGCAGGCTGGTGTTGAGTGGCCACGGAATGTTGCTCCTGGAGTCCATGGACCATTGCAGTGAGAGCTTGGACTTGTTGGGTAAGTGCTGCTAGTTGATCAGCTTGAGTAGCTATAGCTGGTGGTGCGCGAACAACCGAAGGGTCGGCAGTGGGGGATTGACTTCCTGTTGCCCAGTTGGTGGGTGGTGCCCCTCAAGGTAACTAGAGGAGGTCTCTTGAGCCCATGTCACCACCATCACTTGATAAAGAGGGAGGAAAAGGCTCATAGCTTAGTGTCGCAGAACTTTGCTCTCTGCCCCCCTACCTAGCGCGCCTATCTGATGATGCTTGATCACCGAAATTAGACGTCGAGAGAAAAATTTGTCGCTAATGGGGTCCTTGCTAAGATGGGTGACCTGCAAGAAGTCCCACAACCAGAGGAAGCTTCGGTAGGAACCCTTCGACGCTCAAGTCAGCAATCAAGGTCACAGCTGAAGGGGAGCTCAAGAGAGCTCCCTAGGGGCAGAAAAGCTCCCGAGGATGTTTGTTCCTTCGGGGATTTTTTGGTGTGAATGGGCACTTGTGTTCACGTACCTTGACTCTTAGTTTACTTACCCGTTTATAGGTCTTTGACATTCGACTAAGGATTAGCCACGTGGAGTTCCGTGAGAAGGGAATGTCCGCAGGGCATGTGGAAATTGCATGAGTATGGGCTGGTCGGTGGGCTTTGTCCCATCAAAGAGGAAGAGCTGGCGGTTGATGGGCCAAGTCCTATCAGTTGGTGGGGCCATGCAGTAGACTGGCCTAGCTATGTCAGGTGGCGCAAGTCAAAAAGTTGGTGGGCTTGGTGGTTGGTGGGCCTGGTCTCATCGATGTCTTGGCCAAGTGGTAGGTGAGCCTGGTCGTGTCGAGCGGCGCAGGTCAGAAAGTTGGTGGGCTTGGTGGTCGGTGCCGACTTGGAGAAGTTGGGGCCACCTTGGCCAGCTTGGAGAAGTTGGGGCCGCAGGGGGCCGACTTGGAGAAGTCAGGGCCGCCTTGGTCAACTTGGAGAAGTTGGGGCCGCCTTGGCCGACTTGAAGAAGTCGGGACCGTAGAGGGCCAACTCGAAGAAGTCGGGGCCGCAGGGAGCCGACTTGAAGAAGTCGGAGCCGCCTTGGCCGATTTGGAGAAGTCGGGGCCGCCTTGGTCGGCTTGGAGAAGTTGGGGCCGCAGGGGGCCGACTTGGAAAAGTCAAGCCGCCACGGCCGACTTGGAGGAGTTGAGGCAAGCGCGCCCGTGCTACTTGGTTGATGTTGCTGTAATTATCTACGTAGCACCACCAGCCACAACAGGAAGCATTTTAGACTTGTCACCTAGTGCTTGAGGGCTATGAATTTTGATCTCCTATTGCTAGTCTTCTACATTTGCGGGGAGCACATAATTGTAAAACATTGAAAACCATGGTGAGAAAATAGTGAAATCTTCATAATTTGGAAAGGTAATGCATCATGCAAACTAATATAATAAACTCCAATAGTTGGCATAAATAAATAAAAATAAATAAATATATTGTTAATCTATATTCCACAACATTGTAATTACTTTTTCATTTATTTATATACTATCTCACTTGGAAAGAAAAGGTTCAATGCTAGTGTACCTGGGCTTATAATCATAGATTCCAATCCATGAAAATTTTAACACGTACCAAGAGGCCATATCAACGACTCACAAAAGTTAACCAATTATGTCAACTAATACTATTGGACTAGATCTTTAGAAATAAATTTGTGCTTTGTGATCCATGAGAGATTGGTTCAAGATCATGGTAGACTTAGATCAACTAAGAAGAAATTATTCTTGATATGTAAAGGGTAAATAGCAATATCATAGCTCCATATTATGGTTGTTTGATTAAGATGAACAATGCCAAAACGTTGATCCAAATTCTATTATGGTGTGAACTTTTGAAAGAAAGCAATGATATGTTGATTATCTCGCTATGTTCAAGCATTAACATAGGTTGCACATATTGTTTGTACATCAGATCAATATATCTATTTTTATACATTGTAATCCTATGACAGATTTCTCCTACCATAATGTTTTCTCTTGATATAATGCTTAGACTTAACTTGAGTTACATATTTCATTTGGACATATTCTGGTGATTAGTTTGGAGCCACAGCTTGCTGGGTTTATAATGTTCATGTAGGTTGGGCCTTTTCAAATTTCTGAGTGTGAAAAACCTAAAATAAAAGTTAAAATTTGGCTAAGTCTTCATGGAATAGTTTCTGTAGAATTAGCTTACATCTTTATAACATTCAATGGCTCTAATTCAACTGCCTCTCAGTTGATTGTAGAATATTTTTAGAATATTTTAATCTACCTATTGGATGGTACTCTTGTCTATTTTTGGCCAACCACATTTTTGCTTCCAACCTCATAATTATGAGCAACTTGAAACAACTGAAGTAAGTTCTGAACTTGGTAAACCGTAATTGGTGATTTGAAAGGCATTTTAGAATAGATTAAGTGATTTTATGCCACTAAATCTTCCCATAATTTATTTTTCACGCAGCCTTCCACACTCTAATAACTATATTTTTTTCGTTGACCTAATCATCCACTTAGAAGAAGTTTTAAAAAAAAAAAAAAACTAGAGGAATCAAATTTACTCATCATGTTGATACAATTCATAATTAAATTTGAGGTAATTATTTTTACTCTGTTTTTTCTTTTAATTTTTGTCTCAATTTATTTTGACATGTCATATATTAATCATACTTATTAATGTGCATACATGTATAATATATGAAGTTAAGAGTATGGGTAATCGCTGTTGAGTCTTAATATGTGTAAGAAAAAGGTTGAGAGCGAAGGCTGAAGATATTTTTAATTTATTTATATATTTCTTTTAAGATGTAATGGATTATCATCTTTATATTTAGTAGATTAAACTATTTTTATGTCCTAGATATTAAAGTATTCATTATAAGTTAATAAAAATATTTTCTTTATATATAGTTTGTTTATATTTTAAGTTGAAGTAAAATTATTACTTCATCACTAATCAAGAAAAATTATATTTTGAAATCTTATATATATATATATATATATATATATATATATATATATATATATATATATATATATATATATTGATTTATGAAAACTATCGCTATAGCTATAAAACTATAAAACCTATAAGCCTTTACTAATGCATCAATTCGTTAAAATAGATATAATATTATAATAATGATTGTAACAGTTGCTAAAAGTATAAGCAAAAAATCAAGCTCATGACCTACTTTGATAGTTTTATCCATCAATAACTTATACTAATGATATTTGGAACCATCAACATAGTTCATTAAAACTATACCAATGAAGGAAAAAATCTTTAGTAAAATCTCTATATTGAAGCCTCTTATACTAATGAATTTTCTAACATTTGATATAGCCTGAAAAATTCCATACAGGTAGATTCTTAAGTTTTACGGGTAGATTTTAACCATCAATAAATAACAATTTTTTATAACGTAAACATGCAATACTTGATTAAATCCCACAAATAGTATCACAGCATATAAAAAATGAAAATAAAAGCAAAAAAAAAAAAGAAAACAGTTGCAGGAAAAGATAGAATATGAATAGGTATGTTGCCTCTTGAATTCAAATATAATCAATTGAGTATGGATTTAAATTAACATATAAAATGCTTAAATTGAAAATGACAACTCCATTTTTACTGAAAGCACAATTAGATGCTTATTAATAATAACAATACAACATCCCAATAGTAATGTCCATGTAAATACAACATCATTGGCATTGTCACACAAGTACAATTAATGTGTCATATTATTTACTTTCTAGCACATAAGCACATTGCAACCTTATTGAAAATCTCACACAAGTAGTATATCATTTTAATTTATATCACCTACATGTGCATACACAAGTAGCATATAGATATACATGCACACTCACACATGGCAATAGAGATCTTGATTGATGAATTTTTGGAGATGCATGCAGCATTTAGGAATGCTCAAATCCCCTTGCAATGATGACCGAATTAGCTTGATTGGTGAACTCCTCAAGATGGCATGGTAATTGCCCTGAAATGCATCAACCTTAGTTTAAATCTAGCAAAGAATAAACAAAGAATTTAAGACTTGGCGGCTAACTTGTAGCAAAATTATGAATTTTTGCTTCATATTTTGTGACTTTTCTAATCAAGGAAGTTTGTTGGATATAAAAAAATTGGGATAGCAAAACATCAAACTGCAAGCCAGCGATCAAGTACGATGCTTCAAAAATTACAGTAAAAAAATTCTCATAAATCTCTTTTTTATGAAAAAATGAGGAAAAATTTTTTCCCATAAAAATTAATTAAAATCAACATAAGTTACTTGTTATTTAAATGCAGAGAGAAATTGTCACAAATTTTACAACCTCACGCTTTAGAACAATAATTGTTGTCATCAAAATTAAGATCCATGGCCAACTAGCCACTCATGTTTTGAAGATGAAATAGAATCTTTAATTATTTTCATTAAAAGAAAGAGAAGTAGAATCTTTAGATTATCGTGCATGATCATCTTTGCACTCAAAACAGGGCTTCAATATGAACTACTGGAGCAACAGGGCCTTGACAACTGATGTTGAGAAAGATAACAATTTTGATGGAATTTACATGAAAAATAGAAAAATAAAATGCTCGAGTGAAAGGCATGACTTAACAGAGGAAAATAAGAGCTGAATAAAATACTAACCTTTCAGAAAGAGTGCTTCAGGATAGAATTTCTTCTCTCCACTCGTCTCCATTCGACCATGTATGCCTAATTAGGGGGATGTGTTGAACCTTCTGTCGCTCCTCCACGTTCCCACTTCCTCCATGTATTCTCTCTATGAACTCCTCTGGCATCTGCACCAAGTACAAGGCTTGGAGGCTTGTTAGATGTTCAATACCCTGAGGTAGCAGCTTCATTCCTCTGCAGAACTTTAGGCACAATTCAGACAGGTTTGGCAATGCCCCTTCCTCCATGATTATCGAATCGAGCTGGTTCGATCCAGCCAATAAGAAGTACTTGAGTTTAGGAAAGTCTCCTGCATGGAAGCACATCTCCTGCCCCTCGTACGCCTCGCTTATCCATAGTGCGGCCAAATTAGGTAGCGCACCCAGCAAACGCAGTGGGTCTTCTCTCAAGTTGGACCAATGCAAATTCAACTTCCGAAGGTCAGTCAGAGATCCCAACCAGTGAGGAAGCACACCATGTTCTAGTCGTCCTTCTAAATAAAGCTTCCTGTAGAGGAACCCTGGTGGCTTTAGATTTTCCAACCGCAGTGACTCTCCTTCGTCGCTGCCTATAATGGCCAGGGTGACCAGGTGGCTCATCTTTGATATGGAGGAACAGAGCTCCACTGAATGCTTGCCTCTTTCTGTGCTTATTGTCAAGGATCTCAGTTGTGTGAGATTGCCCATGTGTCGGACCATGTCTTCATCTGCTTCAACTGAATGCAGACTCTGCAAATTCTTCAAATTCCATAGCCCTTTGGGTGCTTTAACACAAGGACAACTAAATGCAATTAAATGCCGCAGATTCCTGAGTTGAGTAATCCCATCGGGCAGCTCCTCAATAATACTGTCATATAGATCTAAGGTTTGTAGCTTTCGCAGCCTTCCCAAGGATCTAGGAAGCTTCTTCACCAAGGTTCTCCTCAAACCCAGGTAATGTAAGTTGAATAAACTGGTCACTTCGTCTGGAACAGCCTCAATGGGAGCACCTTCTAGATCCAAAACCCTCAAAAGCCTAAAGCTACTTTCCATTGTAGTCAATGACTTCCAAGAGAAACTAGTCATGTCAAACATGAAGAGAGAGCGAACATTGGACATACCTCTCAGTGGTTGTGAATCATTGATGTCCTTTTGAATTGATATGCGACGAGCTTTGCCAATCAATTCGGCTTCATCATCATTATAAACCATGCCGAAGTATTCTTGTTTAGATATTGTCAAAGTTAACTCTCTCACAAGATCATGCATTCGACATAACTTCACTCTACCAAATACATTCTTTTCCACGACTTGAAGCATACATCGATAAATAAGCTCATTGAGGTTTCTCTCTGCCTCCTGTTCTTCTGATATTCCTTTCCTTTTCTGAACAAAACCTTCTGCAACCCATAACCGGATTAGCTTCTTCCTCCTTATGAGATGATCCTCTGGAAACATGCTACAGTATAGGAAGCAGCTTCGTAGATGATAAGGGAGATCTTTGAAACTGAGATGCAATATATTCTTTACCCTTTCGGACATCGGCATGTCAGAGTCTTCCCAATTGAAGCCCTCATAGAATTCCCTCCATTCCAATTCTTCCCTCTCTCGATATGACAGGGCGCTGCCTGCAGCCACAATAGCAAGAGGTAAGCAGTGGCACCTCTCCAGGATCTTTCTCGCCCAGTACTCAAGATCTGGAGGGCAACTTTTGTCCGGATATTTCTGGAACGCTTTGTTACAGAAGAGAACCCATGAGTCGTCCTCTTGCAGAGGCTGTAGTTCGAGAACACGGCCTGCAACTGCTATGTGCGCTACATGCTGATGCCGAGTTGTTAGGACAATTCTGCTTCCACATTTACTATCTACCAGCATTGGACTTATTTCTTCATACCAACGATTTGCGTGCCACACATCATCTAGGACAAGAAGATACCTCTTCTGTTGCAAATAACCATGAAGTGTCTCCGCCAGTCTGTCCCCAGGTAGTGTGTCAATGTTGGGTGGACGAATGCCATCATTTTCCTTGAAAAAGTCTTCTATGATTCTTTTTGTTAGATCTTCGGCTGTATATTCTTGGGAGACAGTCACCCGCGCTCTGCAATCAAAATGCCGCTTTACTGCTTGCTCTTGTAGACTTCATCAACAAGAGTGGTCTTTCCCAGTCCACCCATCCCCCATACTGAAACTATGGTGCGTGATGGCTCCTCATCAATCAACCACCCCACTATCCGTTTCTTGTGTCCGTCAAAGCCCACGATCTCATCTCCATCAGGGAAGCAGGGAGGGTCCTCACGGTGTCGATGTCTTTCAGCAGAATCATCTGGGTGACTCATCTTCTCATCGATACCATAATTTTGTTTCAGCCTTGAAAGGGTGTCAAGTATTTTCTGAACTTTTTGTAACTTGTTTTGGATACCACGCCAGGCCTTGATATGCTTGTACTGTCTAAAAGCTCCATGGACGGAACCAAAGAATCCACGCCGATGTTGCTCTCCCACTAGATAAGCATATTCATCGATGATGTCTTCGAGCTGGTAGACGAGGTCCCTTAGAATCTTCACCCACTCTTGCCATCGTTGGTCAGAATCTTTCCTTCTATCCACGTCTTTTATGTAGGCTTTCATGAGATCAAACTGACACTTGATTATTTCCAGTTTGCTGTGTACTTCTTCCCATGGCGTAGCAGCTTTGAGCAATTGGGAACAAGCAGGTATGAGCGCTTCTTTAGCGACTCCAGGTCCTATCTTTTCGATCGCAGACATTAAGAGAGCTTCTGCCATGTTTGAGCCACCTGATCTCAAGGAAGTTGTGTGTGATTATGGGAACCAGAAGGTTAGGACATCAGCTTAATTTGAAGGTAAAGGAAAAATTAATACAATTGAATTGCCCTACTTACCACAACCAGCTTATAAAGTCCGAATTTTCCCTCTCAAATCACACCACCACCTCATCTCTTTATTTTTGCTAAATCTTTGACCTCCTTCATCACCGTCTTCCCTGCGCACTCATCTTCCAGTTCTGGACTCTTGTGTGCAAGTTCTTCTCAGCATGAGAAGATCCAGTTTCTCTGCCATTTTGATGGTGTTTTTTGTGGGACTTGGTCCATGGAGGAGCATAACCACTCCCTGGAATCAAACGAGGGGACACTTCTAGCTGGCGTGACCATCCTCCCACATGCGCATGCATCGGGAGCAGGCAAGTTGGCAAATATAAATTTATAAAACAACTATTTTATTATTTGTTTATAATCTCGTTCTCTGGTTTTGTTCATATGATTTGACTCACCCATCTCTTATTATTATTTATTTAGTTTTAATATTATAATATATATAGATATATATAATAATATTAACCTGTGCTGTTTGTCTGGCGCCCACAGCTGGCTCCTCCAGTTCGAGGTGAGCCACCAGTTCGAGGTGAGCCACCCGATCAACGCCGTCGCGTCGAAATCGGACGGCTCAGAAGTTTCTACGGGGTCCGTCGATCCGAGCTGTTGGAATTCGTTTCTGATGCAGGGAGTAGGGTGGTGCGAAAGCGTCGAATCGTGTTTGGAGGGATCGATTCGACGACCCGGCGTGGGGATCCACGAAGTACATGAGCAAGGAGGAGGTCTTCAGTCTTCTCCGGTACCCTCAGCAACGATTCCTTCAGGAACCCAGGTGCGCCCTCGGACCATTCTATTTCAATCTCAACCGTTGATTCCAGGATAAATCTTGTCGTAGCCGTCCGTTTGGTGCCATGGGTTGGGGAGGGCGGGTTAGAGAGAAGAAAGGTCGTTTCCAGTTGGTTTATTTTTGCCCCTCAAAGTACAAGAAACCGGCGGAAGCGATCGGGGGAACAAAGGAGGCTTGTTCTTTGAAACCGGTGCCGTTTGACACCGGTTTTACAATTTTAGCGTGAGAGACAAAGCTTTTACAAAAATAGGATGAAAATGAAAAACGTGGACGCTGCGCTGGAATGGTTACGTAAAAATGCCATTCGAAATGACTGATGGTAGGGGGGTGAAGCGCTTCATAGAAGCGTTGCTTGCTTAAGTAGCCTTGCCCTGAACTTCTTTAAGATAGAAGCACCGGCACTCAAAAGCATAGTTGTTCTATTGGCAGCGAAAGGCTTTGGATTTCTGGACTCAACAGTTTCTCTGTCGGAGCTCGATGCTGCTTGGGCAGGGCTCTCATTTGCTGTTAGGATCCTTCATGCTTCCAAAATCATGATTGAAAGGGATTCTATGACTGTCATTTCTTGGTTATTAGAGGAGAGCTATATTGATGGTTTCTCAAACCCGATTCTGAGGGACTGTTGGTCTATGTTGCGGGAGCTTGATTCTGCCCAGATCCATCATACTTATCGTGAGGCCAACTCGACGGCGGACTGGGTGGCGACCTTTGCTGCTCAACATGTGGGTCCATGAATTTGTAAGCCAGGCGACCCATGTCCTATTCTTCTACAGCAGATCTTAACTTTTGATGTATCTGGGCTGACTCATTCTAGAATTATATGATCGCCCATTTGTAATCAAAAAAAAAAAAAAGCATAGTTGTTAAAATCAGATCCAATCAATCGGTTCATTAAATGGTGATGTATGGATATATTATATCATTTATTTGGAATAAAAATTCATGAACAGAAACTTAATTTATTTTATTGTCATCATTAACAGTTAAGAGAGCCAAACAGGAGCAGGTGGCAAAAATAAAGAAGCCAATAGTTGGAATTATGAAAAGAAGTTTGAGTAGGATTAAATCTTAAGGTCCTGTGCTTTAAAACTTTTTGCTTATTGATGTAACTGGCAGGCTTTGGCTATTTGGCGCCAATTCAAATTATCATCCATTGTTGGGACATATTAAAAACAGTTTTTAAATAGCTATTGGGGTTTAAAGAATAACTGTAAAAATTTTCATTGCATAAAAACTCGAGCTTTCATTTCCTGTTTGCCTTTAATTTGAATAGCACATTGAGGCGTTGCTTCTTGATTTCTTGATCTTCAAATCATCACAGCTCCTTTTTCTAAAGGATTTATTTTATTCCTTGTTTTCTTTCTCAGGCTGAACCTCCCTCCCCCTCCACCGTATTGCTTTCCGTGTAACCCACTTCACGAATAAACTCACTCACCGTGAATTTCCTTGGCTGGAACTTCAAAGCACGGAGTTCCGTGCGATATTCCCACACCCTTTAATCATGACTTTAGAATCATGATTTCGATGTGTCAAGATGAAATGGCAATAGTCATACCATATGATGTGGCTGATCACGCTCCATAAATAATGAGTTAACATATTGCATGATTTTCAAAGCCGAATGATATGACTGATTCCAACGTTATCAGGCAGGGTAACGGCAGTCACCATCATTTCCCCACCTCCGGCATCCCCTCGGGGTCGGGGTGGGGTCATCATTTCTTAACCCGGGGATCCTACCGGCCTCGGGGTACATGGTCATTTTCCCACCTCCGGCACCCCCTCGGGGTCGGGGTGGGGTCATCATTTCTTAACCCCGAAGTCCCTACCGGCCTCGGGATGCATGGTCATTTCCCCACCTCCGGCACCCCCTCGGGGTCGGGGTGGGGTCATCATTTCTTAACCCCGAGGTCCCTACCGGCCTCGGGGTGCATGGTCATTTCCCCACCTCCGGTACCCCCTCGGGGTCGGGGTGGGGTCATCATTTCTTAACCCCGAGATCCCTACCGGCCTCGGGGTGCATGGTCATTTCCCCACCTCCGGCACCCCCTCGGGGTCGGGGTGGGGTCATCATTTCTTAACCCCGGGGCCCCTACCGGCCTCGGGGTGAACGGTCATTTCCCCACCACCGGCACCCCCTCGGGGTCGGGGTGGGGTCATCATTTCTTAACCCCGGGGCCCCTACCGGCCTCGGTGTGAATGGTCATTTCCCCACCGCCGGCACCCCCTTGGGGTCGGGGTGGGGTCATCATTTCTTAACCCCGGGGCCCCTACCGGCCTCGGAGTGAATGGTCATTTCCCCACCGCCGGCACCCCCTTGGGGTCAGGGTGGGGTCATCATTTCTTAACCCCGGGCCCCTACCGGCCTCAGGGTGCATGGTCAACCGCTATTCAACCGCCGAAGAAAACAGCAACTATCAGCATGCACGGTGCTCACACATGATCTTCGGCACATGGCTGTGCCTTGCCGTAGTGCCATTTAGTACTCCTGTGAAGTGTGCCCCGGTACGGAGGGTCATGCCTCATAACGATGTTTGGCGCGTTGCATGCCTCTGTGCGTCACCATGCCTTACTAGGGTGTACGACTCGCTGCCTCTAGCAATGGAGCCCAGTCACATCCATCGGTGACAGTACAAGAAAGGTCTTCCGAAGCTGCAAGTCACTGTATTCGGACAGGTATAAAAGAGACATATTCACGCTGTAAGGGGGATCCGAACTCTGGTTCTCTGAGATTTTCTTCCTCCCTGCAAAAACCCTAACTGCCCCAGCTTCTCTTCGCGGGGGGTGGTTCCTTGTCTGAACCCAAACCACTAACTTGATCGTCGGAGGGTCCCCACCGGTGCCACCGGTCCCCGGGGACTTTTCTTGCAGGATTTCCTGGAGCGAGACGTCCGTTTTCCCCGACGTTCGAAGGAGGTGACTTGGCGTCATCAGATTGGCGCGCCAGGAAGGGGGGAGTGTAAGAGAGACTTCGAACCAGCGGCTTTCTTTCTTCGAGACCTTAAAGCCATGGTGACAACTCGAATGAAGGGAGCTTCAGCCGGTCGCGCTGGGAGGCAGCGCTGCGGGGCTGGTCCACCCGCAGAGGCCCCCCGGCTCTCGTATCTTGTTTCCCAGAGCCTCCGAACCTCCAGGAGGCAGGGCCTTCTGCTCCGCAGAATGGCGCCCCTGCATCTGCTCCACAGCCACTTCAAGAAGATCGATTCGCTGCCCTGGCCACCCAGGTCCAGTCGCTGGCAGCGGTGGTCAAAAGCATGCAGCAGCAGCAACAAGTAGCCTTGCGACAGCCGGAGCCGAGCCCATCTGTCCCAGGGGCGGTGCAGCCCAGTTAGCACTCCTCCCGCCGGAGGTCGCCCGTTCCTGCAGATCATCACCGCCGATCTCCAGCCAAGCCGCATCGCCGCGAGGCGTCCAAAAGGCCCCGGTCTCCTTCTCGCCACGCCAGCATCTCTCCTAAGCGACGGCACGGAAAGGAGGCGGAGCGCGCGCCGACATCGTCGCCTCCGCTCTTCTTCTGAGTCTTCAGGGGAGGGCTCCGTTGATGGCCGGATGCCTTGCCGAGCTGAGCGGCGACTCGAGGAGTGTAATCAGAAGTTGGAAGAACTTAGCCGTCGAATCACCCACCTGCCGGAGACTGATTACGACAGTCGGGGTAACATCCTGAAAAACCTTGTAATCTATGGCATTTTCAGTTAAAATGAAAGTCAGAAAGTTTTCTTGAATATGGGTGTGTTGGCCTTTTGATAAATGTAAAGAGAAGAAATTTTGGAGTAAATAAGTATATTTCTAAATGTTAATGAGTCTGATTTGAGAAATTGAGAGACTTAAGTTTAATGGGTTTAAATCACAAGAAAAATCAAGTTTAGTTTGAGTTTTATCCTAAAATGACGTTTTTAGTGGTTGGAGTCGACTCCCTCTGATGGAGTCGACTCCGGCACGTTTTAAACTTTCGGCACGCTTAGGAGTCGACCCCTACAGTGCTGGAGTCGACTCCTACCTTTCAGGAGTCGACTCTACTTTTCTGGAGTCGACCCCTACTTCTGCTCGAGCCGACTCGCAATCTGTTCGAGCCGACTCCGCGACGGCAGGTTTTTCTGAGTTAAATCTTGAGAAATTCATATTTAATCCGTTCAAGTCCGATTTGGATGCCGTTTGAACCGTTGGATTTCTAAAATCGAGTTCTTCAAGATGGTAAAGTCTTTTCTTAGAAATGTTACATAAAAGTATAGATTTAAGCGAAAAAGGATGATCTGGGCTATAAATCTATTAAAAAAATGCTATATCAGGGGCAAAATGGGAAAAGGCTCCGATGTCAATTGCAAATTGTGTTAAGGGCAACTTAGGAAAGAAAATATAAGGGCAAAATAGCATGGTTATAAGTGAGCCACGTGTTTTCCAAAAAGCGTGTGTTAAGAGTGTGTGAGGGTAAAAGGGAGATTTGGCATGCCTTAACCCTTAAGTTTCCTATGACTTGGTCCCCAAGTCATTAGAGAAAAAGGGGAACGTGGGTTCAGCCAGAGAAAAGAAAGAAAGAAAGAAGAGGAGAAAAGAGAGGAAAAGGAAGAAGAAGAAGAAGAAAAAGGAGGAAGAAAGAGAAAGGGAAAGGGAAGCTTGGGGTTTGTGCTCGACTCCAGGTAAGCTATAGCTTCCCTAGATCTTGTATGACTTTAGATTTTCTTAGATTAGTGTATTTTGAGGTAATAGTAGAAGTAATCTTGAGTAGAGATTGGGTGGAAGAAAATAATGAGATATTAGAGGATAGATCATGTATGCATGCATGGTTCGTGGGAAAACCTCGTGTGGAGGTAATCCTAATAGCTATTGTATCTGTATGTTGACGTAGGTCAAGAGGGTTATTCCAGGGAGCCGAAATACCAGAGTTGAGTACCAGTTGTACCAGTCGAGGAGTAACCTACTAAGGTGAGTGGATTTCTCATCTAGCAATGAGAGGTTAATTTGAGCTAGTATAATGAGATTTATACCTAGTTATGGTATGTTATGTTTAGCAGAGTATTATGTATGTTTTAAATATGAGAAATGAGAACCTAGTATATGATAATCTGATAAATGAGTTTTGAGCATAAACACATAAGCATGAGTTTCGATGAGGGAATTTTTAATGTATACATGGCATATTTGCATGATAAAGCTTTACAAATGATGTATGAGTCATACTGAGCATCAGGCAGCTAGGGGGCTGATCACCCTTTAGACTGTACTGTAGCATGAGCATTGCACACTACTATCGAGCCGGCACCTCCTTGCGAACAGATCGTACGATGAACCCCAGAATCAGGGTGAGTGCATGCCTAACCAGGCCAGTGGGGCTGGTTGTGAGCAGCCCGTGGGGGCATGAATCATAGCTCAGTGGAGCTGATTACTATATATAGCCCGTGGGGGCAGAGAGAAAACCCGAGGTTCCAGGGTTAAGGAACAAAGCACTTTGCCAGGTGAACCGCACGGGTAAGGGGTGCTATTTGTGCGGGGATCCTGTTGCTAGTCACGCACCCGATGAGAGTACACCTACAGAAGGGCGACTGTAGGGTGGTACCTCAGAGGCATTACACACACAGCCCAGCATCATGAGATCTAAAAGCATATGTTGTGATATAAAAAGGGCCAATGGGCCAAATAGTTATCCCGAGAGGGAGATCTTACTTGAGATGCCAGTGGGCAAGCAGATCCTGATGGGAGTCTGGGTTGTAGATAAAGAATGCATATCTTCATATTGTAATGCATGAAGTTTTATTTTAATGAGTTATCTTTCAGTGAAGAGTTATTATAGAGTATTCCAGTACTGATATGTTATTTGAAGAATAAGCTACATTTTATTTTATCTGATATCATGTTAAAAATGTACTTTGAGTTGTACAAGTTAAATAGTTTCAGCATACGATTGAAATTAAGAGGTATGGTTCTCTATTTCTCCATAGTTAGATGGTTATCCAGTCACTGGGACTTAGGTCTCATCCCTCTATGATTTAAATGTTCTTTCAGATCAGTGAGTATTTCTGCCAGGATCACAAGATAAGCAGGACAGGACCCTTAGCTGGTGAAGCTTGCTTGGATGCAAGAGTGTTTAAATGCTAGCCTTGTATATTGAGAGAGGTGGTTTGATAATTGTATTTTGTATATGTGTATGTGTACAGTGGGATGTAATGATGTTTTAGACCTTTT
>UESW01004625.1:646984-732017 GCA_900491605.1 Calamus simplicifolius | reverse complement strand
TAGGATGTCTCGTATGTTTCCGTCCTTCGGGTGTCGCCGCGCAAGGCTTGGGTGTCGTTTGCAGAACTAGGATGTCTCGTATGTTTCCGTCCTTCGGGTGTCGCCGCGCAAGGCTTGGGTGTCGTTTGCCAGAACTAGGATGTCTCGTATGTTTCCGTCCTTCGGGTGTCGCCGCGCAAGGCTTGGGTGTCGTTTGCCAGAACTAGGATGTCTCGTATGTTTCCGTCCTTCGGGTGTCGCCGCGCAAGGCTTGGGTGTCGTTTGCCAGAACTAGGATGTCTCGTATGTTTCCGTCCTTCGGGTGTCGCCGCGCAAGGCTTGGGTGTCGTTTGCCAGAACTAGGATGTCTCGTATGTTTCCGTCCTTCGGGTGTCGCCGCGCAAGGCTTGGGTGTCGTTTGCCAGAACTAGGATGTCTCGTATGTTTCCTTCGGGTGTCGCCGCGCAAGGCTTGGGTGTCGTTTGCCAGAACTAGGATGTCTCGTATGTTTCCGTCCTTCGGGTGTCGCCGCGCAAGGCTTGGGTGTCGTTTGCCAGAACTAGGATGTCTCGTATGTTTCCGTCCTTCGGGTGTCGCCGCGCAAGGCTTGGGTGTCGTTTGCCAGAACTAGGATGTCTCGTATGTTTCCGTCCTTCGGGTGTCGCCGCGCAAGGCTTGGGTGTCGTTTGCCAGAACTAGGATGTCTCGTATGTTTCCGTCCTTCGGGTGTCGCCGCGCAAGGCTTGGGTGTCGTTTGCCAGAACTAGGATGTCTCGTATGTTTCCGTCTTCGGGTGTCGCCGCGCAAGGCTTGGGTGTCGTTTGCCAGAACTAGGATGTCTCGTATGTTTCCGTCTTCGGGTGTCGCCGCGCAAGGCTTGGGTGTCGTTTGCAGAACTAGGATGTCTCGTATGTTTCCGTCCTTCGGGTGTCGCCGCGCAAGGCTTGGGTGTCGTTTGCCAGAACTAGGATGTCTCGTATGTTTCCGTCTTCGGGTGTCGCCGCGCAAGGCTTGGTGTCGTTTGCAGAACTAGGATGTCTCGTATGTTTCCGTCTTCGGGTGTCGCCGCGCAAGGCTTGGGTGTCGTTTGCAGAACTAGGATGTCTCGTATGTTTCCGTCCTTCGGGTGTCGCCGCGCAAGGCTTGGGTGTCGTTTGCCAGAACTAGGATGTCTCGTATGTTTCCGTCCTTCGGGTGTCGCCGCGCAAGGCTTGGGTGTCGTTTGCCAGAACTAGGATGTCTCGTATGTTTCCGTCTTCGGGTGTCGCCGCGCAAGGCTTGGGTGTCGTTTGCCAGAACTAGGATGTCTCGTATGTTTCCGTTCTTCGGGTGTCGCCGCGCAAGGCTTGGGTGTCGTTTGCCAGAACTAGGATGTCTCGTATGTTTCCGTCTTCGGGTGTCGCCGCGCAAGGCTTGGGTGTCGTTTGCCAGAACTAGGATGTCTCGTATGTTTCCGTTCTTCGGGTGTCGCCGCGCAAGGCTTGGGTGTCGTTTGCAGAACTAGGATGTCTCGTATGTTTCCGTCCTTCGGGTGTCGCCGCGCAAGGCTTGGGTGTCGTTTGCCAGAACTAGGATGTCTCGTATGTTTCCGTCCTTCGGGTGTCGCCGCGCAAGGCTTGGGTGTCGTTTGCCAGAACTAGGATGTCTCGTTCGCGAGCAATTCATTTACGACCAAGCAACCATAATTCAAAAGTTACGACACTCGTGTTTTATATATGATCTTGTGTAAGTTGACTCAATACATAAGCATCAAATTCATCCATTAAAGTTTCTGACGGCGGAACAATTATCTCCAGGTCCTCTTCAGTATTAATAGACTGCAAACAAGTCTGCCTGCTACTTGAAGCAGCTCTTTCCTTGGCCTGATTTTTCCTTGATCTTTTTGCCTTCTTCTCGACTGCACTCTTTAATCTGTTCTCTCTCGGGCGACCTTTCGTCCTAATTTGTTCAGGATCTTGAATTACCAGCTCTGAACGTGGTTTAGCTGCGCAGTTGGCATCCACGGCAGTTTTGAATAGAGGCGGTAGACCATCCATCACTACATTAAATGCATCTTCAGAATGGAGGCTATCTCTGCGAGCTTCGTCATCCGATGAGACAGCAAACTATATCTACAATCATAAACAGAATATTAACGATCACAAATATTAAGACATTTCAATTAAAAAATTGTCACTGCGTACCGTGAGTTTCGTGTGCTTTTATCATAACCCTCAGTATTGCAGTCGAATTCGTCGAATTGGTATTTCATGTCCTTGCACCATCTCTTCAAGAAGTATTTATCTGGTAAACGAAATACGTCATTTTGATGAAGAACCAACAGGGCATGCCTACACTGGTACCCCTTGAACTGAAAGGATCGGCACTGGCATTGGACATCCTCAATATTTCTATCGTATGACACGATATAATCTTTGATCATCTCCTTGCCAATTCCATCGACTTCAATCCTTTCATACGACTTGACGGAATATATACACGTGTTGCCAGCTTCGTTGATCAATTTTGTATTTGATGCAGCCATTTCAAGGATCTCATTCTGGAATTTTTTGAAAATGCTCCGTGTATACCTTCCTGCAGCTTGTCTCTCAAAAGGTGATGATGTCTTTAGGAAAGCTATCGTTTGCAAAGTCCTATTATCTTCCTCATTTTCGGCCTCGTATCGTTTTTCCAAGGCATCTTCGTACTTACTTATAAACTCCGTTAATGTTGTCTTCGAATTTATAAACCCATCGAAGAAGTGATTAATGCCCTCGCTCCTTTGTGAAGATGACATCCCTGTTAAACATTTTGTCAACCAAAAATTAAAAAAAAAAAACGTTTAAAATGAATCATGAACCAAAGCCACCATTGACATACAAACCTGCGAAGAATGTATCCTTGAGGTAAACTGGAACCCATTTTTCCCGACATTCGTATAGGACATTGAACCAATCTATAGACTTGCATTCTTTATATTTCTCCATAACATGTGCCCACCTTTCCTCGAATGAATTTATGGTCAATGAATCATATATTGCCTCATCGAAATCAACCATAAACTTGGGATTTGCCGTGCAAATGTGGCCAATCTTTTCCGGTATCTTCTTCAATATATGCCAAAGACAAAATCGATGTCGGGTATTAGGAAAAACTTCTTTGACAGCAGCCTCGATTGCCTTATCTTGATCAGTAATCATGGCAATAGGTGCTTGACCACCATTTGCATCCAGCCAAGTCTTAAAAACCCATTTATATGTCTCAGTACTCTCATCAGACAACAATGCGCATCCAAGCAAGGTTGACTGTCCATGATGGTTCACCCCAACAAATGGACAAAAAGGCATTTGATATCTGTTTGTCAAGTAAGTTGAGTCAAAGCTTAGAACATCACCGAAGTATGTGCATGCCAATCTTGACCTTGGATGAATCCAGAAGACAGACCTCAGATGACCATTATCATTGAGGTCTAAGGAGTAGAAGAAATTGGGATTTTTGAGTTGCATTTCGGCAAAATGAATTACCATCGACTGAGCATCTCCTTCTTTCAGCTTAGACTGACGTTCGCGACTAATGAAGTTACGAGCATCCTTCTCGGTGAAATCCAATTGTCCTCTGCCCCCTTTTCTCCTTGCTATGGCAGAGTATATCTGAGTCGTCGGAACATTCACGGCATGTAAATTGCTGATCTCTGCCTTCTCTGGTGTGCTGATCCTCCTATGCGACCGTAGATAACCAGCTGATGTTATGGAGAGCCCATGGTTATGTTCTAGAGAAACCTCATCCAAAATCCACTTACCACTTGTAGCATTCAGTCTTGCTTTTATGGATGCCATACAACCAACTTTCCCAGTATCCCTATGATTCATACTCTTCTCTGATTTTCTGGATTTTCCTTGCCTCCAACACGCCAGGTGCTTGAAGCAAAGTTGTTTTTTGTTGTTGGCCCTGCTACACACTGTTGTGATTCCAAAGCCAACTCGTTTCGCGTATCCATTGTAGAACGTATATACATCATCGGCTGAATTGAATTCCATCCCAGTTTGAGGAACTACAATATCATCCACTGCATTTGGAACGACGGTGAAGCTGCACGGCCGGGAGTGTTATCTTCTTCTTTCCGATCTACATTTTCAGCATCAACTGTGACAATATAGCACGCATTCATGAACAGCTACTCCTACGCGACACCCCAGTTGAAATCTACTGACACCCTAGGAAGTCGGCCGAAAGTCCTTCGCGACACCCAGTTGAAAGCTCACGACACCCTAGCTTTAAGGCGACGACACCCGTGCTTAGAACTGACCGCACGGACAATCCCCGACACCCTAATTCGGCCGAAAGTCGCGACACCACTGTTGAAAGCTCACGACACCCCTAGCTTAATGCGACGACACCCGTTGCTTACGAACTGACCACGGCGCGAGAAGGCCCGCGACAACCAAGTTACTAAAATTTAATTTTATTTATAAAAAAAAAAAATTTACATTAGCCCTCACTGGGGCTTCTCTCCTTCGGTCGCTGCGTCCTCGATCTGGCGATGGAGGGACGCTACTTTCCCCTCCAGGTGGCTATTGGCCCGACGCAGGACCTCTATCTCTTTTGTTGAAACCTCCTGGTATTCCTCGAGCGCCAGCCTGAGTTCCTCGATGATAGCGTGCGACTCAGCATAAACCATCGAGTCGATGGTGACGGTTGGGCGTCGGCTGCCAGTAGATCTCACCTCGCCTCTGGAAGCCATCTTGTGGTCAGTTCAAGCTGGAAAGGTGAGTAACGATGGCATTCCCCCATCCTTATTTAAGGTTCCCCTGGCGGGTGTTTCGATTGCCATGCGCCACCATCTCAGTGGTTGTTCACAGGAATCGAATCGGTGCGCCACCACGCCCCGCCCTCCACGTTGAGTTTCGAGGGATGGGGAACAGAACAGTTTCGGGAAGCAAACAGTCTTAAGTTTAACGTCGTCCCAAGAGAAAATTCACGACACCCAAGGATGATGGATTTCGGCCAAACTCCTTCGCGACACCCCACTTGAAAGCTCACGACACCCTCGCTTTAAGGCGACGACACCCGTGCTCGAACTGAACAGGGAGAACCCCCGAGACATCCCAGGGATGAGTTGGATTTCGGCCGAAACTCCTTCGCGACACCCATGTTGAAAGCTCACGACACCCTAGCTTTAAGGCGACGACACCCGTGCGTCGAACTGATCACAGAGAGAACCCCCGCGACACCCCTTCTCGAATTCGGCCGAAACTCCCTCGTGACACCACAGTTGTAAACTCACGACACCCTAGCTTTATGGCGACGACACCCGTGGGTTCACTGTTAATGCATGGGTGTCGTCCCCTTAAAGCTAGGGTGTCGTGAGTTTACAACTGGGGTGTCACGAGGGAGTTTCGGCCGAATTCGAGAAGGGGTGTCTCGGGGGTTCTCCCTGTGATCAGTTCGACGCACGGGTGTCGTCGCCTTAAAGCGAGGGTGTCGTGAGCTTTCAAGTGGGGTGTCGCGAAGGAGTTTCGGCCGAAATCCAAATCATCCTTGGGTGTCGTGAATTTTCTCTTGGGACGACGTTAAACTTAAGACTGTTTGCTTCCCGAAACTGTTCTGTTCCCCATCCCTCGAAACTCAACGTGGAGGGCGGGGCGTGGTGGCGCACCGATTCGATTCCTGTGAACAACCACTGAGATGGTGGCGCATGGCAATCGAAACACCCGCCAGGGGAACCTTAAATAAGGATGGGGGAATGCCATCGTTACTCACCTTTCCATCTTGAACTGACCACAAGATGGCTTCCAGAGGCGAGGTAAGATCTACTGGCAGCCATGGCAGGCGACCCCCAACCGTCACCATCGACGCAGTGGTTTATGCTGAGTCGCTCGCAAGCAGCGAGCGACTCATCAAGACGGCCGAGAAATACCTGGCCGTTACAACAAAGAGATAGAGGTCCTGCGTCGGGCCAATAGCCACCTGGAGAGGAAAGTAGCGTCCCTCCAGCATCACATCGCCGGCGCAGCGACTGAAGGAGATAAGCCCCAGTAAGGGCTAATGTATTTTTTTTTTATAAATAAAATTAAATTTTAGTAACTTGGTTGTCGCGGGCCTTCTCGCCGCCGTGATCAGTTGGGTGTCGTCAATTTTCAACTGGGGTGTCGTCGCCCTAAAGCTAGGGTGTCGTGGGATTTCGTCTGGGGTGTCGCGAAGGACTTACGGCCGAATTCAACTAGGGTGTCGCCGGTTATCTCTATGTGGTCATGTTAAAGAACGGGTGTCGTCTCGTTAGAGCTAGGGTGTCGTGGGATTTCAACTGGGGTGTCGCGATTGATTTTCTGCCGAATTCAATTAGGGTGTCGCCGAGTTCTCTCTATGTGGTCATGTTAAAGAACGGGTGTCGTCTCGTTAGAGCTAGGGTGTCGTGGGATTTCAACTGGGGTGTCGCGATTGATTTTCTGCCGAATTCAATTAGGGTGTCGCCGGGTTCTCTCTATGTGGGGTCATTATAAGACGGGTGTCGTCTCGTTAGAGCTAGGGTGTCGTGGATTTCAACTGGGGTGTCGCGATTGATTTTCTGCCGAATTCAATTAGGGTGTCGCCGAGTTCTCTCTATGTGGTCATGTTAAAGAACGGGTGTCGTCTCGTTAGAGCTAGGGTGTCGTGGGATTTCAACTAGGGTGTCGCGAAGGATTAACGGCAGAATTCGAAGTAGGGTGTCGCCGGGTTCTCTCTATGTGGTCATTTATAAGACGGGTGTCGTCTCAGAGCTAGGGTGTCGTGGATTTCAACTGGGGTGTCGCGATTGATTTTCTGCCGAATTCAATTAGGGTGTCGCCGAGTTCTCTCTATGTGGTCATGTTAAAGAACGGGTGTCGTCTCGTTAGAGCTAGGGTGTCGTGGGATTTCAACTGGGGTGTCGCGATTGATTTTCTGCCGAATTCAATTAGGGTGTCGCCGGGTTCTCTCTATGTGGGGTCATTTAAAGACGGGTGTCGTCTCGTTAGAGCTAGGGTGTCGTGGGATTTCAACTGGGGTGTCGCGATTGATTTTCTGCCGAATTCAATTAGGGTGTCGCCGAGTTCTCTCTATGTGGTCATGTTAAAGAACGGGTGTCGTCTCGTTAGAGCTAGGGTGTCGTGGGATTTCAACTAGGGTGTCGCGAAGGATTAACGGCAGAATTCGAAGTAGGGTGTCGCCGGGTTCTCTCTATGTGGTCATTTAAAGACGGGTGTCGTCTCGTTAGAGCTAGGGTGTCGTGGATTTCAACTGGGGTGTCGCGATTGATTTTCTGCCGAATTCAATTAGGGTGTCGCCGAGTTCTCTCTATGTGGTCATGTTAAAGAACGGGTGTCGTCTCGTTAGAGCTAGGGTGTCGTGGGATTTCAACTGGGGTGTCGCGATTGATTTTCTGCCGAATTCAATTAGGGTGTCGCCGGGTTCTCTCTATGTGGGGTCATTTAAAGACGGGTGTCGTCTCGTTAGAGCTAGGGTGTCGTGGGATTTCAACTGGGGTGTCGCGATTGATTTTCTGCCGAATTCAATTAGGGTGTCGCCGAGTTCTCTCTATGTGGTCATGTTAAAGAACGGGTGTCGTCTCGTTAGAGCTAGGGTGTCGTGGGATTTCAACTAGGGTGTCGCGAAGGATTAACGGCAGAATTCGAAGTAGGTGTCGCCGGTTCTCTCTATGTGGTCATTTAAAGACGGGTGTCGTCTCGTTAGAGCTAGGGTGTCGGATTTCAAGGGTGTCGCGATTGATTTCTGCCGAATTCAATTAGGGTGTCGCCGGGTTCTCTCTATGTGCACATTTATGAGACGGGTGTCGTCGCCCTAAAGCTAGGGTGTCGTGGGATTTCGTCTGGGGTGTCGCGAAGGACTTACTGCCGAATTCAATTAGGGTGTCGCCGAGTTCTCTCTATGTGGTCATGTTAAAGAACGGGTGTCGTCTCCCTAGAGCTAGGGTGTCATAACTGTTTCGTTCTAAGGTAGTTACCCGCGCATTAAACGCATTAACTAACTATAACCAGAAAAAAACCTTTGTGCTGCGGATGTAATAAAGAAGTGGGAAGAAATAGTTTTTAATAAAGACGTGGGAATAAAGAGTTCTTACTTGCTGTGGATGACATTTTCTCCAGAAGTTTTTTTACACAGACTCCAGTATCAAGGTTTTCCAGTCCAGTAGCTGAAGTATTTTCAGCCTCTAAGCTGGAAGAAACAGAGTTCTTCTTCTTGCACAGATGACATAAAACGTAAAATGGCGCCATGAAGGAGCGAAAGGGCATTTTCGTCCGCACAAAAATTTTAAAAAAAGCGAACAGCATTAAATGTCCGTCACGTTCAGAACGTTACGTCAAAGCCCAGCCATACCGCCTGTCAGGTCATCCACGTCGGATCCACGTGGACCAATCGGAAGACGCGGTGCAGTCCACGTCAGCGTTGCTGCACCGGGGCCGGTGTACAAAGTGTTTTCCTCTTAAGAAACTTATCATCTTCGTCATCCCAGCCAACTCAACAGAGCAGGGGAAGGGGCTTACCATGAGGACGGCAGGGTCAAGGCCACGACGGAGGCGAGGGAGAGAAGAGAGGTGGCCGAGGTGGTCGGCAACAAAGGCGGAGAGAGGCCACGGCGGAGAAGGCCATGGCCGTGCCGTCAAGGGAGGCGATCGGGACAGAAACGGAGGAAGAAGGAGAGGGAGGTGGGGAATGAGGAGCCGGTGTCACGGCGAGAACGGGAGAGGACGCTGGTGGTCGGCGACTGCATCGGCGACGAGAACGGGAAGAAGAAAGGAGAGGCAGGGGTGGGCGGTGCTGGTGGAGAGAACGGGGAGGGAAGGGAGACAGGGAGGCGGCGTCGACGATGAAGGAAGACGAGGGAGATCGAGGGCAGCGGCGGAGGAAATAGGAAGAGGAGGAAGGAAAGAGAAGCGGTGGTCGGCTGTGGATCCGGCCATGGCGGCGGTGCTAGCGATGGAGAAGGAGGCCATGGCGGAACGCGAATGGTGGAGGAATCGGAGCCGGAGAGGCGGCGATGCACAGATGAAGAAGCCATGGAAAACGAGAGAGAGGGAGGAGCTAGTCAGGTGGAAGATGGAGGAGATCCGGATCTTGGGACGGCGGCGACACCGGTGGCGGAGATGAGAGAGGTCGCCGTCGAGTCGACAAGGTCGCAACGAGAAGAGGAAGACAGAGAGAAGAAGAGAAGGGAGAAGGGACCGTGGGTGGTGAGCTTCGTAGGAGAGAAGGGCGACGGCATCGGGATCACGACGATGACGGCCGGTGAAGTGTAAGGCAACGGTGGAGGAGGAAATGGGAGAAAGAGGGTAACCATTTTTTTAGATACCTCTCATATCTCGTATTCTCTTGCCTCGAATTCCCAGCATCCAGCTAAATAATTAGGATAAAATCCAACATGAGCTGTTGGGCTGAATCGGAAGGAGAAATTAGGATTTAATGACTGCGCAATCACATAAAGATGGCAGATTTATTTTTGTTCACTTAATGATCAGTCATGACCAGTTTCAGTGATTTTAGGTAAGTAGAAAATCAACTAATCTTAGACATCAGTTAAACCCAAAAAATCGTATTCTTCCAAGTAATTCATGCAAGGTTATCTGGTTTCCTTCTGATACATCATGTGAAAATATGATTTGTTCAGCTGAAAAACCTGGATAAAGCTAAAAAATTTGACTACATTCAGATTTATTCAGGAACCAAATAGAAGAAGTAGACAAAACTGCAAGATGTGTAATGGAACATTTCCAGGTTACATCATTTAATTGTTATACTATACATCTTGGAAAGTGAAAAACGACATACAACATGGCTGGAAATTGCAATTAAAATGAGGACTTCACTGCTGGTATGAAAAGATGTTAACTTTCCATGTTTTTATTGTGTTCCAAGACAATGCTTCTCTATATATTTGATTATACAGAGAAACATAGCAAAAGTAGGCAAAACATCTTAACAATTGATAATTGCACCTAGAGTAACCCTATGCATCCTTTATACAAAAGGATGAAAATGAAAAGCAAACAGGTCATGAAAATATCATCAACTCAAATAAACAAAATATGTGACATTAGAAGAAGAGTACCAATATGAGTAATCGATTCTTGGACTGCAAATATCGTTCAATTGCTGTCTGGTTAGGAAGTAGAGGTCGAACTTCTCTTGTTCTAAGTTGAGCTTCAACAACTGTATCATTTAGTTCACTGAAGGAAAATGGTGAATGATAAGAGCAATTTCAAAATGAACAAGAACAAGCCATGTTCAAATATAGAATTCATGAACATGCAAATATTATGCAGAAAAGATAGAAGAGGAATTCATTCATAGGACTGGTTGAACTTACAAATCACCAGTAGATTAATCAACAAGGCAAATAGAAACTCGTGGAGAATTACAAGTGACCAAATTAATAATTTGTGATAAAAAAGGCCAATGGCCCATGTTAAGTCGGTGATAATAACTAGCTAATTACATTGCTATAGTACATTGTGACAACCATGGATTTCTGAACTGAACTGAATCAGCCAAAAACTAGTACAAAAATGCCCTTCTGTTCAGTTCTGAATGCAAACTAGTCCAAACCATGGCGAACCACCCAGTTTGGGTATGGGGTTGCCTTAGAAGGGGGGGGGGGGGGGGGGGGGTGATCTAAGCTCTTGTGAGCTCACTTCAATAGAGAAAGAGATGCTAAGAGAATTGAGGAAAATAACCACAATTTGAATACAACAAAAATATCAAAAAAATCAAAATTCTTAAGAATAAAAGCCATCTTTCTCTCAAGAACAAATTTAGAGAATTTCAAAAAAATTTGTTATAGCAAATATCAAGTTAGGGTTCTTTAACTCCGGAACAAAATCCAAAAAAATCAAATTAACTCAATGGAGAATAGGTCTCTCCGCAAGTAAGCAAGCTAGGTGGGGAACAAAAGAAGAAAGAGAAGGGTGTCAACTCACACTGCGATCGGATCAAAGGAGAGAACAGTGGTCAGCGGAGGAATCTTTGCCATTGCATCCTGGCAAAGATAGGGCTGTTTAAAAATAATGAGAAAAACACTTGATATAACTTATGGGGTTTCCAAGCTTAGATAGGATGACAATAATAACGAACCTCACACCGACCTATACTAACTCGATTCACAGTTCATAAAATAATAAAATTAAACTTTTATAAAATTTGAAGGTTAAAATATATTTTTTAAGGTCCAAATTATAACATGCAGTCAGGTATTTTTAACCACAATTAATACAAATTGTTAGCATAACTTAAAATACTTGTTTAGATGGGCAAAAATCATAATAGCAAATTTAACATGTCTTATTACTTTAAGAAAGAAGCTATAAATGGCTCAAATTGAAAATCATGCAGCTGTGTCAAGCAGACCACAAAAGTCTGGATCCTAGTCACACAACAACAGTTGATTGGACTGTAATAAGTTTCAATACATCCAAAAATAGCATTTAGTTCCATATCCTTCTTTGAAGTGTCTGTCAGCAACTAGAACCAGGAAAAATATTTTTGTTGTAGTGTTAGGTGAAGATGGAATTCCTTTTGGATCACTTTTGCTCTATAAATAGACCCAGTGTTCCCTATTGAATCAATGAATTGGGAATGATTTAAGTAATAAAATTATGAGAGTTTTTTCTTTTTCTAGCTTAGAGGGCTTCCTTGCTTAAGCAATGCAAAGCCACAAATTTTCATAGGATGGTTTGAGATGCTGAATCAAAGACCAATAATAATCCTCTATCTTGCCTATCTTAAATTAAAAATTAAAGTGGTTGCCTACATGAGATTTAGTACTGAAGCCAAATTTGGTAACCATCACTCTCCCCTAGCCCCTTCACCTTATTTTCTAAATTTTTTTTATTCAAAAAATCTTAGTTTGAAAAAAATTTCAACACTGTGTTTCTTATTGTCTTCCTCCTAGTCTAATTTCTATCTTCCAGAAAAAATTCATCGCCTTCATTTTTCTTATTAAAAAAAGTTAGAAAAATGTTGAAATGTGAAAAAATAGAGAGACCTTGCTGGAAAAAATAGAGAAATAGGGAATTAAAAAAGAGAGAGCAAAAAAATGAAAAGAGAAACAAATTAAAAAAATAGAGGGAGAAAAGGCGAAAAAGTGTGAAAAAGGGTGAAAAAGAAAAAAAAAAAAAAAGGGAATAGAGAGGAAGAAGCCGCCTTCATTCTTCTTCTTCTCGCAAAAGTTTGGTAGTTAAGTGCTTTGCTAGAAGCCATTGAGGACCTGATCCTTCTTGACCCAAGTGAGTCTTCCTTACTCTACCATGAACACAGGATGAATCATGGCCAAACCACAATGGTATGGTAGAGCTTTGTAGTATGCCCAAGCACTACAGTTTTGTCTACTTCTTCTAGTATAGACGGTTGCGGAAAGCCATTGTTGCGCCAAAGGTCTATAAGACTGTAAATACACGAAGGCACCATTTTGATTCAAGCATGGGAATGTTCCTGAAGAGATGAAACAGATTAAAAGTTGAAATAGTGGATGGTTGGTAGAAGGAATAACCTAAAGAAAGATGGCAGTAATAGAGCTTGCTTGTCTATACACTCATTAGAAGATATTTAGAGTGGTGTTCATAGGGATGGTATTTTTATTGGTTGCTTCTTCAAGTTTATGATGGATGGATGTGCTTGACTTTCCAGTGAGATGGATTGGAAGTACATCTTAAAACTGGACAATCAGGCCTTCATGTGGATTCTAAACTGAGTTCAGGTTCTTACTGTGGTTATGGTGTGTGTTTCTTCCTCCTTGATACCAATTTCTTCTATCGAATGTTTGGTGTGTTGGCCACCTCTCTCCAAACATGAGTGAGCACATGCAAAAACACTTGAAAGAACGAGCAATCTAAAATGATGTTTCCATGTGTTATTTCGTGTCCTACACATTCTGACTCGTACTATAGATTATGTTTTTCAATTTTAATGACAAGGCATCGACATTGTTTTTCAATGCATTTTTCCATCATGCAGTGCATCAGTACAGACTTATGCTCAAAATAATAGATCAGTGGACTCATGGATGATGGGACTTGATGCCTCCTATGTTGATATCCTTTGTTGCAACAGTCCTATACAAGGCAGCCATTCTTTGAATTGATGATATAGTTTTACTTCTCATCACATAATAGCTCAGCTACTTTATCTTTTAGCATTTTCAAATATTTTGCTTGCATGCTTGCCTATTCTGATTTCAATTGCTGCCAGAAGAAGTCTGTTCCATGGCTTGAGGAGCAAAAAGCATTCTGATATTGCTGACAGGATCTCTCTCGTTTATGCAAATCTAGTATTTCACAAACTCTTTGTTGCTGGTAGATTACAGCATACAGGGATCAATGATTTGCCAGTTCGAAATGAATGACATGGACTTTGGAAACAACTTTTTCCTATTAGAAGAACATGACAATACAGAACCCGTGCTCAGACGATATTCTTGAGTTGTTGACGTACTCTGGTCTAGTTTCACTTTTGAAGAGCCAAGTTGGAAATTTTCGTATCGAGTTGCTGTGGGAAAGATCAAGCACCTCAAAATTATACAGAGAATCAAGAAATCTGGTGCACGGAGAGCTTTTATTAATGTTACAACTTGACAACAAGTGGCACTGGTTATAGAGAGTGCCAACTAGTTGAGTGGGTAACATCGCTGGGTATTGGATATCGCTGACCTGGTTTCAATGCTACCCTCGCCAGATTTTGGCCTGGCTTTCTCCCATCTTGTTCTCAGAAAAAAAAAAGCCATAGTTGAAATGACAGAACGAACTTCCACCGTAAAGGTTTGCTGCTAGTTTCTCATTGTTTGAGAGGGTGACTACTCCGATCGTTGCAAAATTAGTAGACGGGGAATGAGAACTGCAGAGCAAAAAGAACGGTTCGTTAATAAGTTTCTCAAAATGTAGATTGTTTTTGCTTGATTATTATTTCAAAAATATAATATGATACCTGATAGATACCCAGAGTTGATTTCTGGGCTTAACGAAACTCTGGCCCAATAGCACCCCTTTCCCGGGCTTTGAGTATGGCATAGGGAAGCTTGGGGCTTTGTCCACCTCTAATCCTCTTTTGGCAGCCTCTTCAACTTCTGTTGTGCAAACCTGCATGTTGCCGAGCTCAGCAAAAAAGGCGGAGCCAATGTGACTGGCTCTGATGGCAATAAAAATATTTTAAATTTTATCATCATTAACATCTAAAATGAGGAACTGTTCATCTATGTAATCCATGATATGATTGCTGGGGGATGGCAGCTTTTAGTTTGGTTATGTATTTGGGATAGTTGCAAGTACTAGTTTGGTTAGGGAGGTTTATTGGTTGGTGGCCTAAGTAAACGTGCGATCAGCATAAGAATGAGGGAAGAGATGATGCAAACTTAGCTACATGTCTTCTATCAGTTATGTATTTGGGATGCTTTCTAGAACATTAATTTATATGAATTGAGAATCAAGGTAAAGACATATATGATGATGGTCTCTCTGACTTGGAATATTCAATTGGTTGCAGCTCTTATAAATGATGCGGTCCACATTTGCTCATATAATTGGGGGCATGTTTGTGCGGTCAAAGATTTGCAGGTTCTATATAATTGGTAGGTATTAATTTGATATTGGAACTGCTTTGACTGGTATTAATTTGATCATACTAGCGTTTCGATGGTACAAGTGTTAATTTATTTGTACATGCCCTTTGTTGCTGAATTTCAAGATGCTATTTACTAGTTTGGGATCAAGGTGGTAGTGGTTGTATCAGATGATGCAATTTGCTCACTCATAAGAGTAAACCTATGAATAGGTTTATCACTTACTTGAAAGGCAAGGAGAGAATCTCATAAGATTATTTGGACTTGCCTACCTCATAATTTGTTAAAAATCTTTGTTAAATGAAATCATCTCGGTAAAGTTTGAGGGGTAGATGTATGATTAGAACCATAAAAAAAGCTGAGCTTGGTGACTATTTGATCTCAAAATGAGTCCATTTCTCGAATTCGGGTGAGTTAATAATCACATGCAATTAAGTGACATCTAACATTCTAATTCAAAACCATTTAGGAGTATGTCATACAAATTAGCGGACAGAAGTTGAAGAAAAAGTTTTGTTTCTTGAGTTTGAGAATTCCCAGGAAATTATTTTCATGCTGCTACTAAATGAATAAAAGGCCAGAGATTTACAAGCAAACTTTTATTTTAAAATTAAATATGAATGTGCAATAAACCTTTTCCATGAGCAGAAAATGACACTACAAGAAAGTGGGCTATTTATGACGAACTTATTATGACGAATTATTTTCATCGTTATATTTTCACTTATTACGGTAAAATAAAAATTAAATTCATCGTAATAACTATTTGTTACAACGAAAATTATCATTATAAATGTATTTATCACGATGAAATATAGTTTTATCGTTATAGTTAAGAATTTTAATAAATTTTTTTTATTTTAAGTTATTACGATGAAACAATATTTCGTCGTTACAAATGTATTTATCACGGTGCAATATTGATTTGTCGTTATAGTTAAGGATTTTAGTTAAAAAAATATTTTTTTTTATTTCTCATTATTATGACGAAACAAATATTTCACGGTTATAAATGTATTTATCATGGCGAAATATAGTTTCATCGTTATAGTTAAGGATTTAAGAATTTAATTAAAAAATTATTTTTTATTTCCAGTTATTACGATGAAACAATATTTCGTTGTTACAAATGTATTTATCCCGGAGCAATATTGGTTTGTCATTATAGTTAAGGATTTTAATAAAAAAAATATTTTCTTTTATTTTTCATTATTACTACGAAACAAATATTTTGCCGTTATAAATTATTTATCACGACGAAATATAGTTTTATCGTTATTATTAAAGATTTTAATAAAAAAATTATTTTTTTATTTCAAATTATTATGATAAAAAATATTTCATCGTTATAAATAATTTATAACAACGAAATATTTGCTCGTCATTATAGTAAAGGATTTTAATAAAAAATTATTTTTTATTAAAAGCTATTACGATAAAATATTTATTTCACCTTTATACATTAATTTATATGTCAAAATATATCATCGTAATAGTTATCGATTTAATAATTTTTTTTTTAATTTAAAGCTATTATGATGAAATATTTGGTTCATCGTTATAGATTATTTTATAACAACGAAATATTTATCATTGTAACATATAACGATTTAGTGAAAAAAATAATATTTTTTTCTTCTATTACGACGAAATTAGTAATGTCATCGTAATAGCTTCTCTTCCTTCTTCATCCTTTTTTTTTTTTCTCTCTCCTGAAACCTCTCCCGCCCGTGATTTTCCCCCTCTTCCCTGAAACTCTCGCTCCCACCCGCGATTTCCCCCCTTTTTCCTTCCCGCTCTCTTTCTCTTCTCCCCATATCGCAATCAGCTCAGGCAAACCGTTAGCGTTCCGTCGCTGCTCCTCCCTCTGCTCGCCGTCGACCATTCTCCGCCATCTTCTCCTTCTTCCATCTAGCTCTCGCAGTCATCCGTTTTCTCCACTCCCTGCTCTCCCGTCTTACCTTTTCTTTCTCATTCCCCCGTCGAGAGAGATATCTCCCATTTTCTTGAGGGTTCTCCCCTTTTCCGGGTCCATTATCGTGATCTTGTCGCTGGCGGTCCGGCGGGTCCTCCGCGGTGATGGGATGCGTCGTGTCGAAGAAGGCGGTCTCCGTGACCCCCGCGGTGGAGTCGTCAGGCGTGCTGAGGGAACACCGGCAGGGACCGGAGGTGGTCTTGGTTCATTCTTCCTCGCGGCGAAGGAGGAGGAAGGGGATCGATGGGATCAGGGGGACTCGGGAAAGGTGAGCATTAAGAGCACCAGCAGGCGGGTTCCTCGGCTGGCGCTCCAATGGCATCGCGTCCTCTCCCTCCTCTCCTCCTCTTCCGCCGCCTCTTCTACTCCTTCCCCTTCTTCTTCTTCTTATCCTTCTCTGAGCGGTGGCATGGGCTTCTGGCCGCGGGAGATGAAGAAGGGGATTGGTCGGGCGAGGATTAAGGCCTCGGCGGAGGGAAGCGGCGGGGAGCACCGCCGCAGGGGGTTCGCTTCCGGTAGCCCCGCCATGGAGGTCTCCGCCTCGGCCTCGCTTTCCTCCTCCCCCTTAACGACGATGACCAGCACGACGGTCATCGATCGAAGCTTTGGCGGAGGGGATTCGGAGTTCCCGGTTTGGGACAAGCTCGGAGCCATCGTGAGACTCAGTTATGGAATCGGTGTGTCTTCTCTTATCCTTCTCTTACGAATTCTTGAATCTCTGGGGCTTTTGACTTGTTTCTACAAATATACTGAACTAATTTCTGGAAATTTTAGGCCTAATTTTCCATAAGTGCATCCAATATTATGCTTGTAATTAGAGAGGAATTGCTTCTAGTTCGTATGAAATGTCATTATAATGTCAAAAAAAAAAAAAAATCTGAATTTTTTTTAAAAAAACAAATCAGAGATATATGGGGCCATGGCGCTGGCGGGGAAGTTTATATGTTCGATTACAGGAGTCGATTGTACGGGAGGATTCCATCCGTCTCTAGAAGCTATTGTGGAGGGATTGGGATACACGGCTCCACCAATCATGGCTCTTCTCTTCATCTTGGATGTAAGTTTGCTTGCATTTTTATCCTGTGTCTCCTATGTTCTCTGTTTTCTTTGTTCGTATTTGGATTTGTATTTCAAATTTCAAATTAGAATTTAAACTCCAGCTATTTTACTTGCTATACCTAACAACAACAATCAAGCCTATTGGGCTGCATGAATCCCTTGGATTTAGAATCACAATTTTTTATAGAATATAAAGATACTAAATCTTTCTTTATTGTTTGTTACGTGTGAGTTAGCTTTACATACAAATGCTTGCCGAATGAAAATTCAAAGTACTGTAGCCATGCTGTTGGGACCGAACTTAGATGGTCCTATACACCAATGTCAAGGTTAGGTTTTGTTTGATGTCTGTCTTCTCTTTCTTCTCCCATCCGCTGATTCCCTTCTTTTAATACTTCTGCTTATAGTTTATTTCCTGTTCGTTTCTCAAAACGGGGTCCATTCCAAAATGCTTTTGGCCTTTGATGGCTTAGTTTGTAATTCTATCTCATATGTTATTAGTGATTTCTAAAGTCAAAGCTTGTTACTGTTTAAAAACAGTTCTCTCTGAAAACGTTTCTTGTAGCACTCAACTAGTCTTAAATGGGAATGCGATAGGTTTTAATTGTCTCTAAGAATGTTACTTGCAGCACTCAAATTAGTCCAGCGTAGGAATGCGAAGTTTAGCTGTGTTTCTAAGAATGTTACTTATTGCATTCCAATAATCTTAAATAGGCACGCATACTTTCCAGAATTAAAAAAACTTGTAGCCATAATACGGGAGTTTAAACACGGATAAGTGATGAGACCCACCCTAAATAATTCCAAGCTTAACTAGAGGGTTGGGATGATTAAGCTTCTTATATTTCTTGGCCTTCTTTGAAGTGATGAAACCCACCCTAAACAATTCTAAGCTTAACTAGAGGGTTGAGGTGACTAAACTTCTTGTATTTCTTGGTCATTTCTTGGTCTTCTGTGAAGTGATAAGACCTACCCTAGATAATTCCAAGCTTAACTCAAGGGTTGGGGTGACCAAGCTTCTTGTATTTCTTAGCCTTCTTTGAAGTGATGAGACCAACCTTAGATAATTCCAAGCTTAACTGAATGGTTGAGGTGACCAAGCTTCTTACATTTCTTAGTCTTCTCTGATGTGATGGGACATACCCTAGATAATTCTAAGCCTAATTGGAGGGTTGGGGTGACCAAGCTTCTTGTATTTCTTGGTCTGAAGCGATGAGACCTGCCTACATAATTCCAAGCTTAACTGGAGGGTTGGGGGGTGACCTAGCTTCTTGTATTTCTTAATCTTTTTTGAAGTGACGAGACCCATCCTAGATAATTCCAAGCTTAACTGTATCTTTAAAGTGATGAGACCCATCCTAAATAATTCCAAGCTTAACTTGAGGGTTGGGGTGACCAAGCTACTTGTATTTCTTGGCCTTTCCTAAAGTGATGAGACCTTCCTAAAGTGATGAGACCTCCATAGATAATTTCAAACTTAACTATAGGGTTGGGATAACCAAACTTCTTGTATTTCTTGGTCTTTTTTGAAGTGGTAAAGACTTACCCTAAATAATTCCAAGCTTAACTAGAGGGTTGGGGTGACCAAGCTTCTTATATTTCTTGGACTTCTCTGAAGTGATGAGGCCTATCCTAGATAATTCCAAGCTTAACTAGAGGGTTGGGGTGACTAAGCTTCTTGTATTTATTGGCTTTCTTTGAAGTGATGAGACCCACTCTAGATAATTCCAAGCTTAACCAAAGGGTTGGCGTGACCAAGCTTCTTGTATTTATTGATGTTCTCTGAAGTGATGAGACTGACCGTTGATAATTCCAAATTTAACTAGAGGGTTGAGGTGAGTAAGCTTCTTGTATTTCGTGGTCTTCTTTAAAGTGATGAGACCCACCTTAGATAATTCCAAAGTTAACTAGATGATTGGGGTGACCAAGCTTCTTTTATTTCCTTGTCTTCTCTAAAGTGATGAGACCTATCCTAGATAATTCCAAACTTAATAGGAGGGTTAGGGTGACTAAGCTTCTTGTATTTCTTGGCCTTCTCTAAGGTGATGAGAACTATCCTAAATAATTCCAAGCTTAACTAGAGGGTTGGAACGATCAAGATTCTTGCATTTCTTGGTCTTCTCTGAAATGATGAGACCTACCCTAGATAATTTAAACTAGAGGGTTTGGGTAAGGTAACCAAGCTTCTTGTATTTCTTGACCTTCTCTAAAGTGATGAGACCCACCCTAGATAACACCAAACTTAACTAGAGGGTTCGGGCGATTAAGCTTCTTATATTTCTTGGCCTTCTTTGAAGTAATGAAACCCACCCTAAACAATTCCAAACTTAACTAGAGGGTTGGGGTGACTGAACTTCTTGTATTTCTTGGCCTTCTCTGAAGTGATAAGACCTACCCTAGATAATTCCAAGCTTAACACAAGGGTTGGGTGACTAAAGCTTCTTGTAGTTTTTAGCCTTCTTTGAAGTGATGAGACCAACCTTAGATAATTCCAAGCTTAACTCGAGGGTTGGGATGACCAAGCTTCTTATATTTCTTAGTCTTCTTTGAAGTGATGGGACATACCCTAGATAATTCTAAGCTTTATTGGAGGGTTGGGGTGACCAAGCTTTTTATATTTCTTGGTCTGAAGTGATGAGTGTAGAGAGAAACAATCCCCGAGGCATGCATATTTTAAAAATTTGATAACAATTATCAATGCGAAATTTTAAAGATTACATACTAATCTATCTAACATGCATCAAGATCATATCTTTACCTTGTATATAGGATCGATTGATCCAAAATATGCATATAATAAAAATATCAAGATCATATCTTGATCTTCAAGATGACTAGTCATACTACTTATCTTGAAGCATGCCTTAAGATCTAGGGATCAAATCGCTTACCTTAAGAACAGTAGGTAAATATTTATTGCTCTGCAGCCGTTCAATCGTCCAGCCTCTAGTATCATCCACGCAAAGCCTCGAATGATCGGATTTCCGGGAGTGCTAGCTCGCGAAAAAATAGCTTTACTGATCTTGAATTCTCCCACTTGAATCTTTCTCTAAGATCCACCACACTTCCGCTAACACCAGAATCATCAGGATTTTTTATTCTAACCTTTTTAGAATTACAATCAACGACATATCGTGTATTGTTGTTCTGTATTTTCTGGTGAGGGAATGCCCTCTATTTATAGTCTCAATTTAGCTTTAACATTGAATTTTGACATTAAGAATTCCATCGTTTGGTAGAAGCTAAGAGACGCCGAAGGCGTGGCGCTTGGTTTAATTTCGACGTTCGGTGAAAACCAAAGAGACGTGGCTAAATCCGACGTTCGGTGAAAACCAATGAGTCATGGCTAAATCCGACGTTCGGTGAAAATTAATGTTAGGCATTAAATTCTACATGAGAATTTAATCTCTCATGAATGAGATTTTAGCCATCTCATCATATAAGATCCTTATGCGAGAGGTTTGGGTTCAGGTGATGGTTTAATCTGATCTAAATTTATTTGACTGAACCCACATAGATCATGGTCCAAGCCCAAATCAAATTTGGCTAGTCCTGAATCTATTTAAATCCAAATCAAGTCTAATTTCAAATCAATATTTGAAATTGACTAGTCCTTCTAATGGACTTAAATGAAATTGAATCTTATTCACTTGTACTTAACCTAATTGAGATAATTCAATCAATCAAATTGATTAATTAAATCATATACGATTCTCAATCGTTGATCAGCAAACAGATCATCCTAGAAAACTTCTATACGTGTGACTCTCTAGGTTCGAACCTAAGCCGGTAGCATAGAAATAACTTTCTATACTAATCGATGTGCCAATCTAGCAATGGAACCCGACGTCCGGATAGGTCGAAGAGTTGCCGAGCAAACTCCAAGAATCCTAAGAAATAGTTACCGTATAATTCATCCTCTTGACCACAAATGCTAAGGATGGCTTAAGAGCCTGTCAACTCTAAATAGCAAATCCATAAAGTGATTTCAACTTTAGTGATCATGTGACTTCCACATGAAGTGCCTTGGCCAAGGTCTTGCTAAATTGAAACACAAGCATTTCTCCTTTTAACGGGATAGGTCAAATTCCATCTTGATCCACAACTGACTACCACAAGTACTTGACTGCACCCAGTAACCTTTCGTAGCTGGATTAGAAATCCAGGTGGTCCAGCACCTAAGTACAATGAGTTGCTTGTAAGCCACTGGTTGTGATCTTCAGGTCTAAAGGATATTTATACCTATATCTTCTTGGATTAACTCTTGACAGTAGAGTATCCGGAAATGAGTCACGTTCGGTGAAATGTACTCCTACACTTCCACCTGTATGTCATACTAGTGTCTCTACACTCTTTGGTTAAGAGGACAACCAACAAATATGATATACAACGTCCTATAATTGATAGTACTATGGCCATGTCATAGTATATCATTTGGTCGCGAACTCTTTTAAGGACCTTCAAAGATAAATCCTCTTTATCATGAAGGAAGATCCTAAGGGCTTCATTACAATCAGGAGTATTAAGAAGATGTTCTTGTAATGAATAAACTGCCAAATAACTTTTATTAATATATCAATTTATATACAATTTACATTAGCATAATCATCAAATGATTGGATTTAGGATACAATTCCCAATAATAAGACCTACCCTGCATAATTCCAAGCTTAACGAGAGGGTTGGGGTGACCCAGCTTCTTGTATTTCTTAATCTTTTTTGAAGTGATGAGACCCATCCTAGATAATTCCAAGCTTAATTGTATCTTTAAAGTGATGAGACCCATCCTAGATAATTCCAAGCTTAACTGGAGGGTTGGGGTGACCAAGCTACTTATATTTCTTGGCCTTTCCTAAAGTGATGAGACCTCCCTAGATAATTTCAAACTTAACTAGAGGGTTGGGATAACCAAGCTTCTTGTATTTCTTGGTCTTTTTTGAAGTAATAAAGACTTACCCTAAATAATTCCAAGCTTAACTAGAGGGTTAGGGTGACCAAGCTTCTGATATTTCTTGGACTTCTCTAAAGTGATGAGACCTATCCTAGATAATTCTAAGCTTAACTAGAGGGTTGGGGTTACTAAGCTTCTTGTATTTATTGGCCTTCTTTGAAGTGATGAGACCCACTCTAGATAATTCCAAGCTTAACCAAAGGGTAGGCATGACCAAGCTTCTTGTATTTCTTGATGTTCTCTGAAGTGATGAGACTGACCATTCATAATTCCAAACTTAACTAGAGGGTTGGGGTGAGTAAGCTTCTTGTTTTTCCTGGTCTTCTTTAAAGTGATGAGACCCACCTTAGATAATTCCAAGCTTAACTAGATGATTGGGGTGACCAAGCTTCTTGTATTTCTTGGTATTCTCTAAAGTGATGAGACCTATCCTAGATAATTTCAAACTTAACAAGAGGGTCAGGGTGACTAAGCTTCTTGTATTTCTTGGCCTTCTCTAAGTTGATGAGAACTATCCTAAATAATTCCAAGCTTAACTAAGGGTTGGAACAATCAAGCTTCTTGCATTTCTTGATCTTCTCTGAAGTGATGAGACGTACCCTAGATAATTCCAAGCTTAACTAGAGGGTTTGGGTAACCAAGCTTCTTGTATTTCTTGACCTTCTCTGAAGTGATGAGACCCATCCTAGATAATTCCAAGCTTAACAAGAGGGTTGAGGCGATTAAGTTTCTTATATTTCTTGGCTTTCTTTGAAGTGATGAAACCCACCCTAAACAATTCCAAACTTAACTAGAGGGTTGGGGTGACTGAACTTCTTGTATTTCTTGGCTTTCTCTGAAGTGATAAGACCTACCCTAGATAATTCCAAGCTTAACTCAAGGGTTGGGGTGACTAAGCTTCTTGTATTTTTTAGCCTTCTTTGAAGTGATGAGACCAACCTTAGATAATTCAAAGCTTAACTGGAGGGTTGGGGTGACCAAGCTTCTTATATTTCTTAGTCTTCTTTGAAGTGATGGGATATACCCTAGATAATTCTAAGCTTGATTGGAGGGTTGGGGTGACCAAGCTTCTTGTATTTCTTGGTCTGAAGCAATGAGACCTACCCTACATAATTCCAAGATTAACCGGAGGGTTGGGGTGACCTAGCTTCTTTTATTTCTTAATCTTTTTTGATGTGATGAGACCCATCCTAGATAATTCCAAGCTTAAATGTATCTTTGAAGTGATGAGACCCATCCTGGATAATTCCAAGATTAACTGGAGGGTTGGGGTGACCAAGCTTCATGTATTTCTTAGTCTTTTCTAAAGTGATGAGACCTATTCTAAATAATTCCAAAATTAACTAAAGGGTTGGGGTGACTAGGCTTTTTGTATTTCTTGGCCTTATCTGAAGTGATGAGACCCACACGAAACTAGCTACTTGCAACAATATTTTGCCCGACTTATCAATTGAAAAAGAGGGTAATAATGATGACTAAGCTGGTTTCATACCTTAGTCTTCTTTGAAGTTTACATGGACCATAGGCTTGGAAAAATTGTTTACCACCTCCAACGCACGTAGAATTATGGCTCCAAGCCATGCCATTTCCATTTTCCTTCCATGTTTAAAGATTACAAGCTTAAAATACTATGAACCTACATATTACTAGTTATTTCTTCTTCTTTTTTTTTTTCTTGTCTTCTCTTGGATGTATATGAGATGGACCATTGTATTTTTATTTTTTAAAAAAAATAAAAACACAAGATGGTGACAATGACAATTTACCATTGTTTAAACTCCTCTTCCTTTGATATCGCAATACATTAATTCTTTTAATTCTTACACACTTGACAAAAATATTTTGGACGGGCTGTTGGAGCCTACAAATATCAACAACTGACAATCAAAACCTTTCTTTTTTTATTATCTTAACAAAAAATTTCTTTTTTGTTAAGCTCAAATAATTAAATTTGCAGTACTAAATTTAATCGATAACAAAATAACGACTCAGTTAATTTTTGCAATAAATTGCACTGAGCAATCAAAGATTGTACAAAAAAAAAAAATAATTGCGAGAGATTAAGAACAAATAATAATAATAATAAAATTTTAGAGGAAATAATCTTTTAAAAGGCAATGTAGAAGCCTGGAAAAACGAGCGCTTCGAGTATTTGACTCAGGGCTTAACGAAACTCTGGCGGAATAGCACCCCTTTCCAGGGCTTCGAGTATCGCCTAGAGAAGCTTGGGGCTTTGCCCACCTCTAACCCTCTTTGGGCAGCCTCTTCAACTTCTGTTGTGCAAACCTGCATGTTGCCGAGCTCAGCAATAAAGGCGGAGCCAATGTAACTGGCTCTGATGGCAATAAAATATTTTAAATTTTATCATCATTAACATCTAAAATGAGGAACTGTTCATCTATGTAATCCATGATATGATTGCTGGGGGATGGCAGCTTTTAGTTTGGTTAGGAATTTCGTTGTCTTTTATGTGGGATAGTTGCAAGTACTAGTTTGGTTAGGGAGGTTTATTTATTGGTTGGTGGCCTAAGTAAAAGTGCGATCAGCATAAGAATATGAGGGAAGAGATTATGCAAACTTAGCTACATGTTTTCTATCAGTTTATGTATTTGGGATGCTTTCTAGAACATTAATTTATATGAATTGAGAATCAAGGGAAAGACATATATGATGATGGTCTCTCTGACTTTTGATTACTGTTACGAAACTTTTATGATTTCTTTTTCGTAATTTATCAGCCTGTAATTAGACCCATTGACATCAAGCGCTTACACGTATAAGCCACAAATACTTGAGATCTTCTAACTAAAGAACAGAGATCTTTTTGGCAGAGCTTTGGGCTCGACCTCATGTAGTAGTGAAGAATTAATTCCGTGCCATACGTACAACAAATCAGATTATTGTATTTGAAGGGAACAAATTACAAAGAAGAACTGTTGCGCCGATTTGTGGACTTAACAAATGGCAGAAGACTTGAATCTCCCTAAAATTGTCAGTGAAATTACGAAAGAAATAGAAATTTGTTGATGAAGCTAATAAGGTTGAGATGTGAGGTGAGCTTTAAATTGGTGTCTTCAACCAACTAGGTTGAGATGTGAGATGTGTGATGTTATCAACGAAACTTTATTTATTTATAAGGATAAATATATAAAATAAATATATTTTAATAAAATAACTAATTAATTAATTTTAAAATTTAAGATGTTATGAAAGAGGCCAGCCGTTTATATTATGCTTAATATTATTATACTCTGTAGCTGTTGTAATAATTGCCGTACCTCACAAATGATTAAAATAATTTAAGAAAGCTTTGGAGGGATGAGGACCGAAGACGATATATATTTTGGATGACTAACGGACGATTCGACTAAGAGCGGGATATATTGTTGTTTATTAAAAAAAATTAAAAGATTAAATTTTATCGACTAAGGCTGAAAGGAGAGAAATTTTTTTGTTTGATTCATGTTTCAAAAAATTATTTTTAAAAATATGAATTGTATCTAAAATTTTCTGTTGATTTTTAGTATTCAAAATATGTTAGGTTGGTTTGTTCGAAAATTATTTTTTTTAAGGAAGGTAGAAGCAAATCACGTGGAGAAAGATTGTGGGAAGAAGATGAATCCGTAAGTTTCTGACATTTTTTTAAGAAGGAAGAATAAAATCTGGAAAACATCTTAAATGAACCAAAAAAATGCGGCTCCAATATTTTTTTTAAATTCATTCAAAATTTTAGAATCGTTTTAAAAAATGTTTTCAAAAATACTTGATCAAATAATTTTTTTATGATATGAGTTAAATTTTTTATTTTAAAAATAAAAAATTTAATCAAATTCGCTACCAAATGGGCCTTAATATTTTTTTTTTTTTTTTTGTGACGAGGGGCAGTTTTTTTGGTTATTATTTGGGAACTGACGGTTAAGCTAGCGTGGTGACAGAACATTTGATCTCAAACGCATCAATGCCATATAAAGAGAGAGAAAATTATTTAATTAATAGTCTTTTTTGTTTTTAATTTTCGTTTTTTACCGATAGAGAGAGAGAACTTGATGAAGCGAGCTGGGAAGCAATTTTCAGGAAGCCAACGGTCCTACTGAAGAGTATTTTTTAAGATAAAAATAATATTTTAAGTTGGAGTCTTTTTCAAGCCTCTTTCTTCTTTAAAGAGGTGAGCTAGACATTAGAAACCGCTTGTGGAAATTATACAGTATATTGACTTGTTATGTCCTTATGTTTCTGCACCTCGATCTTACATTGACTTGATCAACTACTGGTATTTCCATACCTTCATGCTGTTTATAAATTGTCCAAGGATAAATTAAGAAGCAAAAGTGTTTCAAAGCATCCCTTGCAGAGAATTGCTATACCACTCTGTCACCCATTCAAGACTAGCATTTTTATTTTGGACTACACTGAAAATCCCTTAAAATATTATAAGTATTATTAAATTAAAATATTAAATAGTATTAAAACTAGAAATATTATTAAATTAAACTATTTTATACATTGTTAAATTCATATTTAATTTAGAGTTTTTGTAATTAAAAATGTTTTACATTTTATAATATTAAATATTTATAATTATTTTATGATTAATTTATATATACATTTATTGATAACTATATTTTTATAATTACATAAAATAATAACTAATAATATTTAGTAAATATATAATATTACTATTACCTAAATATTATTAATATGTACAATAATTAATAACAAATATTTTAATATTAACAATAAAATATTAATATTTAATTAATAAATATTAAAATATTGATGACTATTAGTACACGATATGTGCAAATAATAACTAATACAAGTACTTTATGCAGCAAATTGCACTGAGCAATCAAAGAATATTGCACCCCCAAAAAAAAAAAAATGCCAGAGATTGAGAACAAATAATAATCATAATAATAAAATTTTAGAGGAAATAATCTTTTAACAGATAATGTAGAAGAGAAGCCTGGAAAAACGAGCGCAGTTGCCGTAGCCACTTTACAGGATGCCACGTACGCACGAAAAATACTGAAGAGGGAGAGATCTGAGGCCTCTACATTAAATTGCTCACAAAAAATTTATAAAAAATTAAAATTAAAATTTTATGCTCTTACCTAAGACATGCCTTAACTTTGACCGAACCTTAACTAAGATTTTAAAAGGAGTTATTGAATTCTGTGGAAATTTTGGGATAACTTTGACCGAACCTGGAAATGTTGTGGTCGAGCAGCAAAGATTTCGCCAACATTTTATTTGTCATTTTATTGCTGTTACGAAACTTGTATGATTTTCTTTTCGCAATGGGTACTTATCAGCGTAAACAGACGCATTGACGTTATCTCTTCTTATACATACGTTACCAGCCCGCAAATACTTTTGAGATCTTCTAACTAAAGAAATTAGATCTTTTGGCAGAGCTTTGGTCTCAACCTTACGTGCAGAATTAGTTCCGAGCCATATATATGAAGATCATTGTATTTTGAAGGGAACAATTGCTGTGTCGATTCGTGCATGGACTTTGCCAACGGCAGAAGACTTGGATCTCCTTAAAATTGTTGGTGGGCAAGAAATAAAAATTTGTTGATGAAGCAAATCAGGTCGAAAGATTTTGATTTTAAAGCCTAATCTTGTCTCCCATGATGATAGGAGAACCGAGTAACTCATATATAGATGAGGCGTTGAGCTAGTGAAGGTATATGTTATGTACATGCGTGATTAACTCCACCAGATCTCAAATTTGCTTGCTATGTCCTCCTCTATTTCAATTTTAATAATTATTTTCATGCTGGGGTCTATCCTGAATCTCTTTCTTCCTTAAAGAGGCGAGTCTAGGCATTGGAAAACCGAACGTGGCATCTACGGCAATTGTATAGTACATTGACTTATGGAACGACTCATATTTCCATACCTCTATCCAACATTGACTTAACCAACGACTCATGTTTCCATACCTCCATGCTGTCTATAAATTGTCCAAGGATGATTTAGAAGTAAAAGTACATCAGATCATTAGATTACAGCATTCACTCCCTATGGAGAGTTGCTACCTCTCTGTCCCTTCTTACTCAAGGCTAGCATTTTTGTTATGGGCTTCATTGATTGTAATCCTTTGCCACTGCAGTCCTAGCTTTGGATGTCCTTTGGAGGAGTACGAAGCTTTATTGAAGCTCAAATCTTCTCTCCTTCATCATAACCACACTCCACCACCTACTTGGGGAAGAATGAGAGACTGCTGCCTTTGGGAAAGAGTCACTTGCAACAACAGCACAAGAAAAGTGTCGAAGCTCATGCTTTTGAATCTTATAAAACCTAGTTCATTTCTGTATTGGAAATTTTTAGAATGGCCATTAAATCTCAGCATTTTTTCCTCCTTTCACACGCTCACACATCTTAACTTGTCTGGAAATCTGATTGTAGGATCGCTATCACAGATGGGTCAGTTTTTCCCTCATCCAACTTGTTACTCCAATTTCAGTCCATTTATATTTTTGATCCTCTTGATGTACATAATTTTAATCTAGATTCCCTTTCTTTGGGAATTTTGTATCTAATAGACATCGCAGGATTGAGCAAGTTAGAGATCCTTGATCTTAGCAACAACAACCTCATTGAAGTATTCCATTATCTTTCAAAAATCTATCTTCACTCAGAATCCTGAATCTAAGAGACAACAGGCTAAATGGTACACTTAATGTGGAAGGTAATAACTTTAACTACATCGTCCTCCATAATTATTGTTGTCATGAGATCATCTGCACATTAAGTATAATGGTTTATGTTATCTTTTTAACTGATATCTATGGCTCCATATTACAGGCTTGCAAGGATTGCATAAGCTTAGAGTGCTTGATCTTGGATTTAATCAGTTTATAGGAAGGATACCCATAGCTTTGGGAAACTTGTCTTCCCTTAATTTTTTATATTTGGATGAAAATAATCTGATTGATTCACTGCCTTCACAAGGTATGATATTTATTCCTTTGACTAAGAGTTCCTTCATATTCTCTTTTTATTTCAATCTAGCGAGTGAGAATTTCATTTCACTTGTCAAGCTTTAGAATAGAATTATAACTTTTATGAGTTAACCTTTTATCAAAATCTCTATTAAAACTTTGATCTTCTCTCCTTCACCAAAATTACACTTCATCGCCTAAATGGGGAAGAGTGAGATACTGCTATCGTTCAAAGAAAGTGACCTGAACAACAGTATAAGACGAGTATCAAGCTTATGCTTTTGAATCTTACAGAATTTAATCAGTTATTTTTTAAAGCTTAGATAGCTTGATTTGTCTAGTAGTCAAATTGTAGGATTGCTATCAGAGATGCATCAGTCTACCTCTCATCCAACTTGTTAGCTCAATTTCAATTTGTTCATATTTTTTAATTCTCTTGTCATAATTATTTTGGGCTTAGATTCTATTTCTTTGGGAATTTTGTATCTAACAATCATCTCAGGATTGACCAAGTTGGAGATGCTTGATCTCAACTATAATAGTTTCACTGGAAGTATTCCATTGTCTTTTAAAAATCTATCTTCACTCAATACCCTGAATTTAAGAGGCAATATGTTGAATGGTGCACTTAATGTGGAAGATAATAACATTAACTTACAAAGCCCTCTATAATTTTCTATCAAGAGATCATCAATACATTAAGTATAATAGTTTATATTGTCTTCTTAATTGATATTATGGTTCCTTATTAAAGGTCTGCACGGATTGTAGAAGCTTAGAGTGCCTGATCATGGATTTAATTATCTCGCATGAAGCATTGGAAAACTTATCTTCTCTTAATTTTCAATATTTGAATGGAAATAATCTAATTGATTTACTGCCTTCACAAGGCATGATATTTATTCCTTTGACTAAGAGTTTCTCTATATTCCCTTTTTTTTTTTTTGAGCTAGCAAATTTTCCATATTCAAAGCTAAAAGCTTAGATAATTTGACATTGGCTTGGCCAATCCAAATCTATTTACAGTCTAGCGAGTGAGAATTTCATTTCACTTATCAAGCTTTAAAATGGAATTATAACTTTTGTAAGTCAATCTTTCATCAAACTCTTCGTTAAAACTTAGATCTTCTCTCCTTTAACATAGCTGCACTTCACAGCCTAAATAAGGAAGAGAAAGATACTATTGTCTTTGGTAGAGAGTGACCTGAACAATAGCATAGGACAAATATTGAACCTCATGCTTTGAGCCTTGAAGGATTTTATTAACTATAATTTGTTAAAGCCCAAATAGCTTGATTTGTCTAGTAATCAAGTTATTGGATTGCTATTAGAGGTGCATTGCCTCTCTCTTCCAACTTGTTAGTACAATTTTAATTTGTTCATATTTTTATCCTCTTGTCATAAATATTTTGGATTTATATTCCCTTTCTTTGCAAATTTTGTATGTAATAGTCATCTCAAGATTAAGCAAGTTGGAGATTCTTTATCTCAGCTATAATAGCAAATTAAATGGTACACTTAATGTGGAAGGTAATAGCATTAACTTACAAACCCCTCTATAATTATTTCTATTAAGAGATCATAAGCATATTAAGTATAATGGTTTATGTTGTTTTTTTAATTGATATCTATGGCTCCCTATGACAAGCCTACAAGGATTGTAGAAGCTTAAAGTGCTTGATCTTGGATTTAATCAGTTTATAGGAAGGATACCCATAACTTTGGGAAACTTGTCTTCCCTTAATTTTTTATATTTGGATGAAAATAATCTAATTGATTCACTACCTTTGCAAGGTATGATATTTATTCTCTTGACTAAGAGTTTCCCTATATTCCCTTTTTGTTTTATTTGAGCTAGCGAATTTCCCTATATTCAAAGCTAAGAACTTGGACAATTTGACTAATTGGCTTGGCCAATCCAAATCAATTTTTAGTCTAACAAGCAAGAATTTCATTTCACTTGTCAAGCTGTAGAATAAAATTATAACTTTTATGAGTCAACTTTTCGTCAAACTCTCTGTTGAAACTTAGATCTTCTCTCCTCTCCTTCACCATAACTATACTTCACCACTTAAATGGGGAAGAGGGAGATACTGCTTTCTCTGGGAGAGAGTGACCTGAACAACAACGTAGGATGAGTATTGAAGCTCATGCTTTTGAGCCTTGCATGATTAAATCAATTGTATGTTATTAAATCAATAGTTTATTAAAGCCTAGACAGCTTGATTTGTCTAGCAGTCAAATTATAAAATTGCTATCAGAGATGCATCGACCTTTCTCTTATCCAACTTGTTACCCTAATTTTAATCTGTTCATATTTTTTTTCCTCTTGTTATAATTATTTTGGACTTAGATTCTCTTTCTTTGGGAATTTGTATGCAATAGTCATTTCAGGATTGAGCATGTTAGAGATCCTTGATCTCAGCTATAACAACCTCGATGGAAGTATTTTATTATCTTTCAAAAATTTATCTTCACTCAGTACCTTGAATCTAAGAGGAGTCATGCTAAATGGTACACTTGATGTGGAAGGTAATAACTTTAACTTACATAGTCCTCTATAATTATTTTGTAAGAGATTATTAGCATATTAAGTATAATATTTTATATTGTATTTTTAACTAATATCTATGGCTTCCTATTATAGGTCTGCAAGGATTGCAGAAGCTTGGAGTGCTTGATCTTGGATTTAATCAGCTCATAGGAAGGATACCCATAGCTTTGGGAAACTTATCTTCCCTTAATGTCTTATATTTGGATAATAATAATCTAACTAGTTCATTGCCTTCAGAAGGTATAATACTTATTTCTTTGATAAAGAGTTTCTCTATATTCTTTTTTTTGTTTTAGCTAGCAAACTTTCCTATATTTAAAGATAAAAGCTTAGGTAATTTGACTGGTTAGCTTGGGCAAGCCAATTCAAGTTTTCAATGTGATGCGTCAAAATTTGATATCACTTGTCAAGATTTAGAATAGAAATATGACATTTGGCCAAACTCTTTCTTGACTTTGTCAACTTGTCAAGTTAGAAAATCTATCAAACTCATGTTTCTAAGTTGGCTTTAGCAAGTTAAAATGAGTTTTAATCCATGATCTCAAGCCACTTGTGCGTTTTACTTGCATCATTTTCTTGTACATTAAGTATTAATTCCATCGAATATGCTATGTTCACACCATGTGCAGCCATATTTAGCCAATAACCATAATTGATGAGTGGAGCATACAAATTTTAAATGGATATTATTTTATTATAATTTTTAAATATTAATTTCTTGATTGTTCGCAGATTTAACTTTTTTTAATTTTTCTATTTAATATTTGTTTAAACATGTATGACTCACCTGAGTTGCCAAGTTGACTCACCCAAGTCAAAAAAAAAAAAAAAAACAAAAGAATAGAAAATAGAAGTAGGCAAAAAGTTTTATTTTATTTTCTTTATTTTTTTGCAGTGCTCAGTGGACTACAGAACTTGCATGAGTTGGATCTCTCTAGCAACCTACTTAATGGAAGTCTTCCTTTATCTCTACGGAAATTGGGTTCTCTTCGATATTTAGATCTTTCTAATATAGCATGATGGGTAATATTCCACCAGATACCTTTGCAGCGCTAATTTCTCTTCGGGATCTGGATCTTTCTTACAACCGATTTGATGGGCATTTCTTATTTTCGTCCTTTGCTAATCTTTCAAAGCTAGAATATATCGCATTTTCTAACAACGAGGAATTGTTGATACATCTTGACGATCGAAAGTTTGTTCCCTCCTTCCAACTATGGGCTCTCAAGTTATCCAATTGCAAACTTGATGTGAATGCCCTTGCAACACCAGCCTTTCTTGCTTCTCAATACAAGTTAAAAGTTCTTGATCTTTCCCACAACAACCTATCAGGAAAGTTTCCAATTTGGTTGTTCAAAAGTCTAACCAAAATGGAATTTCTGAACTTGAGAAATAACTCAATAACGGGCACATTTCAATTGCCAAAGCATTCGAAAGAAAGTATGTTCATATGTGATCTTTCTAAAAATATTCTTAGTGGATCGATCCCTACAAATATTGGCACAATGTTTCCAAATATGGAGGCCCTGAATTTATCCTCAAATCATTTAACTGGAAATATCCCTTCATCATTGGGTAACATGAGTTGGTTGGCGTGCTTGGATTTGTCAAATAATCATTTGTCGGGTGAAGTACCAACTCGCCTACTGATTGATTGCACTGAATTGCATATCTTGAACCTTTCCAACAACAACTTGAGTGGGATGATGTTTACGACAAATTATGGTCATGCTCGGCTTTCATATGTTTATCTAAATGGAAACAAGTTCACTGGAACATTGCCAAGGAATCTGTCAGTCTATCCGTGGTTAACTATGTTGGATGTCCAAAACAACCAATTATCAGGAATAATACCAGGGAGTACAGGACTCCCCAGCTCTTTGAAGTACCTTAATCTTGGAGGAAATTATTTTCAAGGCCAAATACCGCATCATTTATGTAATCTAACATATCTTCAGGTGTTAGACTTATCACACAATAACCTCTCGGGGTCATTACCTCATGATTGTTTCTCATCATCCATGATTCTCAACTTTGCTGGAAATGCTTTGACAGGCCCGATTCCAAGCAGTTATTTTAATATTTCGAACCTGTCGGCATTGGACGTCAGCAATAACAAGCTTTCAGGTAAATTGCCAAGACAGATAGGAAATGAATATATTTGGAGATTCTTGATCTTAGTGGCAATTCAATTGAAGGCCCTGTGCCAGTTGAGCTATGCAAGCTACAGTCTTTACATGTTCTGGACCTTTCACAAAATAATCTTTCAGGATCTATACCCTCCTGCTTTGGTAAAATGCAATTCAAGAGACTTGATTTATTATATCCATATGTGCATCCAAGGGGGCGGTTCATCAACTTTTTGGTGACGGATTTCATGGTGTCACCGATCGATTTCACACCTATGACACAACTGTTTTTATAGATTTGAAGATGGTGTTACAACTCATCACAAAAGGCAACCTATATGCCTACCTATCAGATCATTTGGATTTGATGTCTGCAATTGATTTGTCTGCAAACAAGCTAACAGGAAGCATCCCACCAGAAATTGGAAATCTGGATAGCCTTATACAATTGAATCTATCACACAATCAGCTAACAGGTCGAATTCCTGAAACTTTATCAAAACTCAATCAGATCGAGAGCCTGGATATATCGCACAATCAATTAAGTGGCATGATACCCTGGCAATTGACTCAACTAAAGTTCTTGGAGTTCTTCTCTGTTGCTTACAATAATTTATCTGGATGTACACCTGATCTCAAAGACCAATTTTCCACATTTGATGTGAGAAGCTATGAGGGAAATGTTGAATTGCATGGGCCACCACTAGAGAAGACATGCACATCCGACTCAAGTCCAACTGCACCACTTGAAGGAAAGAACCATGATGATAGCAGCATGGATGTTGTCATCTTCTTTGCAATAATTGCAGTTTCATTCGTGATTGGCTTTTGGGGTTGTATCACTCTATTGTATTGCCATCGCATTGGGCAATATATTCTTGTTATATTAGATGGTTATGTGGATTCCTTCACCGATAGGATTTTAATGGCAGCACGTAAGTGGACATGCATGCAACAGAATCATAAGTGAGGTAATGTCTGGTTTATTTCATAGAAGCCTTCTTTTATTTTGACACCTTGTAAGAAGTAAAGCAAGCTAATAATATAATAATGCAAAAATCTTCATTGCAATTGGGTTTGATACGTCTATATATGGTTTTTCCCTAATTTATGCTCTAGGTTGGTCTATATATTTTGAATGATTATATCATACATACACTTTTGGATGACCAATTGGGAATATATTATTCTATTCTTTTCTAGTGTCTATGATTATGCTAAATTTACAACACTGTATGGCCATATAGTTTCGAGAAGCTTTCTTCTATCCTTATGTAATCAATGATTATGAACCTTGAGGAGATCAATGGCAATTGACACTTGACAGTAAGTCTACCATACTTAAGTTTGACAGTAAATCTACCATACTTAAGTGCATTTGATAAACCTTATGCTTGCACAACAAGTTATGAAAGAATGTGAAATAGACTCATGAATTTTAAAATTTTCTGCAAATTAAATGAAGAATGACTACCATTTCCAATTTTTGAGTTTGAGGTCTATTACTAAAGGAAACTTAATTTTACACCTTTGAAGGGCATGGATTGAATTTGACGATTACATTTCCATTTATTTTTGTATATATGTATAGAAATATTAGCTAACCACCCATAATTAGCTTATTTGATCATGCAATGAAGCTAGCTCAAATTTGGAGCAATTAAAGAACCTCGTACAATTGACTGAATGTAAGTTATTGTTCCTCGTAGTAGTTTATTTGGACAAAGCAAATTTTAGGGTTTAGTCTTCTATTCTTCTTGGTTGCAAGGAGAACTAACCTACTGGATGAAATATACAACCAAATCTTTCCCCATAGACAATGATAAGGAATGCAATCAAATATGCATTACGTTGGATGGCTATGTTGACTCCTTGATATACAAGTAGCTAAATCACAAGTTTGATAAAAAATAAATTGTGTATTTTAGAGAAGCATGTTTTTGGCACTTCATAATAGGGCAAAGTAAAATTTCTGTTTAATTTCCTAGGGACTAAATCTCCATTGCAATCAAGCTTAATATAATTTGACTTCTTCCCTGTTTTCTTTGTATAGCAGGACTATATTTATATACATATATATGTGTGAATTATGCTCATTCATGAATATGTTATGTTTTCAATTTATAGAATTTTGCTAGCCTCCAATATTTCATTAGTTTGCTCTGCATATTTGCCACTTAAAGAAGCTCCATGGTGCCAGCTAAAAACTCATTTGTGGAAGGTTGGTAAGTTAGAAAGTTTAACAACCAAAATGATTCCATTCTGATGTTTAGAACATCAAAATTAACAAGTATTTTTGCATGTCTGAACAAGGTTCTGTGGATCAAAGCACAAGATCAAGTGATCATGCAGAAAGTACTATATTGCCGGCAAATATGCAGTTGTCATTAATCAGTTAAAACATCAAGAATAGTTACCTTCAAGAAGAAACAATTCATTAAAGGTAGGGTAGCCACTACACATGAAACCGTTCGTCGTTCCCACTCTAAAAATACTAAAAAGTTGATTTTTGTACTTACAAACTTTGCTACTCTTACTGATGGGAATTACGTATATTTTACATGAATCAAATTCATATATCATGCAGTGGAAGATAAAAATAAATACGAATTTAATTTCGAAAGCCCAAGATCCTCAGAGAACAGATTCAGTTAACAAGAAATAACACATGATTAAATAATAGATCATACATGTGTTCTTTATTAGGGATGAAGCCTGATGAAGCCGGTAAACGATTACCACTAGCCGTCCATGCGTTTGGCCTCTAACGGTGATCCACGCAAAGATCTTTGGATGATGTCCTCTTAGGATTGGATGATAACCTTTTGCAAGGAGTGCTAGTGCCTCTTTTCTTTTTAATTGATTTTCCAAATCAAGAAAAATTTCTTGATCAAGATCAAATCTTGATCAATTAAGAAAGAGAGAGGGACGTATCAATCAATCAAGATAGAGGGATGTATCAATCAAGAGAGAGAGAGAGAGGGACATCCTAAAGAGAGAAAGGATGTTTTAGAGAAAGAAAGTAAGTGTTAGGCATCCAAGAGAGAGAAGGGAGGAGTTAGGCGTGTCTCTCGAAAGAGGTGTCTCTCTTCTTTTTTTATACATGAAAAGGAGGTTGTATGGTTCCATTAAAAGAAAAATTTTGTTTCAAACACCTAGCCATTCAACCATATCAAGTTGATAGCAAATTATCCTAACAATTTAAGATATTTGTTATAACAAATTATTCTAACAAATTTAGGATATTTGTTATCATGATAATGTTACGATTACAACCATCAAACCACATCCCTAAAAAATAGAAAATTGGTTATTCCATGAAATCAACGTCGCAACTTTAGATTTGGCTTCATGATGATGCCCCAAATCATGGGGTTCCCTCCTCCATGACGTAGAGATGGGTCATGTCCATCACATGGGCATAAATCCATCCTCCATGTGGCATGATCTCAGCCCTCGGCTCAATTAGGTTTCCACGAATCAAATCATGCCATCATATGGATCCAATTAAATATCACATTATTAATATCAATTAATCTAAGCCATCCATCATATGGATCAAGCCTAATTGAGTATCCAATTAATGAATTTTATATGTATATCATATGTACAAAAGGTCTTTTTCTTGAATACAAAAATTCTTTCCTCTATGATGAATCCTATTCATCAATTTCATGTTCTCTCATTAAGATTGAGTCAAACCCAATCCTAATTAATTGGTCATCTAATTTGAATTAAGTCTAACGTAATTTTTATTTTAACTTCATCCAAAATCTCCTTAATGCGTGTGACCCATTAGGTCCCTTGACACGTTGGTAATAATCATGTCCCTAATATTGACCCTAGGGATAACTTGATCAACACCTTGTCCAAGTCAATTCTTTAACCAAATCAACTCCTTGATTAAGTTAAAGAATCCATGATTATAGATCATGAGCGGCCTCTAGCAAAGCATCATGATCACCCAAGTGTTAAGGGTTTGTTGAGGTGGTCATCAACACCTGTCCATGAATGTTAACGTACGATTTAATCCCGTCGTCACATATCCTAAATCAATCAGTGGTACAAAATGTGTCAACCATGTAATTGATCTTTATTTACTTGATCTCAAAAAAAATTGACTCACATGAATTAGAACTTCAAAACTATTTCGAATTCCAACTCAACCTTGTAAGGATTTAACAGTCAATTTAATCCATCAAGTGGCCGTGGGATTAACCCTTTCTATCAAGGGAGACGAATCCTGTCTTAATCAAATACCACCTTTATGTGCTTCATGTCATAACCAATCGACACTATATTTTCCACCTATGGCTAGAGCGACGTTAGCATGTCGTCAAAGCATGACATTCCACACATGAGGTACTATGAAGATCTCAAGTCAAAGGATCACTCGCAGCACCATCATCAGAGATCAACCATCGACACTATATAGAATATCCATATGTAATCTCTGTGCTGGTCATCCAATGCATTGTTACAATAACGAACATTCACACACCTATCCAAGTATCTTCATACTTCAGCTTGCGAGATCAGCTACTCACCATAAGGGTGAAGATATGCAATGTGTGCTAGTCTTATCTACGTTCGATAATATCCGGTCTCGTCTACGCATCGACTAGAAAAATTTAAAGAATCAAACCATAATGTGCAATTTTAGATCTCACAATTTGTAATCTGTATTACAAATTCCATATGCACAGTTCATATTCTTTTGGACTTTTCTCACATGTAAAATATATTTAATATATATATAAATTACACCCGAATAGATAAAGAAACCAATAAATTTGATTTGTATTCATAAAAAATGTGTACAAACTAGCATCTAATTCAATTAGATTTAGGACACACACTAACAATCTTCCACTTGTATTAGAGCCAATCACCCATGTATCTAATACCAAGTGACTCAGCATGACTATCATGCTTCTACTGCGGTAGGGCTTTAGTGAATGGATCAGCAATATTATCATCCATGGGGACTCGTTCTATTTTATATCATTCCTCCAACTGATTTTTCTAATCACATGATATTTTTTGAGTACATGTTTGGACCTCTGATGAGACCTTGGTTCTTTGGCTTGCGCAATAGCTCATTGTTATCACAATACAAGAGTATTGGATTAACAATGCTTGGAACCACTACAAGTTCAGTGATAAACTTTTTGATCCAAACTATTTCTTTAGCTGCATCTGATGCTACGATGTACTCGGCTAGTTGTAGAGTCGGCAGTCATTTCCTACTTGAAACTCTTTTAGCTGACTGTACCACCATTTAATGTGAACACATAGCCTGATTGTGATTTATAATCATCTTTATCAGACTAAAAACTAGAATTAGTATAATCCTAAACTATAAGATCGGGTCCTCCATAAATCAAGAGCATATCCTTAGTCATTTGCAAGTACTTAAGGATATTCTTGCCATCCAATGTTTCTCACTAGGGTTTGCCTGATATCTACTCATGATACTCAAGGCATAAGAAATATCAGGCCTTGTACATAGCATTGTATACATAATGGATCCAATTGCTAATGCGTATGGTATCCTATCCATGTACTCTCTTTCCTTTTGGGTCTTAGGACTCATGTCATTGGAGAGATGTACCCCATGCGACATTGGCAGGAATCATTTCTTTTGACTCTGCTTTAGCATTTTATCTATGTACGTGGATTGGGTCAATCCAAGCAACCTTCTAGATCTATCTCTATAGATCTTTATACCTAGTATATAGGCTGCTTCTACCAAATCCTTCATAAAGAATTTATCTGACAATCAATCTTTCACTTCTTTAAGGAATGATACATTGTTTCCTATTAATAATATGGCATCCACATATAATATCAAGAAAATAATATCACTCCCACTAACCTTCTTGTACACACATGGATCATCCTTATTTTTGATGAAATCAAACTCTTTGATTGCCATATCAAATCGAATATTCCAACTTCTAGAGGCTTGCTTAAGTTCATAAATAGACCTTTGTAGCTTGCACACTTTTTTAGGATCTATGGATTCAAAACCCTCTGGTTGTGTCATATACACATCCTCCTCTAAATTTTTATTTAGGAAGGCGATCTTGACATCCATCTGCCAGATCTCATAGTCAAAATATGCTGCTATTACAAGTAAAATCCTTATGGACTTATGCATGGCTACAGTTGAAAATGTTTCATTAAAGTCAACACCTTATCTTTGCTTGTAACCTTTTGCAACTAGCCTTGCCTTATAGGTAATGACATTACCATCCATGTCGTTTTCTTCTTGAAAGCCCATTTGCACCTAATGGGTTTTATCCCTTCAGGTGGATCAACCAAGGTCCATACCTGGTTGTCATACATGGAGTCCATTTGAGATTTCATGGCCTCAAGCCATCTCTTAGAGTCAATGTTAGACATTGCCTCTTCATAGTTGGTAGGCTCATCATTCTTTATGAGAAATGCATATCTCTTAGGAATGTGAATTGTCCTACCAGATCTACGTAGCTGGTGTATACTTAGAGCTACCTGTTGCTTTTCATGCAATGACTGCCTGAATGTGAGTTGAATCTCCAGCTCAACTCCCACTGTATTCGGCATATGCTCAATTCCATCTAATCGATCTTTATTAATTTGTAGTTCTTGAGCTTCACTAAGTTCAATCTTACTCCCACTACCCATTGTGAGAATCTCAATCTCTAGAAATGTGGCATGTCTTGACATAAATACCTTTTCTCAAGTGGATGGTAGAAGTAGTATCTTTTGTTTATTTTGGACACCCTCACAAAATTGCATTTATCAGATCTAGTTTCAAGCTTATTTGATTCATTACGCTTCACATAAGCGTAACAGCCCCAAACCCTTAAATGATTAAGGGATGGTTTCCTTCCATACCATATCTCATAGGGAGTGGAGTTGATCAATTTAGATGGAACTCGGTTTAGGGTATATTCGGCAGTGTCTAGCGCATAATCCAAAAATATTTTTGGAAGATCTGCAAGGCTCATCATGGAATGTACCATGTCTAACAGTGTGCAATTTTTTCTTTCTGACACACCATTATGTGTGATGTACCGGGAGGAGTCCATTGAGATAGAATCTCATTATCCTTCAAATAATCCATGAACTCATGGCTCAAGTATTCACCACCTCGATCTGATCGAAGTATCTTAATACTCTTGCTAGTTTATTTTTCTACTTCACATCTAAATTCTTTAAACTTTTTAAAGGCTTCAGATTTGTGCTTCATCAGATACACATAGCCATATCTACTATGGTTATCTATGAATGTGATGAAATAAGAAAAACCTCCTATGGCTTGAATGTTGATGGGTCCACATACATCCAAATGTACTAAACCCAAACATTCAGTTGTTCGCTCATCTTTTTCGATAAAAGGTGACTTGGTCATCTTGCCAAGTAAACATGACTCGCATTCCTCAAACGATTTCCAATCGAATGAGCCCAAGTATCCATCTTTATGTAACTTGGTTAAACGAGTTTCATTTACATGGCCTAAACAACAGTGCCATAAGTACGAATCCCTAGAATTATTTGATTTTAATCTTTTTAATTTAATATTGAGAATAAGGGCTTGAAGATTAAGAACATAAATTCCATTGAACAATTCAGCAAAACCAAAGAACATTTTGTTTCAAAAAATAGAAATACCTTTATTTTCAATTTCAAAAGAATACCCATCCATTACTAAACATGAAATGGATATAATATTCTTTGTTATGTTTGAAATATAGTAACAATTACTAAGTTTAATTACAAGCCCTGTAGGCAAAGATAAAGAATAAATTCTAAGGCTAATGCAGCAACCTTTGCATAGGATCATTTCATCTTTCCTCAATCTTCTACTATTTTTTATCATCTCCATATTAATATAAATATGAGATCCACAATCAGTATTCAATACCCAAGTGGAATAATAAGTAATAGAAGAAAATATCTCAATTATGTATGCACCTGATGTAGAAGCATCCGTATGCATCCGTATGCTTCTTATCTTTCAGGTTGGCCCGATAAGCCTACAGTTACACTTCCAATGCCCATCCTTACCACAGAAGTGATATTTTTTTCTTAGCTACGTTCCTTAGCCAATTAGGAAAATTGGGTCAGTTAGCTTGTTGGACTCTAGGTTACCTCTAAGGTTAATGTTCACACTCATGGTGTCTCTTACAACTGTGTAGAAAATAGAACGAGTTAATTATTATGAATGCAAATCATCGATTTAATATGATATTTTTAAATTTTTTAATTAAATCAATTACTCACACTATTTTATCAAGCTCAATAGCCCTCTCTATTAATCTTGAAAAATTATCAAATAATTTTCTAGTGGGCTAAGACCCTCAAATTGACTTACCTTGACCTTGGCTATGGTACAACAAATCTTAGTAAGCCAAATTAGGTAGATTTTTATCAATCACATCAAATGTGACTCCTAAATCATTTAGGGGACATAACCTTGTCAATCACATCTGATGTGATCACCCTAAACATTCTCTAGATTAGACTGACCCTGACTATGGCCAATTATGCCAGCTAACCTAGTTAAGTCAACCCATTGTTTCTCAATCAACTCCTCATAGGTTTACTTGATCTTGGCTATGGCACAACAAATCTCATGCCCTAATGATTTTATATCCTGTGAATAATGGAAGGCTAATGACTTAATATTCGTAGAGGGATTTAGCGTATCTAGGTCATCATGCATGTACAATATTTGTATCATGCTAGGTTACATATCCTATATGTGAATTTTAGATTAATTTTAATTAGCCTAAATTTCATAAGATCCAATCTTATGGTTGGGACTCCTAATCAAATTAGGATCCTGATCACTATCAAATTTAGGAACCCTAATCATGTGACCAAATCAATTGCTACCATTCTGATTAACCTTAATTGATCTAATCAATTAAGAGCTTTCCTTAACAATGGCCAGATCAGCTGATCAATAGGGTCCTATTTAGCATACCTTTCGATCCCATTGAATGGGTTTTCTCAGGCAGCGAATGAAGCAATTAAAAACCATGATCGTACTTTTCTAGACACCAATGTAGTTAAGCCCAATTGATTAGACCAATTATGGGATCATAGGATCAAACAATGATATGGTTAAGTCTAATTTTTCCTAAACCTTATCATCTATTACACATTATGATAAGATAAGATAGTGATCTTTAGGGATATATGATAAGTATTAAATATTTTATAACAATTTATTTTAAATATTTACCTTATCATTATCTGTTATGATAAATTTATTTTCATCACATGAAAATCCTAATTGGTCTCTATCATAACATCCCTAACATCTATAATCTTGATAACAAGTCAAAATTTAAAATTTTAATTTTAATCTTGATTATCATGTTATCATGATATAATTATTTTATATTTTAATCACATTATTTATCATGTCAAAATTAAATTTTAAACATGATATGTTAAATTTTAGCCTTTATGATTATGTCACACATAAATCATAATTTTTTAATTTTTAACATGATCAAATCTAAATAATTTACATTTATTATCATAAAATAAACTTATTAAATATTTAATCTTCATCAATATAATTATTTTAGATTTTAATCATGTTATTTATCATGTCAAAATTAAATTCTAAACATGATATATTAAATTTTAGCCTTTATGATTATGTCACACATAAATCATAATTTTTAATTTTTAACATGATCAAATCTAAATAATTTATGTTTATTATCATATAATAAACTTATTAAATATTTAATTATTAACATAATTATTTCAGATTTTAATCACATTATTTATCATGTCAAAATTAAATTTAAACATGATATGTTAAAATTTAGCCTTTATGATTATGTCACACATAAATCATAATTTTTTTTAATTTTTAACATGATCAAATCTAAATAATTCATATTTATTATCATATAATAAACTTATTAAATATTTAATCTTCATCATATGGCAAGATTTATATTTTACATCGCATGTAAAATTTAGATCTATGCATATAAAAACTAGAACTCAGGTAATCTATCATATTAACTGAATTTGAAGCCTGAGGTGGCTCTGATACCACTTGTAGGAGAAACCCTTTTTCCTAACAAGCTTTGACCCTAAGCCTCCATTGTCGCATGATCATAGGCCCTTGACCCATGTTACCCAACAATGGTACCTATTAGACCAGCCAATGATCGGATCTGCCGATCCGCCAACACTAATGGGCGGAGAGCCTGGCTTCAATGAAATGGTCACCAGCGAGAGTTCTCATTGATGCCCTGCTTGACCGTACAGGTCAATTGGCTTTGATACCACTTGTTAGAAAACCCTTTTCCCAAACTAGCTTTGGCCCTAAGCCTCCATTGTCGCACGGTCATGGGCCTTGGACCCATGTCACCCGGTAATGGCACCTATCAGACCAGCCAATAATCGATCTGCTGGTCCGTCGACACCAATGGGTGGAGAGCCTGGCTTTGATGACACGGTGATGGGGCACAAAAAAAATTGGTGGAATGAGGGGATGGTGATGTGTTCTAAGTGATTACCACCCTTAATGAACATTTGAGCCCAAGCTATGACTGAATTCATGCATGGGAGAAATGAAGAACATAAAACCAGAAGTAGAAATCTAAACACCCTTGTGCAAGCTTCTTTCAAAGAAATAAAAAGATTAGGATCTAAAGGTATGGAAACCTTCAAACTAAGTTAAGCCACCTTTAAAACTTCAGATCTAAAGGACCAAGAGGTTTTTTTTTTCCAACAATGAAGTAAGATCTTTGTTGATCCATTCATTGATTTTGATGATTAATAAAGGAATTGAGTATATTTATTTGATTACTAATGGATTTTATAAGTGTTTCGGGACTTAAATTTATTTGATCAATTTAAAGGAATTAAGAAATGAATTTTGAATCAAATACAAATCAGAGATTTCAAAGTTTCAGAGCTTGGAGTCGACACCTAGAAAGTCTGGAGCCGACCCCATGGCCAATTCAATTTTAATCTGATTTTTGATACAACCTGGAGCCGACACCTAGAGTTTCGGAGCCGACACCTAAGGTTTCGGAGTCGACACTTACTGTGTCTGGAGCCGACTCCGATGCTGGAACAGAGCGTTGATTTTCTGAGCATTTTCTGAGCATCCTGGAGCCGACACCTACAGTTTTCGGGAGCCGACACCTGACGACGGCGAGCCGACACTTACTTTTGCGGAGCCGATCCACGACGAACTCATATTTTACTATTTATGGAAAAACGATTCAGAGCCGACACCTGAAAAGCTGGAGCCGACTCCAACCCACCTGGACGAAAAATCAAAAATGCCAGATCAGCTCTAACGGTAATATTTTTGATTTCTGACATCTAACGGCTATTTTTTATGAATGAAAAATCCTTCAGGTACACTCCAACGGCTAGATTTCCACCCAAAAATGAATCAAAGAAAATCTATAAAAAGGGAAAAACAACCGTTTGAAAGAAGATAGAAAGAGAGATATAGAAACGGATAGACAAAAATCAAAAATCAAAATCCGAGAAGTCTTGAGCCGTATATCCAAGAGAGGAGCTTTCAAGTTCAAAACCTTCTACTCCACAAAGCTCAAAGAAGAATCCAAGCCGTTCAAATAGAGAAAAATCGGAGGATTCTCAACTAGAAGAAAGAGACCAACTTTTCAATCTTCTCAACTGCATCTAATGTGAAGAATCGGAGCTGAGGCTTGATTCAACCCAGCAAGGAGAAGAGGAAAAGAAGAAAAGAAGAAAAGCTCAAAGCCAAACAACTTCAAACCAGGCTTTTCTAAACCTATTTACTTTTCTTTGAATATCTGCTCATTAAGGAGCTGTGAAAATTTGTAAAACATTCTTATTCTTGTTTGTGCCTAGTTCAATCAAAGGGGATTGAACTAGTGGAGGTTGTTAACCTCGGGTCAAGCTAGTTTTGCTTGAGTCTTGGGTTTTGTGCTGGTGAGCCTGAAAAACCGGCTGGGTTCGTTGTGATCCCGGATAAAACAACAAGTTTGAGTTGTGAACTTGTAAAACAACTCGGCTGTAATCGAGGTGATTATAGTGTGGACCCAAGTAGGATCTTGGGAGTGGACATAGGTGTTGGATACACCGAACCACTATAAAATCTTTGTGTTTGCCGTGCTTCCATTGACTCTATCTCTATCTCTGTTTTATTCGCTGTACTTTGTATTTACATTGCATTTGTTTCCATTCATCTTAAGCAAACAATTTTTTTAAGAGGCTAAATTTTTAAAGAACCCAATTCACCCCCCTCTTGGGTTGTCATCTGGGCCAACAATTGGTATCAGAGCAAGTGCTCATTAGATTTTGATCACACGATCAAGAGCTAAAGATCCAAATGGCAACTCAAGTTGGATCATTTGCCAAAAGTCATTCTACAAATAGACCTCCTTTGTTTAATGGTTCCAACTATTCTTATTGGAAAGCAAGAATGAGGATATTCATTCAAGCTTCTGATTATGAATTGTGGGGTGTTATAACTAATGGACCTAGTACACCCACACACGTTGTTGATGGCACTATTGTTCCTAAGCCCGAAAGGGATTGGAATGATAATGATAGAAAATGGCACAGCTCAATGCTAAGGCCATGAATGTCTTATATTGCTCTTTAGATGCTAATGAATTTAATAGAATCTCCACTTGTAATTTCGCAAAGGAGATTTGGGATAGATTAGAGGTTACCCATGAGGGTACAAACCAAGTAAAAGAATCCAAAATAAACATTCTTGTTCATTAATATGAGTTATTTTGCATGGAACAAACTGAAAATATAGCTAGCATGTATACTAGATTTACTGATATTATAAATGGGTTGAAAAGTTTAGGCAAAACATATTCTAACTCTGAACTTGTTTGAAAAATTCTCAGGTCACTTCCAAGAACGTGGGAAGCGAAGGTGACAGCAATCCAAGAAGCAAAGGACCTCAACACCTTACCCTTAGAGGAGCTTCTAGGATCCCTAATGACCCATGAATTGACCATGAAGCAGCACATAGAAGAAGATGTGAAAAAAAAAGACCATAGCTCTTAAGGCTGCTAAAAATGAGGAGAGCTGCAATGATAGTGAAGAAGATGATGATGAGACAGCTCTTCTAGCAAGAAAGTTCAAAAAATTCATGAGGAGAAAGAGACCATTCCACAAGAAGAAATTTGGAACTAAGATGGAAGGAGAGAAAGAAAAAGACAAGGACAAGGATAAAGAGAAAACCCCTTGATTTGCTATGAATGTAAGAAACTGGGGCATTACAGATATGATTGTCCTCAACTGAAAAAGACTTTCAAGAAGAAAAAGAAAGCCTATGTTGCAACTTGGAGCGATAGCGATGAATCCTCATCGGAGGAAGAACAAAAGGAGGTTGCTAACATTTACTTTATGGCAAACGAAGAGGATGAGGTAAGTTCTGAAAACCCTTGCGATGAATTTGCTTTTGATGAATTGTTTGATGCTTTTAATGAACTTGTCGGTGATTTCAAAATTTTGAAAAAGAAATATAAGTTTTTGAAAAATGAAAATTTAACTTTGATTGAAGAAAAAGAAAATCTAAATAAAGAAACTAAAGTGCTGAAATCTGAAAAAGACAATTTGACTAAAGAAAAAGAATCAATTTCTAATGAAAATGATAAACTAAAGAAGGAAGTTGATAAATATAAAAGTATTGTTGATAAATTCACTTATAGTTCAGAAAAACTTAATTTATTGTTAAGTAATCAAAGAGGTATATATGATAAGGCTGGTTTAGGATATAGACCTAATTTGAAACAAAAATTTGTCAAAAACTTTTTTAGAAAGGAACAAAACAATGATAATGTTACATGTCATTACTGTAACAAGAAGGGACACAAAGTTTTTGAATGCAATTTTAAGAAAATAGATAAGAAGATAAATAGTAAAGGAAAGAAAATTTGGGTTCCTAAAGGAACAATTGTTTATGCTACTAACCATGAAGGACCCAAGAAAGCTTGGGTACCTAAATATAAGACTTAATTATTTTTGCAGGAGTGTCTTGCGGCCAAAAGATCAAAGAGAAAGTGGTATCTCGATAGCGGCTGCTCAAGGCACATGACGGGTGACAAGGATCAATTCATCACCCTTGAAAGCAAAAGAGGAGGAGTAGTTACATTTGGCGACAATGGCAAAGGCCAAATCTTGGGGTTTGGTAACATTCAAATAACTCCCTCCACATATATTGAAAATGTCTTATATGTTGATGGTTTGAAACATAATTTAATTAGCATTAGTCAATTATGTGACAAAGGTTTTAAAGTATCATTTGAATCTTCTATATGCACAGTTTCTAATCCCATTGATAATAGCATTATTTTTATTGGAAATAGAAATGCAATGTATACCTGATTGATTTAGACAATTTGTCTACAAGTAATCATTGCCTAGTTGCTAATAATGCTAATATAAATGAGATTGGTTGGTTGTGGCATCGTAGATTAGGTCATGCAAGCACACACCTTATTTCAAAATTAATTAGAATGGATTTAGTAAAAGGACTTCCACAATTAGATTTTGAAAATAATAAAATTTGTGATGCATGTCAATTTGGAAAACAAACTAGAAATTCTTTCAAAACTAAAAATATTGTTTCCACTTCTAGGCCACTTGAACTACTTCACATGGATCTTTTTGGACCTACTAGAACCACAAGTCTAGGAGGAAAGAAATATGGTCTTGTGATTGTAGATGATTACTCTAGATACACTTGGGTATTATTTTTAGCTCATAAGGATGAGACCTTTCCACTATTTTTGAAATTCTTCAAGAAGGTCACAAATGAGAAAAACAACACCATAGTGTCTCTAAGAAGTGATCATGGCACCGAATTTGAAAATCATTTATTTGAAAATTTTTGCATAGAAAATGGCATCCATCATAATTTTTCTGCACCTAGAACACCGCAACAAAATGGTGTAGTTGAAAGAAAAAATAGAACCCTAGAAGACATGGCCCGTACCATGCTATGTGAAAGCAACTTACCAAAATACTTTTGGGCAGAAGCTATAAACACGGCATGCTACATCCTTAATAGAGCTTTAATTAGGCCAATCATTAAGAAAACACCTTATGAACTATGGAATAATAGAAAACCAAACATAAGCTATTTTCATGCATTTGGTTGTAAGTGTTTCATTCATAATAATGGCAAAGATAACCTAGAAAATTTGATGCAAAATCTGATGAAGGCATATTCTTAGGATATTCAACATCAAGTAAAGCTTATAGAGTATTTAACAAGAGAAACTTAATAGTAGAAGAATCTATTCATGTAATCTTTGATGAATCTTTAGCATCAAGTTCTAAAAAGATTGATGATGAGGAAGATACAAACATTCTAGAAAGAGACATTAAAAAATTAAATATAGATGTATCTTCAGATCATGAACAAGAAGCTAAAGATAATGATTCTCCTAGTGTTGATGTTGTTGATGGAAATCGTAATGATATAGATCTACCTAGAGATTGGAGATATGCCTATGGTCATCCAAGAGAATTAATTATAGGTGATCCATCTCAAGGAGTAAGAACTAGATCATCAATGAGAAACATCAATAATCATCTTGCATTTGTATCTCAAATTGAACCAAAAACTATTGAAGAAGCTGAAAAAGATAATAACTGGATGTTAGCCATGCAAGAAGAATTAAATCAATTCACTAGAAATAATGTTTGGACATTAGTGGATAGACCTAAAGATCATTCTGTAATAGATCAAAATGGGTATTTAGAAATAAATTAGACAAAAATGGCATAGTAATAAGAAACAAAGCTAGATTAGTTGCAAAAGGATATAATCAAGAAGAAGGAATTGATTTTGATGAAACTTTTGCACCTGTAGCTAGACTTGAAGCAATTAGATTGTTACTTGCATTTGCATGCCATATGCATATCAATTTATTTCAAATGGATGTTAAAAGCGCATTCTTAAATGGATTTATAAATGAAGAAGTTTTTGTTGAACAACCACCGGGATTTGAAGATCATGAATTTCCAAATCATGTTTTTAAATTACACAAAGCACTATACGGTTTGAAACAAGCACCTAGGGCTTGGTATGAAAGATTAAGTAAATTTCTGATTGAAAATGATTTTGTAAGAGGAAATGTCGATAAAACACTATTTTTGAAAACAAAAGACAAAGATTTATTAGTAGTACAGATATATGTTGATGATATTATTTTCGGTGCTACTAACAATTTGTTATGTCAAGAATTTGCAAAGTTAATGCAGGGTGAGTTTGAAATGAGTATGATGGGAGAACTCAACTTCTTCCTAGGACTTCAAATCAAACAAAGCAAAGATGGAATCTTCATCAATCAAGCCAAATACACAAAAGAACTGCTCAAGAAATTTGGAATGGAGTCAATCAAACCACTTGGGACACCTATGAGTCCTTCGTGCAAATTGGACAAAGATGAAGATGGTAAGAAAGTAGATCAAAAATATTACAGAGGTATGATTGGATCTCTTCTTTACTTAACTGCTAGTAGACCAGATATTATGTTTGCAGTATGTCTATGTGCTAGATTTCAATCTGAACCTAAAGAATCTCACTTAATTGCTGTAAAAAGAATTTTAAGATATTTAAGTGGAACTAAAAATGTAGGTTTATGGTACTCTAGAGACTCAACCTTAAATTTAATTGCATATTCTGATTCTGACTATGCTGGATGTAAATTGGATAGAAAAAGCACAAGTGGTGCATGTCAATTCTTAGGATGTAACTTAATCTCTTGGTTTAGCAAAAAGCAAAATTCGGTTGCATTATCTACTGCTGAAGCAGAATATGTTGCAGCTGGAAGTTGCTGTGCTCAAATCCTTTGGATTAAGAGACAACTTGAAGATTATGGCATAACCCCCGATAAAACACCAATTAGATGTGATAACACGAGTGCAATAAATCTAACTAAAAATCCAATTCAACATTCAAGAACAAAACACATTGAGATTAGATATCATTTCATAAGAGAACATGTAGCTAATAATGAAATTTGTCTTGAATATGTTAATACAGAGGAACAATTAGCTGACATATTTACAAAACCTTTGAGTGAAGAAAGATTTTGTTATCTTAGAGGTGAATTAGGGATATGTGACCCTATGGATTGATTTTGATACATTAAGGAATGAGAATCTAAAATTTCTATCAATTTCTTGATATTCCCTTCAATATTTTAAGGACAAATTATCTAGTCATTTGAGCTATTTGATCCTTAATACTCCATAATTTTATCAAAATTTTATAAAATTTATTTTGACGAGTTTCAGTCATTTGTATCTCATATATTTTTTGCTGAATTTGTCTCTGGAGTCGACACCTCAGAATGAGGAGTCGACACCTCTGACTGTGTCGCTCTCGGTCCCTGACCTTGGAGCCGACACCTGTAAATTCGGAGCCGACTCCAGTTCGAGCGCTGACTGTGTTAGCGATTTGGAGTCGACACCCGACTTTGCGGGAGTCGACACCTGGGAGTCAAATGTTGATTTATTAGGGCAGAGTCGACACCTCGTCACTTCATCACTTTCTCAAATCCTAACCAAACTCTTCCAAAATTTTTCCAAAACTTCCCCATCTCTAATTCCATCCAAATCGAACCTTTCCAAAGATCAAATGGCACCCAAAAGGAGAGAATCAGTGGTTGGAGCGCCGGTAACTACGGGAAAGCGGTCCGCACGTCGTCCCGTTCGTGAGCCGACTCCAAGCAGCGATTCGTCCACAGATTCCGACAATCCCAACACATCTTCCACAAAGGTAGATACCCTAGCTGATAGAGTCATCACAATGGGTAGAAAATCGATTTTGACCTATTTGAATCCGAAGGTTTTTCAATCGGGAGACAATTGAAGGAAATGGGCTGGGATATGCTGTGTTCTCTTGATGTTCCTACCTATCCAGCCCTAGTAAAAGAATTCTATTTCAATTTGGCTAGAGGGGATGGAGGTTTAGTAAGCAATGTTAAAGGGAAAAGGATTCATCTCACCTTTCAAAAGCTCGGAAACCTCCTCAGCATCCCGATCACTGGTTTAGCCGCTGACATGCATAGTGATAGGTCAGCAGCCCTTTCAAGGATGTTAGGAAGGGATGTAACTGAGTTTGAAGAAATTAGAGCCAATCAACTACCCCTAGAATTGAGATTATTACACAATATATGCAGTAGGATCTTGTTTCCAAAAACTGGTCGGTTTGAGTATGTCTCGGAGCGAGACATTGTGGTTATGGACAGTGTTCTAACTGGGCAGCCGATCAATCTGGCAGCAATGATGATTTTTTATATGGCAGAAGCTGGAGGGAAAAGGAGATCATCCCTACCGTATGGAATGGTACTAACTATGGTATTCAAGAGCCAAGGGGTTATAATTCAAGAGAATGAACTTTCCAAGAACCTAAGGCACACAGATTACTATAGCTTAGCTACATTGCATCGGATGGGTTTTGTCAAGGTGAATGGTCAATGGGATAGGAAAGGACACCTAGATGAAAGAGCCCCTATGCCGAGAGTTTCTGAGCCTTGCGAGGCTGGACCATCATTTAGGGTTCCTTCTCCACAGCCTAGGAGTCCCATTTCTGCTCCTGTTCCTGCTCCTGCACCTGCACAAGTTTATGATCAACCATCCACTTCTTCGACTGGATTCTCAGACCTTCAAATGGAGCAATTAAAAAGTTTGTTTGCAGCTCAGAAGGATGAGTTTGACAGTAAATTTATGAATATAAAAGAATCACTTTACTCCCTTGATGATCGGATTGCAAAGATTGAATCAACTCTCAACTCCTCCGCAGAATCTTTAAATGGTGATTTGAAGAACATCTTTGAAGAGCTTAAAGAGATTTGTGGAGATGGTGAAACTTATTCAAAGTGCAACGCCGAACTTCAAGACAAAATCACAACAGCTTGCACATTTGTGGATGAGAGACTAAAAGATTATGTTAGACTTCAATGTGATGGAATGAAAAATATAGTAGACCATTTAACAAGAATAGTTAGAAAGAACTTTTGATGTAGTTTATGTTCAATCTTGTTGAAATGTTGTTTACATTTTGATGTAATGAAGTTAATATAATGAAGTTTAAAGAGGGAGAGAATTATGTAATACTTGACAATATGTTGATGTAGTGAAGCTTATGTTAATGAATGAAAAGTTTTTTATGTAATATTTGACTTTTGATTATCTTTTTGATGCAATTATCCTTTGATGCAGTAAAATATTCTTTACCTTTTTGTTGATTACAAAAAAGGGGGAGAGAATTAGGATTGTATATGCATTAAGAGGGAGAAAATTATATGGAAAGAATTATAGTTGAGAATGTTAATTGATTAATATGATATTGAGTTATTGATATGATTGATAATCAAATTGAATTGTCTATGCACAAAGAAATCTTAAGTATCAAATGTGTAAAGTAAGAGGAAGAATAATTTGAATTTGAACTTCATAAGAGAAGCTACCTTATTCAGGGGGAGCTTACTCGTAAAGATCACTTCCTTGATATTCTCTTTAATTTAAGAATTCTATGCATATACTCAATGTTTTTATAATCATCAAAAAGGGGAGATTGTTGATCCATTCATTGATTTTGATGATTAATAAAGGAATTGAGTATATTTATTTGATTACTAATGGATTTTATAAGTGTTTCAGGACTTAAATTTATTTGATCAATTTAAAGGAATTAAGAAATGAATTTTGAATCAAATACAAATCAGAGATTTCAAAGTTTCAGAGCTTGGAGTCGACACCTAGAAAGTCTGGAGCCGACCCCATGGCCAATTCAATTTTAATCTGATTTTTGATACAACCTGGAGCCGACACCTAGAGTTTCGGAGCCGACACCTAAGGTTTCGGAGTCGACACTTACTGTGTCTGGAGCCGACTCCGATGCTGGAACAGAGCGTTGATTTTCTGAGCATCCTGGAGCCGACACCTACAGTTTTCGGGAGCCGACACCTGACGACGGCGAGCCGACACTTACTTTTGCGGAGCCGACTCCACGACGAACTCAGATTTTACTATTTATGGAAAAACGATTTGGAGCCGACACCTGAAAAGCTGGAGCCGACTCCAACCCACCTGGACGAAAAATCAAAAATGCCAGATCAGCTCTAACGGTAATATTTTTGATTTCTGACATCTAACGGCTATTTTTTATGAATGGAAAATCCTTCCAGGTACACTCCAACGGCTAGATTTCCACCCAAAAATGAATCAAAGGAAAATCTATAAAAAGGGGAAAAACAACCGTTTGAAAGAATAGAAAGAGAGAGATAGAAACGGATAGACAAAAATCAAAAATCAAAATCCGAGAAGTCTTGAGCCGTATATCCAAGAGAGGAGCTTTCAAGTTCAAAACCTTCCACTCCACAAAGCTCAAAGAAGAATCCAAGCCATTCAAATAGAGAAAAATCGGAGGATTCTCAACTAGAAGAAAGAGACCAACTTTTCAATCTTCTCAACTGCATCTACTGTGAAGAATCGGAGCTGAGGCTTGATTCAACCCAGCAAGGAGAAGAGGAAAAGAAGAAAAGAAGAAAAGCTCAAAGCCAAACAACTTCAAACCAGGCTTTTCTAAACCTATTTACTTTTCTTTGAATATTGCTCATTAAGGAGCTGTGAAAATTTGTAAAACATTCTTATTCTTGTTTGTGCCTAGTTCAATCAAAGGGGATTGAACTAGTGGAGGTTGTTAACCTCGGGTCAAGCTAGTTTTGCTTGAGTCTTGGTTTTGTGCTGGTGAGCCCGAAAAACCGACTGGGTTCATTGTGATCCGGTAAAACAACAAGTTTGAGTTGTGAACTTGTAAAACAACTCGGCTGTAATCGAGGTGATTATAGTGTGGACCCAAGTAGGATCTTGGGAGTGGACGTAGGTGTTGGATACACCGAACCACTATAAAATCTTTGTGTTTGCCGTGCTTCCATTGACTCATCTCTATCTCTGTTTTATTCGCTGTACTTTGTATTTACATTGCATTTGTTTTCATTCATCTTAAGAAAATAATTTTTTTTAAGAGGCTAAATTTTTAAAGAACCCAATTCACCCCCCCTCTTAGGTTGTCATCTGGGCCAACAATCTTAAAGTGGAAGGGATGCACTCAACACTCAAAGAATTGAGGGTTGGTTGACAAGATCTACACTCCTCACTTAAGAACTCACCTTGGCACTTGATCCTTGACATGGAGCAATCATCCTCAACTCTAACATCCTCAAGAGAACCTGCAAGTGATCAGAAGTAAGACCATGGAGGCAAAGAAATTGAAGAAAATAAAAAAAAATCGAATAAGAAAAGAAAGGATTTAAAAAATTTGCTGAGACTTGGGTAGTAATTGTCCTTCTTCCTGAAACTATTATGGAACCTTGGTAGAATGGTTTAGAGGAGCAAATTGGGCCTCTCACCCTCTCCCTCAAGGAGTGACCTAGATCTAAGACTAGGAAAATACGAGCCTCAACTCAAACTAAGAGCATCTCACCCTCTTCATACTCAAAGATGAACAAGGCACTTGGCAAAAGAAATCAAATAAAATTGATTTTATTTCTCAAACTTCATTTCTACAAGATGGAAAGCTTGGCCTATTTATAGGCCAAAGGACTTCCAGAAATTTCAGCCCAACAAACTAAAAGATCATAACAATCTAAGGATTGGTTATGATATAGCTAACTAATTACAATCAATCCCTAACAAATTTGGTCGCACAAGCTTCCATGTGGCACCTCCTTAGTTTGCCATGTGTCATCATCAGATACCTCCATGTGTCCTCCAAGATTTGACTTCCAAAGAGAAGCATTGACTCAAGGCAGGAAGTGTCGATACTTTGAGACTTGGCAGAAGTTGAAATTTTGCAGCATGAGTTGCCACTTGAGAAATTAAAACTCTTGGCTTGAGTAAGTGGAACATGCGGAAAGTGAATTAACTACAAAACCAAAGAGTGTCAGTCTGCAACCTTTTCTTCTTTCTGATGTCCCCATCAATTCTTCCCGGGTGAAAAACTCGGCCCTGACGAGTATGGATCATTTTGGCTTTGGTAATATTCAAGCAGATCTGGATCGATCCTTTGCAATTCTTCTTGAGTGATCCATGAGTCTTCAGAATCAGGTCTACCTTGCTAATGGACCAAGTAGCGTTGATAGTCTTTATTTCGGGTAGTGACAATCTTGTCATCTAATATCCGTTCAATTCTTTCTCGCTTTGTGGCTGGTGGACACTCTGGGATTGGTTCACTATCAAAGGATGGATCAGGTCCTAAAAACTCACTGGGATTCATTGTTGGTTCCTTGTATTCTACCAGATCTAAAATATTAAAGGTGGAACTAATACCAAAGTCAGAAGGTAGGTCCAGTATATAAGCATTAGGTCCAATTCTTTTTATTATTTTGAAATGACCTGCACCATGGGCGTGTAGTTTCTTCATAGTTCCCTTTGGAAACTGTTCAGGTCTGAGCCTTATCATGACAAAGTCTCCTACATGAAATTCTTTTGCTCTTATATGGGAATTAGCCATATGCTTGTAACTCTCATTGCTTATATGGATTTTCTCGCTAATTTCTTTGTATAAATCCCTAATGTGTTGTGCATATGACTCAGTAGACTCTGATGTTCGTATATGCATGGGCAATGGAATGAGGTATATTGGCTTTCTTGGTTTGTACCCATGAATAATCTCAAAAGGACTTTTTCCAGTGGATCTGTTAACTGAACTATTATAGGCAAACTCTATACGTGGCAGTAAAAGGTCCCAATTTCCAGTATATTTTCCCACTAGACATCTCAACATATTTTCAAGACTTCTATTTACAACTTCTGTTTGACCATCAGTTTGGGGGTGATAAGTGGTAGAAAAGTTTAACTTGGTTCCTAGCAGGTGCCATAGGGTTTTCCAAAAGTATCTGTGAACTTAACATCCCTATCAGACACGATGGTTTTAGGTAACCCGTGTAATCTAACCACTTCATCTAGAAATAACTTGGCCACTTTTGATGCATCGAAGGTCTGGAAACAAGGCAGAAAATATGCCATTTTAGAAAATCTATCGACTACCACAAAGATGGAATCATGTCTCCTAAAGGTCTTTGGTAGTCCCAACACAAAGTCCATACTGATGTCTTGCTAAGGTCGATCAGGGACGGGTAAAGGGGTGTATAGTCCAGTGTTTTGTTTTTGCATTTTAGCAACAGCACATGTCCTACACTGGGCTACGACTTGGGCAACATTTCGTTTTAAGCTGGGCCAAAAGAATTGTTCCTCCAAAGCTAGAATAGTTTTATTCCTTCAGAAATGGCCCGCTAAACCTTCGGCATGGATTTCCCAAATCAAGAATTCCCTAATTGAGGTTCGGGGAATACACAATTTATCTCCTTTAAAAAGGAACCCATCATGAAGAGTAAAGTCTTTGTATTCTCTAGAAGGCCTTAGACTGACAGATTCAAAAATCTCACTTAAGTCAGGGCAACTTTTATACTCTTCCTTCAACTTATCAAATCCTGTGACTTTAGTACTTATGGACGTCAAGAGCATAGAACGTCGACTTAAAGCATCGGCAACCTTATTGTCAGAACCAGCATGGTGTTTTAGAATAAAGGTGTAAGCTTGGATGTACTCGACCCATTTTCCATGCCTAGGGTTTAACTTCTTTTGGGAGCTAAGGAATCGGAGGGCTTCATGATCAAAAAATAGAACAAACTCCTGTAGTAACAAGTAATGTCTCCAATATTTCAAAGCCTGAACTACCGCATATAACTCCTTGTCATAGGTGGAATATCTCAACTTTGCGCCATTTAGTTTCTCGCTAAAAAAGCTATCGGATGGTTTTCTTGACTTAAAACTTCACCAATTCCAATCCCAGAGGCATCACAAGCAACCTCAAAAACTATAGAGAAGTCAGGCAACCTTAAGATTGGTGCTTGTGTCATTCTTCTTTTAATCTCAAGGAAGGATTTATTGGCTTGTTTGGTCCATTCAAAATTTCCTTTCTTAAGACAATCCATGATTGGAGCAACAATGGTGCTAAACCCTTGGATGAATCTCCTATAGAAGGTGGCAAGACCGTGGAAGCTACGGACGTCATGTATGTTCTTGGGTTCGGGCCACTCGACTATGGACTTAATTTTCTCGGGATCAGCAGAAACACCATTAGTAGTAACAATGAACCCTAGAAAGGTTACTTTGTTAGTCATGAATTCGCACTTCTTCAGATTGGCATATAGATTTTCCTTTCTAAGGGTGTAACAGACTTGTCTAAGATGATCTAAATGGTCTTCCCTAGTCTTACTATAAATGAGGATGTAATCAAAATATACTACAACAAATTTTCCCATGAAAGGTCTTAAAACTTGAGTCATGATCCTCATAAATGTACTAGGGGCATTTGATAGACCAAAGGGCATAACCAACCACTCATAAAGACCATCCTTAGTTTTGAATACAGTTTTCCACTCATCTCCAGGTTTGATCCTAACCTGGTGATAACTACTCTTAAGATCTGATATGACTGATCCCACGTCGTCAAAGTAGACGGTAACGGCGGCTATTGACCCCGGGACCCTCTCGGGGTCGGGGCGCATCAGCATTCCCCCACCCTCGGGGCCCCTCGGGGTCGCTGGGTGGGGCCATCAGTCCTTGACCCCGGGACCCTCTCGAGGTCGGGGCGCATCAGCATTCCCCCACCCCCGGGGCCCTCTCGGGGTCGCTGGGTGAGCCATCAGTCCTTGACCCCGGGATCCTCTTGGGGTCGGGATGCATCAGCATTCCCCCACCCCCGGGGCACCCTCGGGGTCGCTGGGTGAGGCCATCAGTCCTTGACCCCGGGACCCTCTCGGGGTCGGGGCGCATCAGCATTCCCCCACCCCCGGGGCCCCCTTGGGGTCGCTGGGTGGAGCCATCAGTCCTTGACCCCGGGACCCTCTCGGGGTCGGGGCGCATCAGCATTCCCCCACCCCCGGGGCCCCCTCGGGGTCACTGGGTGGAGCCATCAGTCCTTGACCCCGGGACCCTCTCGGGGTCGGGGCGCATCAGCATTCCCCCACCCCCGGGACCCCCTTGGGGTCGCTGGGTGGGGCCATCAGTCCTTGACCCCGGGACCCTCTCGGTGTCGGGGTGTGCTGGCATTTCCTTATCCCCGTGACCCTCACCGACCTCGGGGTGCGCCAGCATTCTCCTACCCCTGGGACCCCCTCCGGCTCCAGGGTGGGAAGTCATCAGCGATCAGCATGCAACTCAACTGCCAAGGAAAACGACAATTACCGGGTTGCACGGTGCTCACACATGATTGTCAGCGCATGGCCACGCCTCGCCATGGCGTATGATTCGGTGCTCTCGTGATTGTGCCCCGTTACGGAGGGCCATGCCTCATAACGGTGTTTGGCGTGTTGCATGCCCCTGTGCATGGCCATGCCTCGCCACAGCGTACAATTCGGTACTCCCGTGATTGCGCCCCGTTACGGAGGGCCATGCCTCATAACGGTGTTTGGCGCATTGCATGTCCCTGTGCATCACCATGCCTCGCTACGGCGTACGATTCGCTACCGCTGGCAATGGTGCCCGGTCATATCAACCGGCGGCGTGCACTGAACGCCTTCACAGCTACCGGACACGCAGCGATGATACGATGGTGATCTTCCAGAGCTGCCAGCTAGGGTATTCGGACAGGTATAAAGGCACGTGCTCACGCTGTAAGTGGGATCTGAACTCTGATTTTTCTGAGCTTTCTTCCTCCCAGCAAAAACCCTAACCACCTCAGCTCTTCTTGGCTGGAGCGGTTCTCTGTCTGAGCCCAAGTGACTAACTTGATCGTCGGAGGGTCCCCACCGGCGCCACCGGTCTCCGGGAACTTTTCTTGCAGGACTTCGAGGAGAAGGACGTCCGTCTTCCCCGACGTTTGAGGGTGGTGACTTGGCGTCATCAGATTGGCGCGCCAGGTAGGGGGAGTGTAAGAAAGACGTCGAACCAGCAGCTTTCTTCTTCTCCTGTCTTCGAGCTCTCAAAGCCATGATGACGACTCGAATGAAGGGAGTTTCAGCCGGTCGCGCTGGGGGGCAGTGCTGCGGGGCTGGTCCACCCGCGGAGGCCCCCCCGGCTCTCGCATCCAGTCTTCCAGGGCCTTCTGCTCCACAGAATGACGTTCCTGCGTCTGTTCCGCAACAACTCCAAGAGGATCGATTCACTGCCATGGCCATGTAGGTCCAGTCATTGGCAGCGATGGTTCAGGGCCTGCAGCACCAACAAGCGGCCTTGCAGCAGCCGGAGCCGAATCCATCTATCCCGGGAGTGATGCAGCCTAGCCAGCATTCCTCCCATCGGAGATTGCCAGTTCCTGTAGATCATCGCCGCCGATCCCCGGCCAAGCCACATCACCGTGAAGCATCCAAAAGGCTCCGGTCTCCCTCCCGCCACGCCAGCATTTCTCCTAAACGGCGGCACGGAAAGGAGGCGGAGCGCCCACGCCGACATCGCCGCCCTCGCTCTTCTTCTGAGTCTTCGGGGGAGGGCTCCTTTGATGGCCGGATGCCTCGTCGAGCTGAGCGTTGACTCGAGGAGTGTAATCAGAAGCTGGAGGAGCTTAGCCGTCAGATCACCCACCTGCCAGAGACGAATTACGACAGTCGGCCTCCCCTGTCTTGCCGCATCATGGAGGAGCCCATTTCCACCAGGTTCCGCCTTCCTCAACTGGACCCATACGACGGAACTACGGACCCCCTGGACCATTTAGAGAGCTACAAGGTACTCATGCAAGTTCAAGGGGCCACTGACTCACTTATGTGTGTTGCTTTCCCGGCTACTCTGAAAAAGGCTGCCCGAGCTTGGTATTCTCGCCTGCCGTCACGAAGCATCGACTCCTTCCGCCAGTTGGAGAGGGCCTTTCTGGCCCACTTCGATGCCTGCCGGAAGATCTCAAGGGTGGCGGACAGTTTGTTTGCCGTTCAGCAGAAGAATGGCGAGCCTCTGCGGGATTATGTTGCCCGGTTCAAAGAGGCCGCCCTGGAGGTCTACAACCTGGAAGACTCAGTGGCTACCCTGGCTCTAAAGCGGGGACTTTGTCCTTCTCGCTTTGCGTACTCTCTTGACAAAAAGCCACCGAGCTCCTACTCCGAACTTTTGATCCGTGCCCAGAAGTACATTCGGGCGGACGAAGCTGACTTTTCCTGGCGTGAAGCTGGTGGGAATATCCCCAGGAAGCCGAACCAGCCAGAACCTACAGAAGCCCGCCCCAGGAGGCCTGAGCCTCCTCGCCGACCAGACAACTGTCCTCGACCTCCTGCACCGAGAGACGGGCCTTACACCCCGCTGCTGGCCCCAATATCTTAGATCCTGCTCGAGATTGAAGGGGAGCCTTATCTGCAATGCCCTCCTCCCATCAACCCGAAGATCCCCCGGAACAAGAACCTCTACTGCCGCTACCACCGGGACCATGGCCACAACACCGACGACTGCCGGCAGCTGAAGAAAGCCATTGAAGACCTTATTCAGCGGGGCCACCCAGGAAAGTTCGTCCTAGAGGGGCAACCCAGGAGCTCCCGGCCCATCAGCGCCCGCGCCGCTAGTGATCGATAACGCCCCGACGGAGAAGACAGTGGCGATGATTTCCTGGGGGGCAGGAGGCCCGTTGAAGAGACCAAGGGGAGAGGGGGAGCGGAAACTGTAATTCCTTTTTTCGAAAGGGACTTGGAAGGGGTTGTAAACAAAGATGATGATAGCATCGTCGTATCCATGACGATTGCTAAACACCCTGTAAAAAGAATCCTAGTCGATAGTGGAAGCTCTGTAGATGTTTTGAACTACGATGCCTTTGTTCGCATGAACTGTCACATGATCTACTTCAACCGGTCGCCACGCCTTTGATGGGATTCACAGGAGATTCCGTAAGGGTCGAGGGGAAATTACTCTCCCCGTAACGGCTGGAACGGCTCCGTGCCAAAGCACTGTCCTTATAAAATTTTTGGTAGTCCGTGTGCCCCTGGCGTACAACGCGATTCTTGGGAGGCCCGGCTCAACCTCTTGGATGCCGTCATATCCACCAAGCGGCTCCTTGTGAGGTTCCCAACCAGCAGAGGGGTCGGCGAGATGCGAGGAGAGCAGGGCCTACCGGTGCTTTGCTACCACTTGGCCCCTAGTCCCAGGAGGCGGCATCTGCACCGCCATCTGCACCGGCACCCGAGGCCCTTGACCCACGAGACTTGGAGAGGAGGGGGGAACCGGCCGAGCGGCTGCTCACTTTCCCCCTCGGGGAGGACCCCGTGCAGACGGTTCGAGTTGGAGCCTTACTTCCGGAGGAGGCTCGTGACCGGCTCCTTACCTTTCTGCGGGCCAATGCCGACGTCTTCGCGTGGTCTGCGTCCGACATGCCCTGGAATCCCAGAGGAGGTGATTGCACACAGCTCAATATTCGACCGGAGTGCCGGCCCGTCAGACAGAAGAAAAGGAGTTTTGCCCCGGACCGGCAGAAGGCTGTTGACGAGGAGGTGCGGAAGCTGCTGGCGGCTGGTCACATCCGCGAGGTGCGCTACCCCGACTGGTTGGCGAACGTCGTGATGGTTCGCAAGGCCAGTGGAAGCTGGAGAATGTGCGTGGATTTCACCGACCTCAATAAGGCGTGTCCCAAAGACAGCTTCCCGCTGCCCGAATCGACCAGCTGGTAGACGCCACCTCCGGGCACGAGACGCTCAGTTTCATGGATGCGTTCTCGGGCTATAACCAAATCAAGATGAGCCCAGCTGATGAAGAAGCAACCTCATTTGTCACGGAGAAAGGGATCTACTGTTACCGGGTGATGCCCTTTGGATTGAAAAATGCCGGCGCCACTTATCAAAGATTAATGAACAAGGTCTTGAGGATCAGCTGGGGCGCAACATGGAGGTGTATGTGGATGACATGCTGACCAAGAGTACTAGCACGGAAGACCATGTAGCTGATCTCGAGGAGACTTTCAACAATCTGCGCCGGTACCGGATGAAGCTCAACCCCCACAAATGCGCCTTTGGAGTAGCAGCCAGCAAGTTCCTGGGTTTCATGGTGACCCAGCGAGGGATCGAAGCCAACCCTGACAAGATTAGAGCTATCCTGGAGATGCGGCCTCCAGCCAGCAAGAAGGAGGTGCAACGCCTGACGGGGAGGGTGGCGGCCTTGAGTCGTTTCATGTCAAGGTCGGCGGAGAGGTGCCTGCCCTTCTTCAAGGCGCTGCGCAAGATCAACGGCTTCGAGTGGACGAAAGAGTGTCAGAGCTCCTTTGAAGAATTGAAGCAGTTTCTCTCCACTCCTCCGCTGTTGTCCAAGCCTGAAAATGGAGAAGAGCTCTTCTTATATCTGGCCGCTTCCCCCGAGGCTGTTAGCTCCGTACTTGTGCGCATGGACGCTGACGGAGCCCAGAAGCCGATCTATTATACCAGCAAAGTACTCCATGACGCTGAGACCAGGTATTCGAAAACCGAGAAGATTATCTTCGCCTTGGTGGTCTCTACTCAGCGCCTTCGGCCTTACTTTCAAGCCCATCCCATCGTGGTGCTTACGGACCAGCCCCTACGAGCTATATTGTCTCGCCCCGACACCTCCGGCCATTTGGCCAAGTGGGCCATTAAGCTAAGTGAGTTCGACCTGTCCATCCGGCCAAGGTCAGCCATGAAGTCCCAAGTGTTGGCGGATTTCCTGGTCGAGTGCTCCTGGACGAGAAGGACATGGAGGAGGCGCACCGGAGGAGCGTGTGGACTCTCCCTCATCTGAGGGAGCGGAGGACTGGATCCTGCATGTGGATGGAGCGGCAAACTCTCAAGGGAGCGGAGCTGGGCTTATTCTCGCAAGCCCGGAGGGAGACGTAGTGGAGTACGCTCTCAGATTCCAGTTCCCGAGCAACTAATAATCAAGCGGAGTACGAAGCCTTGCTGGCGGGGATGAGATTAGCTGAGGAGCTGGCCGCGGGGCGCTTGAGGGCCTTCACGGACTCTCAACTCATTTCTGGACAAATCGCCGGGGAGTACGAGGCTAGGGACCCAACCATGTCCCGCTACTTGAGCAAGGTGCGGTCCCAAGCGTCTCGTTTTTCTTACTTCCGCATCAGCTATATCCCCAGAGCGGAGAATGCCAGGGCTGACGCGTTGTCCCGCTTGGCCACTTCGGTCGACGGGACGTTGGGAAGGACATATGTGGAACACCTACAAGTCCCAAGCACTGAGGCGCGGATGAAGCATTGCCAGTGGAGCAGGAGTCCTCCTGGATGGACACCTACATCCGGTACTTGACCGACGGTACTCTCCCGGAGAACCCCGCTGAGGCCAAGCTGCTCAGGCGAAGGGCCCCGAGATTCTTGATGATGGACGGGAAGCTTTATCGGAGATCCTTCTCATACCCAGTTCTCAGGTGTGTGGGGCCAAGCTGAATCAGATTACATCCTCAGGGAGATCCACGAAGGTGTATGCGGGAGTCACTGGGGGGCAGAGCCCTAGCCTACAAGGCCCTGCGCCAAGGGTACTTTTGGTTGACGATGAAGGAAGATGCGGCCGAGCTTGTCAAGAAATGTGATAGCTGCCAGCGTCACGCCAATATCCAGCGACAGCCGACGTCTCACCTGACCCCCTTGGTAGCACCTTGGCCCTTCGCCCAGTGGGGCATGGATATCTTATGGCCATTTCCCCCGGCCTCCGGGCAGCGGAAGTTCCTCTTGGTGGCGGTGGATCACTTCACCAAGTGGGTTGAAGCCGAGGCTCTGGCCAAGATTACCGAAAGCAAAGTGAGATCTTTCTTCTGGAAGTCAATCATATGTCGGTTCGGACTGCCGCGCACACTAGTCACTGATAATGGCCGGCAGTTTGACAATGCGCCTTTCCGGGAGTTCTGCTCCGAGCTGGGTATCTGTCAGAGGTTCACTTCCGTCGGGCATCCTCAAACCAACGGGGCAGCTGAAGTGACTAACCGGATCATTCTCCAGGGGCTGAGATCTCGATTAGATGGCTGCAAGGGGCGATGGGTGGAGGAGCTCCCCAACGTGCTATGGGCCTATCATACAACGCCGCGAGCCCCCACTGGGTGAAACGCCATTCAGCTTAGTCTTTGGCTCTGAAGCTGTTATCCTGTGGAGATCGGTGCGCCCAGCCCCCGGGTGGAAGCCTATAGCGAGGAAGGTAACCCTGACCAACTGCGAGCCAACCTCGACCTAGTGGAGGAGGTGCGAGATCGGGCGCGGCTTCGAATGGCAGCCTACCGACAACGGGCCGCGAAATACTACAACGCTCGCGTGCGCCCCGGACGTTCCTGCCGGGAGACCTGGTCCTTCGACGGGCCGAGGTCTCGAAGCCAGCTGAGGGAGGCAAGTTAGCCCCAAACTGGGAGGGGCCTTACCGGATCACCGAGACGCTCCGCCACGGAGCTTATAAAATTGAAGAACTTGATGGGACACCACTCCCTAGGACGTGGAATGCGGATAACCTCCGTCGGTATTATCAGTAATGTATCCCTCTTTTCATGTTAAATATTATCCCTGTATTCATTTGGGTTTTCGCCCCTTGTTCAATATTAACAAGAGTCGGTTTTAGCTACTTAAATCTTCACAGAAAAGCCCAGCACCCCGTCGGCACTCAAAGCCCTGCACTAGCCAGGCATAAAGCCCAGTGTACCACTGGCAGAGCAGTGTACCACTGGCTCTCAACAACAAAAGCCCGGCACCCCGTCGGCACTCAAAGCCCTGCACTAGCCAGGCATAAAGCCCAGTGTACCACTGGCAGAGCAGTGTACCACTGGCTCTCAACAACAAAAGCCCGGCACCCCGTCGGCACTCAAAGCCCTGCACTAGCCAGGCATAAAGCCCAGTGTACCACTGGCAGAGCAGTGTACCACTGGCTCTCAACAACAAAAGCCCGGCACCCCATCGGCACTCAAAGCCCTGCACCAGCCAGGCATAAAGCCCAGTGTACCACTGGCAGAGCAGTGTACCACTGGCTCTCAACAACAAAAGCCCGGCACCCCATCGGCACTCAAAGCCCTGCACCAGCCAGGCATAAAGCCCAGTGTACCACTGGCAGAGCAGTGTACCACTGGCTCTCAACAACAAAAGCCCGGCACCCCGTCGGCACTCAAAGCCCTGCACTAGCCAGGCATAAAGCCCAGTGTACCACTGGCAGAGCAGTGTACCACTGGCTCTCAACAACAAAAGCCCGGCACCCCGTTGGCACTCAAAGCCCTGCACTAGCCAGGCATAAAGCCCAGTGTACCACTGGCAGAGCAGTGTACCACTGGCTCTCAACAACAAAAGCCCGGCACCCCGTCGGCACTCAAAGCCCTGCACTAGCCAGACATAAAGCCCAGTGTACCACTGGTAGAGCAGTGTACCACCGGCTTTTCATAACCAAGACCCGACAGCACAGACTCGCTGGTTAGATAAAAGCCGATTCCCGTAGGCATCCAAAGTCACACACCAACTTTGTACAAGGTCTGATACTTGACAGGGCATCGCGCAGATAGCCACAAGGAGCCTATCTACCTAACCTCCGACCGGTGGCATCTCTGCTCCGAGAGCTCTACCCTCCCTAGTTCTAACTTTCGAGTTTAAACAGCTGGGGCGGAATGGCTCGGGTGGGAAGTTACCCCCCGAAACTATCAGAACTAATGGGGCAGTAAGGCTACATATCAGTTGATGAAGTCGGCAGCAATTCAGAAGGCTTTTTGAAGAGTATTTTCATTAATTAAAAGAAACTACAAAATGCCGACGCTGTCGGGCTTACAAAAACAAAAAGAAAGGCAAAATCACAAGTGCGAGCTCACGGCTCTGCCGGCGCGGGCTCATCGTCGGAAGGGGCCAAGTCAGATAACCGCTCCAATTCAACCTCCAAGGCCCGGGGGAAGTTCAGGTCTCTGGCCACCTTCTCTTTGCCATGCTGGAACCCATCAAGAAATACCGCTGCCGAAGCTTCGGCCAAGTCGTCTGCGAAGCGCCCGGAAGCCTTGTATTCCTCTATGAGCCCAGCAGCTCGGGTTTTCTCTGCGGCAAGGGCTTCCATCGCGATCCTTTTAGCCTCCCGAGCGCGGCTTACCTCTTCCTCACACCGGCAGGTCTCTTCCCTCGCCGCTCTTTTGAGGGCGATCACGGCAGGTAGTGTACGAAAGGCCGCCTCCTTACATTCCCCGCACTGTCCGCATAAAAGACAAGGACGGGGATCAGCCACGTGGAGTACGCCCCTTGAGCCTCAGCGGTGGGACCCGCTTCGCCTCAGGGGCGAGGGGGCATCTGATATGACTCATCCCACGTCGTCAAAGTAGACGGTAATGACGGCTATTGACCCCGGGACCCTCTCGGGGTCGGGGCGAATCAGCATTCCCCCACCCCCGGGGCCCCCTCGGGGTCGCTGGGTGGGGCCATCAGTCCTTGACCCCGTGACCCTCTCGGGGTCGGGGCGCATCAGCATTCCCCCACCCCCGGGGCCCCCTCGGGGTCGCTGGGTGGAGCCATCAGTCCTTGACCCCGGGACCCTCTCGGGGTCGGGGCGCATCAGCACTCCCCCACCCCCGGGGCCCCCTCGGGGTCGCTGGGTGGGGCCATCAGTCCTTGACCCCGGGACCCTCTCGGGGTCGGGGCGCATCAGCATTCCCCCACCCCTGGGGCCCCCTCGGGGTTGCTGGGTGGAGCCATCAGTCCTTGACCCTGGGACCCTCTCGGGGTCGGGGCGCATCAGCATTCCCCCACCCCCGGGGCCCCCTCGGGGTCGCTGGGTGGAGCCATCAGTCCTTGACCCCAGGACCCTCTCGGGGTCAGGGCGCATCAGCATTCCCCCACCCCCGGGACCCCCTCGGGGTCGCTGGATGGGGCCATCAGTCCTTGACTCCGGGACCCTCTCGGGGTCGGGGTGTACTGGCATTTCCTTATCCCCGTGACCCTCACCGACCTCGGGGTGCGCCAGCGTTCTCCTACCCCTGGGACCCCCTCCGGCTCCAGGGTGGGAAGTCATCAGCGATCAGCATGCAACTCAACTGCCAAGGAAAACGACAACTACCGGGTTGCACGGTGCTCACACATGATTGTCAGCGCATGGCCACGCCTCGCCATGGCGTACGATTCGGTACTCCCGTGATTGTGCCCCGTTACAGAGGGCCATGCCTTATAACGGTGTTTGGCACGTTGCATGCCCCTGTGCATGGCCATGCCTCGCCACAGCGTATGATTCAGTACTCCCGTGATTGCGTTCCGTTACGGAGGGCCATGCCTCATAACGGTGTTTGGCGCGTTGCATGTCCCTGTGCATCACCATGCCTCGCTACGGCGTACGATTCGCTACCGCTGGCAATGGTGCCCGGTCATATCAACCGACGGCATGCACTGAACGCCTTCACAGCTACCGGACACGCAGCGATGATACGATGGTGATCTTCCAGAGCTGCCAGCTAGGGTATTCGGACAGGTATAAAGGCATGTGCTCACGCTGTAAGTGGGATCTGAACTCTGGTTTTTCTGAGCTTTCTTCCTCCCAGCAAAAACCCTAACCACCTCAGCTCTTCTTGGCTGGAGCGGTTCTCTGTCTGAGCCCAAGTGACTAACTTGATCGTCGGAGGGTCCCCATCGCGCCACCGGTCTCCGGGGACTTTTCTTGTAGGACTTCGAGGAGAAGGACGTCCGTCTTCCCCGACGTTTGAGGGTGGTGACTTGGCGTCATCAAGATCAATCTTGGAAAATATAGTGGCTCCGGTCATCATGTCAAGCATATCATCAAGGCGAGGGATAGGAAATTGATACTTGACCATAATTTTGTTGATGGCATGACTATCGATGCACATTCTCCAAGTGCCATCCTTCTTCGGGGTCAGTAGGGCAGGTACTGCACAAGGACTTAAACTCTCCCTAATAAACTTTTTCTGGAGGAGATCTCCAACTTGTCTTTGTAGCTCAGCGTGCTCAGTAGGATTCATTCTATAGTGAGGTAGGTTAGGCAAGGTGGCTCCTGGGACTAGATCAATTGTATGTTGAATATCCCTAAGTGGGGGCAGGTGATTGGGTAAATTTTTTGGGAATACATCCCTAAAGTCTTCTAAGATCTTTGTGACTTCTTGAGGTGGTTCCTTAGGATCTTCATTACGACTTTCTTTAAGTGCCAAAATCCACATAGGTGATCCTTCATTGATTTCTTTCTCTATTTCCTTGACACTAATCAAATTCAGATCTTGTTTCTTCTCTTTCAAATCACTAGACCCTTTCTTGATATTGTCCTTAGGTGGGGTCGAGTTAATGATAAGCTTTTTCCCTAGATGGTTGAAAGCACAAGAATTGGATTGACCATATAAAGTTGCATCATGATCATACAACCAAGGTCTACCCAAAATGATGCTACTTACTCCCATGGGTAGTACATCGCACCAGACTTGTTCATGATAGGATTGGATTTGAATGGAAACTTGACATCTGGATTTAATGGGAATGGATGTTGAATCTATCCAAGAAACTTTGTATGGATTGGGATGGAGAACAGGGGTCAAGCTTAAATTCTTAATGGCTTTAGTGGAAATAGCATTCACACAACTCCCATTGTCTATAATGATTTTATAAACCTTCTCCCCTATCTTAACAAATGTTTGGAGTATATTAGTTCTTCTCCAATCCTCCTTTTCCTTTGTTTGGGTCAAAATTCTAACAACACCCAAATTCTCATCATAATCAATCTCTTCTTCCTCTTCATCATATTCATTGATCAGATTGGATTCAGCCTCATATACCTCTTTTTCAAACTCTTTAGTATCTTTAGGATCCTCTTCACTAGTTCTCTTATGTGTAGAGAACGGGCAGGGCATTGGTTGGCATAATGTCCCTTCCTGTTACATTTAAAACAATGGACATTCGGGTTGTTACTCTTTTGAACTACAAGGGCCTTATCCTTGTCACTCGTTTGACTGGATGGGATAGTAGGAGTGGGGTGATTTGGTTGCATTTGGTTGAACCCTGGTTTCTGAGTAGGGGTGCTAATCTTACTTAGTTCATGTCTTCTGACTATCGGTCCCCTTTGAAACATTTCACAATCTCTGGCTATTTGATAGGCTTGGTCTAGGTCAGTGATTTCTCTTAGAAATAATTCCTTTTGAATTTCTTCACACAAACCGGCTCTAAACCTAGACAATGTTATAGCTTATGATTCATCAATTTTACACCTCATCGCAAACTCATCAAACTTGGTAATATATTCAGACACAGTCTTATTGCCCGGGTATAATCTTTACTACTAATCTAATAGTCTTTGGTGATAGGACATAGGGACATACTTTTCCCTAAGCTTGATTTTCATAGCTCTCCAAGTGGTTATGGGCATGTCTCTTCTTTGCCTAAGCATTCACCCGATATTCTCCCAGTATAACCTAGCCTGGCGGACTAACCTCAGTTTGGCAAACTTATACTTTCTCTCCTCGGTCATCTCATTCCATTCAAAATATTGATCCATTTCTCTCTCCCAATCAACATAAGCTTTAGGGTCTAGGCTTCCATCAAAGATAGGAGCCTCTAATCGAATGTTCCTCATGGCTCTTTCATCTTGATCTAAGTAATCCTGGTGAGGTTGCTTAGGGATACGATCAGAAGTAAAGTTAGGCTGATGGACTCGACGGGCTTCTTCCATGAAATCAGGATCAAGTCTCCTTGGATTGTATTCAGGGATGTGCACATGATATTGGGCTCTTGGATCTCGAGGAATTGACCTAGATGATTCAGGTTCGATGGGGATCCTTTGAGGCTCTTCAAGGGTCTCAACTCTATATTTTACTTGACCTAATTCCTTGTTGATTTGCCCTAATTGCTCAGTTACAGTGTCTAACTTTTCAGTCAGGGTACTCATAAATAGTTCAAGATTAGGATCCATAGGTACAAACCAAGAAAGATAGAACTTTTGACCTATAAAACAAGAAGTACAAACCTAGCTTCTAGGGCTCCTAAACCTAGAAGTTCAAAATACAAGACTTGACTAGGTACTAGTTAAGGATGCAATTACCTTTGTCACTAGCCAGGTAAGAGGTGGGAATGCGGGAGGCCCCCCTTGCTTTCGCAAGGACCCAATTAAAGAACCGCAAGTCCACTTAAGGCATTTGCCATTAGACCTCTAGTCTTAGACACCAGTTTCTAAGAATAATTACAAACTCAAATAGTGCTTTGTCTCCTCTTGCACTTGAACCCGACTTGTTGGTGTCCTTAATTTAGGTGCATACTTGATTTTAATTAAGGCTTAGGTCAATGCATAATGAGGATGGTTGTTGTGGGCTAAGTAAAGGTTATTAACTCCTCCCCTTATGTTATATTGAATGCCCTTAAGATGGTTTATGTATATATGGATGCACACAATTTCAGCAATTAACTAGCACAATCGACTAGACTTAGTACAATTAAGTAAAATTTAATCTAATTTAAAATTCAGCAAATGCAAACTTAAATTGAGAAATTCAAATCTTGAAGTCTAGATTTCAGAAGCTAATTTTTTTTAAAATTTTAAAATTTAGATTAAAATTTCATTCTTGGAGGTAAAAGTGGTTAAATAAAATTTGCAGCTTCTAACTAACCTTCAACTAACCCGGTTTTGAAAATTTAAAATTTAAAGTTTTAAACTTTTAAAAATTTAAAATGAAAATTGAATTAGTTAGATCTCGGAGGAAAAATCCTAGATTTTGAAATTTGAATTCAATTTTTTTTTAATTTGGTTGAGGAAGTTGTTATGATAGTAGTTGCTAGAAGATTCTAGCAGCTTAACAAACTCTCTACTACCTATTTCAAATTTTAAATTTTAAATTAAAAAACCCCTCTAAATTCAAACTTTAAGTGGAAAATAATAGAATTTGAAGTCTATATCTCAGATCTAAAATTAAAAAAAAAATTTATTTTTTTAAAAATCAAATTTAATGGAGGGAACCAAAACAGTCTTCCAGAAAACAACCTAAGAACTCGAATTTTTTTTATTCCAAAACTCTAAAATATTTTTTTTTTAATTTTATATTTCAGAACATAAAGTCATAAAGTACAGAAAATGAATTTTTATTTATTTTTTAACCCTTAAAAAATTACAAAAAAAATCATGGAAATCTTGAACTAAAACTAGAACAGAAATTTCAGCAACTTACAAGCTTAACTTAGAGACCTAAGCTCTGATACCAAAGCTGATGGGGCATGAAAAAAAATTAGTGGAATGAGGGGATGGTGATGTGTTCTAAGTGATTACCACCATTATTGAACATTTGAGCCCAAGCTATGACTGAATTCATGCATGGGAGAAATGAAGAACATCAAACCAGAAGCAGAAATCTAAACACCCTTGTGCAAGCTTCTTTCAAAGAAATAAAAAGATTAGGATCTAAAGGTATGGAAACCTTCAAACTAAGTTAAGCCACCTTTAAAACTTCAGATCTAAAGGACCAAGAGGTTTTTTTTTTTTTCGAACAATGAAGTAAGATCTTAAAGTGGAAGGGATGCACTCAACACTCAAAGAATTGAGGGTTGGTTGATAAGATCTACACTCCTTACTTAAGAACTCACCTTGGCACTTGATCCTTGACGTGGAGCCATCATCCTCAACTCTAACATCCTCAAGAAAACCTGCAAGTGATCATAAGTAAGACCGTGGAGGCAAAGGAATTGAAGGAAATAAAAAAATCGAACAAGGAAAGGAAGGATTTGAAAATTTTGCTGAGACTTGGGTAGCAATTATCCTTCTTCCTGAAACTATTATGGAACCTTGGTAGAATGGTTTAGAGTAGAAAATTGGGCCTCTTACCCTCTCCCTCAAGGAGTGACCTAGATCTAAGACTAGGGAAACACGAGCCTCAACTCAAACTAAGAGCATCTCACCCTCTTTATACTCAAAGATGAACAAGGCACTTGGCAAAAGAAATCAAATAAACTTGATTTTATTTCTCAAACTTCATTTCTACAAGAGGGAAAGCTTGGCCTATTTATAGGCCAAAGGACTTCCAGAAATTTCAGCCCAAAAAACTAAAAGATTATAACAATCTAAGGATTGGTTATGATATAGCTAACTAATTACAATCAATCCCTAACAAATTTGGTTGCACAAGCTTCCATGTGGCACCTCCTTAGTTTGCCATGTGTCATCATCAGATACCTCCATGTGTCCTCCAAGATTTGACTTCTAAGTTGCCATGTGTCATCATCAGATACCTCCATGTGTCCTCCAAGATTTGACTTCCAAAGAGAAGTGTTGGCTCAAGGCAGGAAGTGTCGATACTTTGAGACTTGGCAGAAGTTGAAATTTTGCAGCATGAGTTGCCACTTGAGAAATTGAAACTCTTGGCTCGAGTAAGTGGAACCTGCGGAAAATGAATTAACTACAAAACCAAAGAGTGTCAGTCTGCAACCTTTTCTTCTTGCTGATGTCTCCATCACACGGTCACTAGTGAGAGTTCTCATTGATGCTCTACCCGACCGTACAAGTCAACTGGCTCTGATACCTCTGATGAAAATTACGTATAATTTATATGAATCTAATTCATATATCATGCAGCGAAAGATAAAAATAAATACAAATTTAATTCTCAAAGCCCAAGATCCTCATGTAACAGATTCAGTTAACAAGAAATAACATATGATTAAATAATAGATCATACCTGTGTATTAGGATTACAACCAACAAAACACATCCTTAAAAATAGAAAATTGGTTATCCCATAAAACCAACGTCGCAACCTTAGATTTGGCTTCATGATGATGCCCCAAATCATGGGATTCCCTCCTCCATGATGTGAAGATGGGTCATGTCCATCACATGGGCATAGATCCATCCTCCACATGGCACGATCTCAGCCCTCGGCTCAATTGGGTTTTCACGAATCAAATCATGCCATCATATAGACCCAATTAAATACCAAATTATTAATCTCAGTTAATCTAAGCCATCCATCATATGGATCAAGCCTAATTGAGTATCCAATTAATGAATTTTAAATGTATATCACATGTACAAAAGGTCTTTCCGTTGAACACAAAAATTCTTTCCTTTATGATGAATCCTATTCATCAATTTCATGTTCTCTCATTAAAATTGAGTCAAACCCAATTCTAATTAATTGGTCATCTAATTTAAATTAAGTCCAACTTAATTCCTATTTTAACTTCATCCAAAATCTTCTTAATGCGTGTGACCCATTAGGTCTCTTGATACGTTGGTAATAATCATGTCCCTAATATTGACCCTAGGGATGACTTGATCAACACCTTGTCCAAGTCAATTCTTTAACCAAATTAACTCCTTGATTAAGTTAAAGAATCCATGATCATAGATCATGAGTGGGCTCTAGCAAAGCATCATGACCATCCAAGTGTTAAGGGTTTGTTGACGTGGTCATCAACACTTATCCATGAACGTTAAAGTATGATTCAATCCCTTCGTCACATATTTCAGATCAATCAGTGGTATGGAATATGTCAACCATGTAATTGATCTTTATTTATTTGATCTCAAAAAAAATTGATTCACATGAATTAGAACTTCGAAACCATTTCGAATTCCAACTCAACCTTGCAAAGATTTAACAGTCAATTTAATCCATCAAGTGGCCATGGGATTAACCCTTTCTATCAAGGGAGACGAATCCTGTCTTGATCAAATACCACCTTTATATGCTTCATGTCATATCCAATCGATACTATATTTGCCACATGTGGCTAGAGCGATGTTAGCATGTCGTCAAAGCATAACATTCCACACATGAGGTGCTATGAAGATCTCAAGTTAAAGGATCACTCGCAGCACCATCATCAGAGATCAACCATCAACACTATATAGAATATCCATATGGAATCTCTGTGCTGGTCATCCAATGCATCGTTACAATAACGAACATTCACACACCTATCCAAGTATCTTTATACTTTAGCTTGCGAGATCAGCTACTCACCATAAGGATGAAGATATGTAATGTGTGCTAGTCTTATCTACGTTCGATAATATCCAGTCTTGTCTACGCATCGACTAGAAAAATTTAAAGAATCAAACCATAATGTAAAATTTTGGATCTCACAATTTGTAATCTCTATTACAAATTTCATATGCACAGTTCACATTCTTTTGGACTTTATCTCATAGGTAAAATATATCTAATATATATATAAATTGCATCCGAATAGATAAAGAAACCAATAAATTTGATTTGCATTCATAAAGAAATGTATACAAACTAGCATCTAATCCGATTGGATTTAGGGCACACACTAACAATATGTCTATCTTGGTGAAACTGTGAAGAGCTAAACTAAGTTTCCATTTTCTTAAAAGATGTCGAACTCACTATGGCCAGGGAGATAGGTCTAGAGCCACTTGGTAGATGCTAAGTCCCTAAGAGAGACAGGGGTCTAGAGCCACTTTGTAGGTGTTAAGTCAAGCCATTGGTACAGATGGTGTTCTGCTATAACCAAAGATATGAAAGGGCCACATTGAAGAAATTTTAGTTTTGATGTAATTCGCAGTGCAGAGAATTACAGCCATGAATTGAACATCAGCCTTGTTTTATTCACTTCATTTTATGTTCTCAAATCATCAAACTTAAAATAATTATATAGTAAATTATTCCATCCATGTTTCTTTCAAAAAATAAATTTCATCCAAATTCCAAATATTTATGTAATGTGCTTTGCTGGGCTAAAGTTTGATATTCTAGTATAAACTATAAGAAATATGCTTATCTTTAGAATTCACTAACTAAGGTATCAGAATATATTTCAATTTCCATTCTTCCCATCAAAAAGATAAAAACCAAACCACATAGAGCCTAAATAGAAGCAAACATTTTTCATTATTCAAATAGTCCATTTTCATTTCTATCACCAGCCCAGAATAACAGGAAGAAGAGCCTAACTCGAAATGTAAAGAAAGCTTTAATTAAAATCAAGAATAAAGATCATAAAATTTAACCTTCCACAAAGGAAAGTTATATGCGGGAGCAAACGATCTTATAGCTAAAGGGCGAGTTCAGCCAAATCAAAAGTTGTAGTCACAGCTTTGTACCAAGATTCATTCCTCTTCTTCCTCTGTGCCTCATCCAATCTAGGATGGATGATAGTAGTTTCTCTTTGTGCTCAGCAACAAATATTTGTTCTTCAATCCAAACGTCTATGGCTAATTCAACTGCATATGCAGCTCCAAGGGCTGTAGTCTCAACATCAGTAGGCCGTACAATTGGACTACTTAAAGAAAAGAACACAAATTTGTCTAGCATTCCATAATAGATGTACAAGTAATAATTTCATATTATAAAGAATTAATCAACTAAAAAAGATGCACTAATACGAAGATAAGACAAGAAGGAATGATCTATGAAACTAACTGAAAAAAATCCATACATCTAAATGTTAAGAATAGAGATTACGAGTAAATGGATAACTAATCTGAATCTAAGAGCAAACATCATTTTCAAGGGACAATGGCTTCTCAACAGTATCAGATCACAATACTAGATATAAGAACTTAATTTTACTCCATAGCACATAAACAATACCAGATATATGAACCTAATGTTATTCCATAGTACATACAAACTACAAATTCTAATATGACATTAAAAATTGCATTATGCAAAGAAAAACATCCAACCATCAGAACTTATTCTGCAAGATTATTAAAGAAAAAAAAGATTAAATGTAGAAAATCACAAAGGATTTTCATGCAGATGAACAATAGATAGATAATTGCTTAGGCTATAGTTAGGAACATAAAATCATATTTATTGCAGTCCAAATTTTTAAGAAACAAAACAAAAAGAATGACGGAGACAACAACAACAACTAAGCTTTTGAGGTTATACTTTCAATAAGATTGAGATATATAGATCTTTTCTTACTATTTCTACCTTTATCTCTCTTTCATTCTCATGCATTAAATCACTCCTTCGTACTAATGTATCCCTAGGCCTATGTTACAAGCATCCAAAGAGTTTAAGTTATCTCTCTTTTCATCTATTCTTAATAAGCTTTTGAGGTTATACTTTAAATAAGATTGAGATATATAGATCTTTTCTTACTGTTTCTACCTTTATCTCTCTTTCATTCTCATGCATTAAATCACTCCTTCGTATTAATGTATCCCTAGGCCTATGTTACAAACATCCAAAGAGTTTAAGTTATCTCTCTTTTCATCTATTCTTAATTAGCACTACCTTTATCTTTTTATAAATGGCTTAATTTCTTATTCTTTCTTTTCTTGTATTACCATATCCATCTCAATATTTTTATTTTGATCAAATCAAATTCATAAAATGAATCTATTGATATCAAATAGATAGTAATCTTCGTTACTAGTTAAGCAAAGTAGAAGAACAAATGAAAGAAAAGATCAAATGAAGGGCATAATATATACATCAAAACCTCTTGAAGAGCAGGGTAAATATGATGGAAGCTTTAATAGCATCAGTTGTTCATAATTATTACCATTAAATTTTAAAAGAAAAAATATACTTTCCTCTGTTAATCTTTTAGGGTCTCATGATCATTCAAAATGGTATCATAGCTCGCTATTCTTGTTGCCTACCTATGCATCCACACTCTTACTTGCTAAACCATGTGCTGCCTCCATACTCATGTTCCATCCCTTCAGCTCTACACATGAAAGGAGATGTTGAAGAATAGTCCCATATCGGATAGGTTAGAGACTTGTCTCTATACATGAAAGGAGGTGTTGAAAAATGATCCGATATCAGATAGACTAGAGACTTGTCAAAAAAAAACACACACAAAAGCAAAAGCATTAAGGCCAAGCTTGTCATACTATTGCTCATCACAAACAAATTTTAGATAAAAAGAATTTGAGTAGATGGTGTCGTAGTCGAAGATGGAGAAAAAGATGACTTTGGGTTTGGGGTTGCAGTAAGAGAAGGCATTCAGGTTAGGTTTGGGGTTCAGAAGGAGAAGCACTATGTAAGAGAATGCTTGGAGGAGATTGGGTTGGAGTTAGGGATGAAGAATTAGGAAAGTGATGTTGGGATGGAGAAGAAGATGTATTTGGAGTTAGGGATGGGGAATGGGTTAGGGAATGACTAATGGCATGAGAAAATAGAAGCAAAAAAGTGGAAGGAAATAAGAGCAATGATGAACAAGGCCACTGCTAATTCCATTTTGCTTGACATAGGGAAATTAATAGTGATAAAGAATGAGGGCATGAGAAAATGGGAGCAAAAAAGAGGAAGAAGACGAGCAACGACGAACAAGGCTATAACTAATTTCATTTTGCTTAGCATAGATGTTGGGAAGATTGTTGAGAAATTGTTGCCCCAATCTTATTGATTTTGATGATTACCAAAAGCCATGAGTATATTAAAAGATGTAATGAGTTTATATACATGAGCAATGAATTTATTTAGAACAATCAATGAGTATGTTAAGTATGACTTTAATCAATTTGAAGGTAACTTCAAGCACCATGTTTAAGCTTTCAAAAATAAATTTTTATACTTCATATTTCAATCAATGAGTTTTTGGAACAATTCTTGAATTGATTCCTAATGACAATTTTATTGTATTCAAGTCAAAAAATTGATTTAAAATTCATCTGGAACGAATTTCAAGTCAATCAGAAAATTCTCTAATTTTTGATACATTCCGGAGCCGACTCTAGAGTTTCAGAGTCGACTCCACTCAGTATACAGAGTTTCCTGATTTTCACGAGTCGACCCCTGTGATTTCAAGAGTCGACCCCCGATTCTGTCGAGCCGACTCCATGACTGTGTGAGTCGACTCCGCTCAGACACCAGAGGAGTGTTTTTCTGAGCACTTCGCGAGTCGACCCCTAGCTTTTCATGAGTCGACCCCCGACTATCAGGAGTCGACACCTTATTTTCGATGAGTCGACCCTTTGACTTTCTGAATATTTCTATTTTTGGTATCGCGTCTTCGAGCCGACTCGCGGAAAGCAGGAGTCGACTCCAACAAATCTGGGCATGATTTTTCTGAATGCCAACTCAGCGTCAACGGTAAGATTTTTAATTAACGGCTATTTTTTTTATTTCTAACGGCTATATTTTTGTAGAATATAAATAGAGAAGCCGTTTTCAAATCGAACATATACAAATAGAGAGACATACACATCAAGAGAGAAAAAGAAAAAAAATCGGAAAAACAAAGCATCATTTGAAAAAAATCCGAGATTCAGAAACAGAGTGAAAGAAAAAGTATGAAATCAAAGGAAGCTTCGTCTGTGCGCAAGTTTAACAATCCAAGAAGCTTCAGAAGAAAATCCAAGAGCTATTCAAGAGCAAATCAAAAGATTTTCAATATTCAAAGAAAGGAAGAAAAAGCTCAAATCAACTCCAACGTTCAGTCTGTGAAGAATCCGAGTTGAGGCTCGATTCTACACTTCAAAGGAGTTGAGGAAAAGAAAAAAAGAAGAAAAGATCAAAAGCCAACCAACTACAAATCAGGCTTTTCTAAACTTTGTTCTTTTATTTGATTATCTGCTCATTGAGGAGCTGTGTAATTGAAAAATAATATTTCTATTATTGTGTCTAGTTCAATCAGGGGGATTGAACTAGTGGAGGTAGTCTTACCTCGGTACAAGCTTGGTATAGCTTGTGTTAGGGTTTTTGTGCTGGTGAGCCCGAAAAACCAGTTGGGTTCGTTGTGATCCTGGGAAAACAATAAGTTTGAGTTGTGAGCTTGTAAAACAACTCGGCTGTAATTAAGGAAGATTATAGTGTGGACCCAAGTGAATCTTAGGAGTGGACGTAGGTGTTGGATACACCGAACCACTATAAAATCTTTGTGTTTGCCGTGCTTCCATTGACTCTATCTCTATCTCTATTTTATTCTCTGCACTTTGTATTTACATTGCATTTGCTTTCATTCTTCTTAAGCAAACTATTTTAAAAAGGCTAAATTTTTAAAGAACCCAATTCCCCCCCCTCTTGGGTTATCATCTGGGCCAACAATTGGTATCAGAGCTAGTGCTCATTAGATTTTGATCACACGATCAAGAGCTAAAGATCCAAATGGCAACTCAAGTTGGATCATTTGCTGAAGGTCATTCTACGAATAGACCTTCTTTGTTTAATGGTTCAAATTATTCTTATTGGAAAGCAAGAATGAGGATATTCATTTAAGCTTCTGATTATGAATTATGGGGTGTTATAATTAATGGACCTAGTACACCCACACATGTTATTGATGGCACTATTGTTCCTAAGCCCGAAAGGGACTGGAATGATAATGATAGGAAGATGGCACAGCTTAACGCTAAAGCCATGAATGTTTTATATTGCTCTTTAGATGCAAATGAATTCAATAGAATCTCCACATGTAATTCCGCAAAGGAGATTTGGGATAGATTAGAGGTTACCCATGAGGGTACCAACCAAGTAAAAGAATCTAAAATTAATATTCTTGTTCATAAATATGAGTTGTTTAGCATGGAACAATCTGAAACCATTGCATGCATGTATACTAGATTTACAGATATTGTAAATGGTTTAAAAAGTCTTGGTAAGACATATACTAACTCAGAACTTGTTCGAAAAATTCTAGGTCATTACCAAGATCATGGGAAGCAAAAATGACAGCAATCCAAGAAGCAAAGGACCTCAACACTCTACCCTTAGAGGAGCTTCTAGGATCACTTATGACCCATGAGCTAACAATGAAGCAGCATGTAGAGGAGGACACAAAGAAAAAGAAAGTGATTGCCTTCAAAGCTGCAAAAGAAGAAGAGAGCAGCAGTGATGATGATGATGATGATGAAGAGACTGCTCTCTTAGCTAAAAAGTTTAAAAGATTCATGAGGAGAAAGAAACCCTTCCACAAGAAGAAATTTGGAGCAAAGTGGGAAGGAGAAAAGGATAAGAACAAGGACAAGGACAAAGAAAAGAAGAAAGACCCCTTGACTTGCTATGAGTGTAATAAACCGGGGCATTTTAGGAATGAATGTCCTAAATTAAAGAAAGCCTACAAAAAGAAAAAGAAGGCTTATGTGGCGACTTGGAGTGACAACGAAGAATCTTCTTCCGAAGAAGAAGAACAAAAGGAAGTTGCAAATGTATGTTTTATGGCGGACGACAACGATGAGGTAAGTTCCGATAACCTTGTGATGAATTTGCATTTGATGAATTATTTGATGCTTTTAATGAACTTGTTGGCGATTTCAAGGTTTTGAAAAAGAAATACAAGTTTTTGAAAAATGAAAATTCAACTTTCATTAAAAAAAAAGGAAGATCTTAATAATGAAGTTAAGAAACTTAAATCTGAAAATAAAATTTTGGTAAAAGAAAAAGAATTAATTTCCAATGAAAATGATAAACTAAGAAAAGAGGTTGAAAAACATAAGAACATAGTTGATAAGTTTACCTTAAGCTCAACTAAATTGGACATGTTATTAAATAGTCAAAAAGCAGTTTTTGACAAAGCCGGATTAGGGTATAACACTTTAAGAAAATAAAAATCACTGAAAAATATTTTTGTGCGTGCTGGCCAAAGTAATTTTACATGCTTTAAATGTAATCAAAAAGGACATAAATCTTATGAATGTAAAATTTTAAAACCTAATAAAATCTTAAATATTAAAGAAAAGAAAATATGGGTTCCGAAAGGAATATATTTGTTGCTACTAACCATGAAGGACCCAAGAAAGCTTGGGTACCTAAACATAAAGTTTGATTTAATTGCAGGAATGTCTTGTGGCCAAAGATCAAAGAGAAAGTGGTATCTTGATAGTGGCTGCTCAAGACATATGACGGGTGACAAAGAAGAATTCATCACCCTTGAAGAAAAGAAAGGAGGAGTTGTTACATTTGGCGACAATGGCAAAGGCCAAATCTTGGGGTTTGGTAAATTCAAATAACTCCATCTATATATTGAAAATGTACTTTATGTTGATGGTTTAAAGCATAACTTAATTAGTATAAGCCAATTATGTGACAAAGGTTTTAAAGTATCATTTGAATCTTCTATATGCACAGTAGCTAATCCATTAATAATAGCATTTTTTTATTGGAAATAGAAATGGCAATGTATACTTGATTGACTTAGACAATTTGTCTACTAATAATCATTGCTTAGTTGCTAATAATGCTAATATGAATGAGATTGGTTGGTTGTGGCATCGAAGATTAGGTCACGCAAGCACACACCTGATTTCAAAACTAATTAGAATGGATTTAGTTAAAGGTTACCTAAAATAGATTTTGAAAATAACAAAATATGTGATGCATGTCAAGTTTGGAAAACAAACGAGAAGTTCTTTAAATCTAAAAATGTTGTTTCAACTTCTAGGCCATTAGAGCTACTTCACATGGACCTTTTTGGACCAACTAGAACCACAAGTCTAGGAGGAAAGAAATATGGTCTTGTGATTGTAGATGATTACTCTAGATTCACTTGGGTAATATTTTTAGCTCACAAAGATGAGACTTTCTCGATATTCCTGAAATTCTTCAAGAAAGTCACAAAGAGAAAAACACTACCATAGTGTCTCTAAGAAGTGATCATGGAACTGAATTTGAAAATCACTTATTTGAAAGTTTTTGCAATGAAAATGGTATTAATCATAATTTTTCTGCACCTAGACCCCACAACAAAATGGAGTAGTTGAAAGGAAAAATAGAACTTAGAAGACATGGCCCGTACCATGCTATGTGAAAGTAAACTACCAAATACTTTTGGGCGGAAGCTATTAACACAGCATGTTACATTCTAAATAGAGCATTAATAAGACCTATTTTAAAGAAAACACCTTATGAATTATGGCATGATAGAAAACCCAACATTAAATATTTTCATGCATTTGGTTGTAAATGTTTCATTCATAATAATGGTAAAAATAATTTAGGAAAATTTGATGCTAAATCTGATGAAGGAATATTCTTAGGATATTCAACACTAGTAAAGCATATAGAGTATTTAACAAGAAAACTTTAGTTATTGAAGAATCCATTCATGTAGTTTTGATGAATCTTTAGCAACTCGTTCCGAAAAATTGATGATGAGGAAGATACAAACATAATTGAAAAGATCTTGAAAAATTAAATATTGATGTATCTTCTAGATCATGAGCAAGAGCTAAAGATAATGATTCACCTAAGGATGATGATACTAACACTAATCATAATGATATAGATCTTCCTAGAGATTGGAGATATGCTTATAGTCACCCTAAGGAATTGATTATAGGTGATCCATCTCAAGGAATAAGAACTAGATCATCTATGAGAAATATTAGTAATCATCTTGCATTTGTATCACAAATTGAACCTAAAACTATTGAAGAAGCTGAAAAAGATAATAATTGGATGTTAGCAATGCAAGAAGAACTAAATCAATTTACTAGAAATAATGTATGGACATTAGTGAAAGACCTAAAAATCATTCTGTTATAGGATCAAAATGGGATTTTAGAAATAAACTAGATGAAAATGGCATAGTAATTAGAAACAAAGCTAGATTAGTTGCAAAAGGATATAATCAAGAAGAAGGTATTGATTTTGATGAAACCTTTGCACCAGTAGCTAGATTAGAAGCCATTAGACTATTACTTGCATTTGCATGTCACATGAATTTTAACTTATTTCAAATGGATGTAAAAGTGCATTTTTAAATGGATTTATAAATGAAGAAGTTATGTAGAAACCACCAGGTTTTGAAGATCATGAATTTTCAAATCACGTTTTTAAATTGCACAAAGCTTTATATGGTTTGAAACAAGCACCTAGAGCTTGGTATGATAGATTAAGTAAATTCTTAATTGAAAATGATTTTACAAGAGGAAATTGATAAAACATTATTTTTGAAAAGAAAAGGTAAAGATTTATTAGTAGTACAAATATATGTAGATGACATTATTTTTGGTGCTACTAACAATCTTCTATGTCAAGAATTTGCTAAGTTAATGCAGGGAGAATTCGAGATGAGCATGATGGGAGAACTCAACTTCTTCCTTGGACTCCAAATCAAACAAAGCAAAGAGGGAATCTTTATCAACCAAACAAAGTACACAAGAGAAATTCTAAAGAAGTTTGGTATGGAATCAATGAAACCCCTCGGAACTCCAATGAGTCCTTCATGCAAGCTGGACAAAGATGAAGAAGGTAAGAAGGTTGATCAAAAGTATTATCGAGGTATAATCGGATCCCTACTTTATTTAACTGCAAGTAGACCAGACATAATGTTTCTGTTTGTTTATGTGCTAGATTTCAATCTGAACCTAAAGAATCACATTTAATTGCTGTTAAAAGAATACTAAGATACTTAAGTGGAACAAAAAATGTAGGTTTATGGTATTCTAGAGACTCAACATTAAACTAATTGCATATTCTGATTCTGATTATGCTGGATGTAAGTTAGATAGAAAAAGCACAAGTGGTGCATGCCAATTCTTAGGAAGTAACTTAATCTCATGGTTTAGCAAAAAGCAAAATTCAGTTGCATTATCAACTACTGAAGCTGAATATGTTGCAGCTGGAAGTTGCTGTGCTCAAATCCTATGGATTAAGCGACAACTTGAAGACTATGGTATCACACTTGATAAAACACCTATAAAATGTGATAATACTAGTGCAATTAATCTAACAAAAAATCCAATTCAACATTCAAGAACTAAACACATAGAAATTAGATATCATTTTATAAGAGAACATGTAACTAATGAGAAATTGTCTTGATTATGTTAATACTGAAGACAATTAGCTGATATATTTACAAAACCCTTGAGTGAAGAAAGATTCTGTTATCTTAGAGGAGAGTTAGGGATTTGTGATCCATTAGAATGAATTTGAAACCCCTAAGAAATTTATCTAAAATTCTTTCAATCCTTGATCTTTAAGGAAATCTTATCTAGAATTCATATCTATTTGATCTATTAAAATCCAATGATTATTTTATCAATTTTTATGATCATTATCCGGACACATTTCAGATTATCTGAAACTTTATGTTTTTT
>UESW01004625.1:444905-644872 GCA_900491605.1 Calamus simplicifolius | reverse complement strand
AAAAGGAGGAAAGCAATAAGCTAGCTTTCTCCCAAGCTAGCTAGCTTGTTTCCAAAAACCCACGGCAAGAAGAAATCGGTCAAAACCATGGAGGGATAGAGTAGCTAGCTAGCAAGCTAGCTCAAATCAAACTTCACACGGCTGAGTAGAAACCAGGAGAAAAAATAGTTAGCTTGTTAGCCTTGGTTTCATGCTATAAGGAAAAGATAGTTAGCTATGGAGCTAACTAAGGCACAAACTAGTTAGCTCTTGAGCTAACTAGCCATGTAAGAAAGCATCCAACGGTTTCATAACCAGGGAGAGATTTAAAACAAGTTAGCTAATAAGTTTAGCTAACAAAAGGTGTATGAGGCCATGTAAAAAATAGTTAGCTTGTGAGCTAACTTAATTTTGAATTCATGCGGCTAGGATGAAAAACACTTTAAAATAGTTAACTCATAAGTTAGCTAAGCCTATTCATGTCAAGAAATAGCTAACTCCCAAGCCATGAAAGCAATAAAGATAGTTAGCTTATAAGCTAACTCCCAAAGGGAATCATGAAAAGATGGTTAGCTTGTAAGCTAGCTTTCTCAAAAAAAAATGCTACGGGAGATGGTTTCATGAAAAAGCATTCTTGACAACTAGCTAACTCATAAGTTAGCTATCCATAAAGGTGTGAGGCCATGACAAAAAGATAGTTAGCTTGTGAGCTAACTCTATTTTAAATTCATGCGGCTGATATGAAATTCAGTGGAGGGAAGTTAGCTTATAAGCTAACTAAGATAAAGGTTTATTCTATCATGCATAAAGGTAGTTGACTTGTGAGCTAACTGGGACATGAAAAGCTAATACCAAGCTAGCTAAGAAGAGAGTTTTCATGTTACGTACCTTGGAATGAAGGAAGGAAGTTAGCTTGCAAGCTAACTCCTACAAAGCACCAAACGGCCAAGCATGAAGGCATGAACAAACAAGTTAGCTTGTGAGCTAACCTCAAGGGAAAAGTGACCAGCCATGCAAGGGGAAAGAGTTAGCTTCCCAGCTAACTTATAAAATAAACTCACGGCCAGCAAGAAGAGAGTTAGCTTCCAAACGGTTTGCATGGAGGGGAGGTTAGCTTCCCAGCTAGCTTGTTTCCCAATTCATTCGGCCAGCATGAAAGTAGCTAACTCCTAAGTGGCTAGCAAGGAAGGGAAGTTAGCTTCCCAGCTAACTCATTTCCCAACAAATTCGGCCAGCACAAGGAGTATACTAAAATAGCTAACTAGCATGGAATGGAAGCTAGCTAGCAAAGCCATGCAATAAATTCAATAGATAGGCAAGTGAATTTTTATATCTTCACAAGATAAAATAAACTTCATTGCATCATATGAAAAATTCTTGACAATTGTAAACATGAAGATACATGAAGATACTTGCAATATCATGGATTATCATAATTTATTTAGGCTTTATATTTTGTAATCATCAAAATCAATTCAAGGGTCAACAAATTTATTTACATGAGCAATGAATTTATTTTCATAATCAATGAGTATGTTAAGTATGACTATAATCAATTGGAAAGTAGCTTCAAGCTCCATGTTTAACCTTTCAAAAAGAAATTTTTATACTTCATATTTCAATCAATGAGTTTTTGGAACATATCTTGAATTGATTCTTAATGTCAAATTTATTATATTCAAGTCAAAAATTGATTTAAAATTAATCTGGAACGAATTTCAAAGTCAATCAGAAAATTCTCTGATTTTTGATACGTTCCGGAGCCGACTCTAGAGTTTCAGAGTCGACTCCACTCAGTATACAGAGATTCCTGATTTTCTCGAGTCGACCCCTGTGATTTCAAGAGTCGACCCCCGATATTGTCGAGCTGACTCCATGACTGTAAGAGTCGACTCTGCTCAGACTCCAGAGAGTTGTTTTTCTGAGCACTTCTCGAGTCGACCCTCGACTGTCAGGAGCCGACACCTTATTTTTCTTGAGTCGACCCCTTAACTATCTGAATGTTTTCTATTTTTGGCATCGCGTCTTCGAGCCGACTCGCCTAAAGTTGGAGCCGACTCCAACAAATCTGGGCGTGACTTTTTTTGTATGCCAACTCAGCGCCAACGGTAATATTTTTTAATAATGGCTATATTTCTTTGTTTCTAACAGCTATATTTTTGCAGAGTCTATAAATAGAGAGGCCGTTTTCAAATCAAAAGATATAAATATATAGATCAAGAGGGGAAAAAAAAAAGTAAAATCTTTCAGAAAGAGGAAAAACAGAGCGTTATTTGAAAAAGCCGAGATTCAAAAATAGAGTGAAAGAGAAGGAGTGAAATCAAGGAGACTTCATCTGTGCTCAAGTTCATCAATCCAAGAAAGTCTAGAAGAAAATCCAAGAGCCATTCAAGATCAAATCAAGAGATTTTCAACATTCAAAGAAAGGGAGAATAAGTTCAAATTAACTCCAACATTCAATCCGTGAGGAATCTGAGCTGAGGCCCGATTCCATACTTCAAAGGAGTTGAGGAAAAGAAGAAAAGCCTGCACTCAAATCGAATCTAAACAGGCCCTTCTAAACTTTGCTTTTATTTTGAAATATCTGCTCAAAGGAGCTGTTTTGTACTAAACTCATATTTTTATCTTGTTGTTTGCTAATTCAATCAGTGGATTGAATTAGTGGAGGTAGTTTACCTCGGCATAAGCTAAGGATAACTTGTGTGTTGGGTTTTGTGCTGGTGAGCCCGTGTAAAACCGGCTGGGTTCGTTGTGATCCCGGAAAAACAACAAGTTTGGGTTGTGAGCTGTAAAACAACTTGACTGTAATCGAGGAGATTATAGTGTGGACCCAAGTGGAGCTTGGGAGTGGACGTAGGTGTTGGATACACCGAACCACTATAAAATCTTTGTGTTTGCCATGTTTATTTGTCTCTCTCTCTCTTGCTATTGTGCTTTAACTTGAATTAATTGTGTATATCCTCTCATCAATAGTTTAAATTGTTTTAAAAGGCTTAATTTTTAAAGCACCCAATTCACCCCCCCCCCCCCCTCTTGGGTTGCCATCTGGGCCAACACCTTACGACACCCAAGGAGAAATTCGGCCAGAAATTATTCGTGACACCGTAGTTGAAACGTTACGACACCCTAGCGGCAACGCTACGACACCCATGCTTATAACCTTCGCGATCTTTATTTGTTGCTTTACGGGGTGTCGTAGTTTGTTCTCTGGGGTGTCTTTAACTGCTAAATGGTGTGTTGCAAGGTTTTAACTGACCCTGGAGAGAAGGCCTGCGACCCCCCAAGAAGAATTCGCCCGAAAAATTTTCGTGACACCCTAGTTGAAATGTGACGATACCCTAGCGACAACACTACGACACCCGTGATTATAACCTTCACGATCTTCGTTTGTTGCTTTCTGGGGTACCGTAAGTTGTTCTATGTGGTGTCTTTAATTGCTAAGGGGGGTGTCGTTATTTTTTATATGGGGTATCGTAAGTTGTTTCATGGGGTGTCGTTAGTTCCTGCCTGAACATTTTCAGCTACCGTGTCGTAATATCTGAACCTTAGTGTCGTTAGGCCCTTCCTCAATGTGCTATGAATTGGTGTCGTAATTTTACAGCTTCAGTGTCGTTTTTTGTAAACTGGGGTGTCGTGACTTCTGAATTCAGATCATAGATGGCATGTATTCCTGGTATCTGAGGTTCAATCATAATTATATTTCTTCAAGTGATGTGTCGTATTGTTTTAACCTTCGTGTCTTAATCCTTTGTCTGGATATATTGACAACTAAATCTATGGATATCATTGTTCATGATTGTGTGCATATATTTCCACAGACGATGCTGAAATTATAGATCGGAAAGAAATCGATAACACTCCTGGCCGTGCACCTTCACCCATCGCTCCAAATGCAGGGGATGATACTGTAGTTCCTCAAATTGGAATGGAATTCAATTCAACAGATGATGTATATACTTTCTACAATGGATACAAGAAAAGAGTTGGTTTTGGAATCACAATAGTGTGTAGCAAGGCCACAATAAAAAACAACTTTGCTTCAAGTACCTAGCATGTTGGAGGCAAGGAAAATCTAGAAAAACAGAGAAGAGTATGAATCATAGGGATACTGGAAAAGTTGATTGTATGGCATCCATAAAAGCAAGACTGAATGCTACAAGTGGTAAGTGGATATTGGTTGAGGTTTCTCTAGAACATAACCATGGGATGTCCATAACATCAACTGGTTATCTACGGTCGCATAGGAGGATCAGCACACCAGAGAAGGTTGAGATCAGCAATTTACATGCCGTGAATGTTCCGACAACTCAGATATACTTTGTCATAGTAAGGAGAAAAGGGGGCATAAGACAATTGGATTTTACCGAGAAGGATGTTCGTAATTTCATTTGTCGCGAACGTCAGTCTAAGCTGAAAGAAGGAGATGCTCAATCGATGATAATTCATTTCACCGAAATGCAACTCAGAAATCCCAATTTCTTCTATACCTTAGACCTTAATGATAATGGTCATCTGATGTCTGTCTTCTGGATTCATCCAAGGTCAAGATTGGCATGCACATACTTCGATGATGTTCTAAGCTTTGACTCAACCTACTTAACAAACAGATATCAAATGCTTTTTTGTCCATTCGTCGGGGTCAACCATCATGAACAGTCCACCTTGCTTGGTTGCGCATTGTTGTCTGATGAGAGTACTGAGACATATAAATGGGTTTTTTCAGGCATGGCTGGATGCAAATGGTAGTCAAGCACCTATTGCCATAATAACTGACCAAGATAAGGCAATCAAGGCTGCTATCAAAGAAAGTTTTTCCTAACACGAGACATCGATTTTGTCTTTGGCATATATTGAAGAGGATACCTGAAAAAGATTGGCCACATTTGCATAGCAAATCCCAAGTTTATGGTCAATTTCGATGAGGCGATATATGATTCATTGACCATACAGTCATTCGAGGAAAGGTGGGCACATGTTATGGAGAAATATAAAGAATGCAAGTCTATAGATGGTTCAATGTCCTTTACGAATGTCTGGATAAATGGGTCCCAATTTACCTAAAGGATACATTCTTCGCAGGTTTGTATATCATTGTCTTTGGTTCATGTTCGCGTTTAACGCTTTTTTTTGTTGACAAAAATTATGAACAAGGATGTCATCATCACAAAGGAGTGAGGGCATAAATCACTTCTTCGATGGGTTTATAAATTCGAAGACTACACTAATGGAGTTCATAGGTAAGTACGAAGATGCATTGGAAAAAAGGTACGAGGCCAAAAATGAGGAAAATAATAGGACATTGCAAACGATTGTTTTTCCTAAAGACATCATCACCTTTTAAGAGATAAGCTGTAGGAGGTATACAAGGCGCATTTTCAAAAAATTTCAGAATGAGATACTTGAAATGGCTGCATCAGATACTAAATTGATCAAGGAAGCTGGCAACGTTGTGTATATTCTTTAAAGTCGTACGAAAGAATTGAAGTCGATGGAATCGTCAAGGAGATGATCAAAGATTATATCGTGTCATACGATAGAAATATTAAGGATGTCCAATGCCAGTGCCGATCCTTTCAGTTCAAGGGGTACCTGTGTAGGCATGCCTTGTTGGTTCTTCATCAAAGTGACATATTTCATTTACCAGATAAATACTTCTTGAAGAGATGGTGCAAGGACATGAAATACAAATTCGACGAATTCGACTGCAATACTGAAGGTTATGATAAAAGCACACGAAAATCACGGTATGTAGTGACAATTTTTTAATTGAAATGTCTTAATATATGCTTTCGATAATATTATGTTATTGATTGTAGATATAGTTTGCTGAGTCATCGGATGATGAAGCTCGCAGAGATAGCCTCCATGTCTGAAGATGCATTTTAATTTAGTGATGGATGGTCTAACACCTATATTCAAAATTATCGTGGATGCCAACTGCGCAGCTAAGCCAGGTACAGAGCTTGTAATTCAAGATCCTGAACAAATTAGGACGAAAGGTCGTCCAAGAGAGAACAAATTAAAGAGTGGAGTCGAGAAGAAGTCAAAAAAATCAAGAAAAAATCTGGTCAAGGCAACCGTTGACGCTCCACAAATGCAAAATGAAATAACAGCTGCTTCAAGCAACAGGCAGACTTGTAGCAGTCAATTAACACCGAATAGGACAAGGAATGAATTGTACTACCTTTCGAAACTTTGATGGATGAATTTGATGCTTATGTATTGAGTCAACTTACATAGGAGCATATATAAAATACGGGTGTCGTAACTTTCTAACTAGGGTGTCTTGGTCGCAAATGAAGTGCTTTCTAACTAGGGTGTCTTTTTCAGTCAAATGAAATGCTCATCTCGTCTACCAAGAAGATTTGATATTTACGAATACGCTTGCACTGTTACGACACCAAAGCTCTGAGCTAACGATTTCTCAGTACTCATGAAAGGATACCGAAGCTTTTAGCACGATGACACCCCAGCTCTGGGCTAACGACTCCCTAGCTCTACCGCAGCGACAACCGAAATGCGAAAGGCAAAATCGTACGACACTGAAGCTTTTAGCGCAATGACACCCCAGCTCTGGGCTAACGACTCCTAACTCTACCATGGCGACACCCTAAAGGCGAAATCCTACGATATCCAGCACTCACGAAAGGACACCGAAGCTTTTAGCACGACGACACCCCAGTTCTGGGCTAACGACTCCCTAGATTTACCACGACGACACCCGAAAGGCGGAAGGCAAAATTGTACGACACCGAAGCTTTTAGCGCGACGACACCTCAGCTCTGGGGTAACGACTCCCTAGCTCTACAGCGGCGACACCCGAAAGGCAAAATCCTACGACATCCCAGTACTCACAAAAGGACACCGAAGCTTTTAGCGCGACGACACCCAAGCTCTGGGCTAACGACTCCCTAGCTCTACCGCGACGACACCCGAAAGGTGGAAGGCAAAATCGTACGACACCCGTAGGAACTAGCCATGTTTTGCAACTTTTCTCGAAAAGATGGCATAGCTGAGTTACTAGGGTATCGTCGAATTACAACTAGGGTGACGTCAAAATTCCCGCCTTATTCAAATATCGTAGTGGTGTCATAAGTTTATAACAAGGGTATCGTAAGTTTTAACTGGGGTGTCGAGAACGGGTGTCGCAGGGATTCTCTCCGTGGTCAGTTATAAGCACAGGTGTCGTCGCCTAAAAGCTAGGGTATCGTGAGATTTCAACTGGGTGTCGCGAAGGATTTTCGGCCGAATTCCACCAGGGGTGTTGCAGCATTGGTACTAGGGTGTCGCAGTATTTGGCTTCCCACACTCTCTTCAGTAATAGTTTTTCATGAGGGGGCGAATTCCTCCTGGGGTGTCGCGGGAATTCTCTCCGTGGCCAGTTTTAAGCATGGGTGTCGTAACATTGGTGCTAGGGTGTCGTAAGGTTTCAACTGGGGTGTCGCAGCATTGGGACTAGGGTGTCGCAGTATTTGGTTTCCCCACACTCTCTTCAGTAATGGTTTCTATTCACGAGGGGGGCGCAACCTTTCGTTTCTTGTGAGCGCCCATTGAGATGGTGGCACGTGGCGAGTTTCCACGATATGGGCACCGAAGCTGAAGGATCGGGCAATCGAAACACCCGCCAGGAGTAGCTTAATTATGGATGGGGGAATGCCATCGTTAATCACCTTTTCAGCTGATCTTCCAAAAATTTTGGATATTGAGATGGCTTTTGGAGGTGAGGGGCGATCAACTGGCCCCCATGGGAGCCGCCGCACAACGATAACCGTCGATGCAGAGGTCTTGGCGTCATCGCTCGCAAACCGCGAGCAACTCCAAAAGGCGGCCGAGCAATACCTGGCCATTTTAACGAGAGAGATCGAGCTCCTGCGTCGGGCCAACAGCCGGCTGGAAGGGCAAGTAGCATCCCTCCAGCGAAGGATTGCCGCGTTAGCCCCGTAGCGTGGGGGGAGCTCGGCAGCGCCCAGAGAAGATGACAAGCCCCAGTGAGGGCTCCTATACTTTTTTCTTTTCTTTTTTTCTTGTCTTTTTCTTTGTGTGATGAATAAAAATAAATTTTAGTAACTTTTGTGTTTGCTGTCATTCGCTCTTATCATGTGAGCCTTACCAAACTGACCATCCTTCTCAGGGTCTTTGGTGATCTTGACGAGTCTAAGGTGTAGCATCCCTGAGATAAATGGAACTCATAAGTTCCAGCCAGAGTGCGGTATATTGCTTAGACTCGCCGAAGCATGATGAGTGTCCGTTAGCATCGGTTGAGACCAAAGGATAAGGGAGCTTGGCTTAGTTCGAAACCCACGACACCATAGTTGAAAACCACGACACCCTAGTTCAAAACCTAGACACCCTAATTCAAAACCTACGACACCCATTTAGAAAACGTTAAGACAAAGCATTAGATCAAAACTCACGACACCCTAGTTCAAAACCGACGATACCCTAGTTCAAACTTACGACACCCATTCAGAAAACGTTAAGACAAAGCATTAGTTCAAAACCCACGACACCCTAGTGACCTATGACACCCTAGTTGAAAACCCACGACACCCTAGTTTAAAACCTACGGCACCCATTCAGAAAACGTTAAGACAAAGCATTAGTTCAAAACCCAAGACACCCTAGTTCAAAACCGATGATACCCTAGTTCAAAACCTACGACACCCATTCAGAAAACGTTAAGACAAAGCATTAGTTCAAAACCACGACACCCCAGTTGAAAACCCACGACACCCTAGTTGAAAACCCACGACACCCTAGTTTAAAACCTATGACACCCATTCAGAAAACGTTAAGAAAAAGCATTAGTTCAAAACCCACGACACCCTAGTTCAAAACCCACGACACCCTAGTTCAAAACGACACTCATTCAGAAACATTAGTTCAAAACCCACGACACCCTAGTTCAAACCTACGAACCCATTCAGAAAACGTTAAGACAAAGTATAGTTCAAAACCCACGACACCCTAGTTGAAAACCCACGATACCCTAGTTCAAAAGCCACGATACCCTAGTTCAAAACCTACGACACCCATTCAGAAAACGTTAAGACAAAGCATTAGTTCAAAACCCACGATACCCTAGTTCAAAACCCACAATACCTTAGTTTAAAACCTATGACACCCATTCAGAAAACGTTAAAACAAAGCATTAGTTCAAAACCACAACACCCTAGTTCAAAACGACCCTATTCAAAACCTACGACACCCATTCAGAAAACGTTAAGAAAAGCATTAGTTCAAAACCCACGACACCCTAGTTGAAAACCCACGACACCCTATTTAAAACCTACGATACCCATTCAGAAAACGTTAAGACAAAGCATTAGTTCAAAACCCACGACACCCTAGTTCAAACCCATTCAGTTAAGACAAAGCATTAGTTCAAAACCCACGACACCTAGTTGAAAACCCGACACCCTAGTTCAAAACCCACGACTAGTTGAAAACCCACGACACCCTAATTCAAAACCATGACACCCTAGTTCAAAACCTACGACACCCATTCAGAAAATGTTAAGACAAAGCATTAGTTCAAAACCCACGACACCCTAGTTGAAAACCCACGACACCCTAGTTCAAAGTCAACACCCTAGTTCAAAACCTACGACACCCATTCAGAAAACGTTAAGACAAAGCATTAGTTCAAAACTACGACACCCTAGTTGAAAACCCACGACACCCTAGTTCAAAACCCACGACACCCTAGTTCAAAACCTACGACACCCATTCAGAAAACGTTAATACAAAGCATTAGTTCAAAACCACGACACCCTAGTTGAAAACCCACGACACCCTAGTTTAAAACCTAGACACCTATTCAGAACGTTAAAACAAAGCATTAGTTCAAAACCCACGACACCCTAGTTCAAAACCGACGACACCCTAGTTCAAAACCTACGACACCATTCAAAAACGTTAAGACAAAGCATTAGTTCAAAACCCACGACACACCTTAGTTGAAAACCCACGAACCCTAGTTTAAAACCTACCCATTCAGAAAACGTTAAGACAAAGCATTAGTTCCCATTAGTTCAAACCTACGACACCCAAGAAAACGTTAAGACAAAGCATTAGTTCAAAACCCACGACACCTTAGTTGAAAACCCACGACACCCTAGTTTAAAACCTACGACACCATTCAGAAAACGTTAAGACAAAGCATTAGTTCAAAACCCACAACACCCTAGTTGAAAACCCACGATACCCTAGTTCAAAACCTACGACACCCATTCAGAAAACGTTAAGACAAAGCATTAGTTCAAAACCTACGACACCCTAGTTGAAAACCACGACACCCTATTTCAAAACCCACGACACCATAGTTTGACACCCTACTTCTACCCGCCATCTTATCTGATAGGAGATCCTGAAAGCCATCGTCAAGCTCATAAACCACAACCTCAACCCCAGACTCCTGCTCCGCAGCACCATCATCCACAAGAAGAATGTTTTATAATCAGAAAGAGTTTTTTACCGTCAAGCTCATAAACCACAACAACCTCATAACGAAAAAATGTTTAGTGTTGTGGATGACATTTCCTCCAGAAGTTTTTGTACAAAGACTTCAGTAGCCAGGTATTTCAGCCTTAAAGCTGAAATATTTTCTTTCGACCGGACTCTCAGAGCGAGGGCGTAGGATCGTGCTCAAACCTTTAACTGATTCCTTAGCATCCGAAAGCCATAGCGAGGGAGAAGAAAGAGTTTTTCTTGCACCGATGAAATCCAAGAAAAATGACAGTAGTAGGCTGAAGGGAAAGGGCATTTTCGTCTTCACGCTAATTTAAAAAAAGACGAAGCGCTTTTCATGGCCGTCACGATCAGAACGTAACATTGTAGCAGAGCTATACCGTTCGATACGTCAGCCATGTAGGATCCATGTGGATCAATCAGGAGAGGCGGTATAGTCCATGTAGGACTTAATGCACCGAAAACGATATACAAAGACTTTTCCTTGTGATCCAGGCTAGAACGTGGCCTAGATCGGGCATATGGCCCAAACGGTGCCGTGGCCCAGCCCATGGCCCTTCTAAGACTTAGGACAGGGGTTAACCGGGTTGTTTTCCCCTGTTTTTCCACAACTAGCCGACGGTTGCCTTAACCGCAAAGGAGATGAGCGAGAGGTGTTAAGCCGGTATCAGGTCGGCCCGTCCTTGATCTCTCGCCACGGTGACCGCCGGCCGTCATGCACCAGCCGCATGGGCGAACCAACAGCGGACGACAGTGGCGTGGAAAAGGGCGAGGGTGTTGGCACCACGGTCACCTAAGGGCCACGGGCGAGGATGGAAACAGGGTGTTCTCCGCAGCGGCACGACAGACAAGAGCGAGCCCGATGCCGCTCAAGCCGCCCGGGAATAAAGATGCTCCGCTCCCCTTCCCTGTCTCCCCACCGACGAGGCCAGTACTTCATGCATCTCCCTATTGTCTCCTCCATGAAAAATAGAAAACAAAATAAAGGGCCCTGGCACCACAGAGACCAGAGAGTGGAGCCGAGAACACACCTTCTCCTTCCTCCTCCTCTCTCTCAATCTCTCTCCCTCTCTATATCTGAAATGCCTCTCAGACGGAGACTGAGGAAAGACCTAGGAGCAGTAAAAATAGATCGACGAGGGTATGATGCTCGCACAGTACTAAAGAAAACGTGAAAAATATAAGAACTGACCTCGGAAAAACCTTATCAAAATCCTGCTAGAGGAGCTCCGAAGGGGGAGGGTTCCAGCGTCCGAGGATTGACGGCGGAGAGGAGCTCGCGGGGGTTGACGGAGTCTCGGATTTGCGGCGGCGTGGGATTGAGAATTTTACGAAGACGAGAAGAAAATCGTGGGAGGGTTTCAGAGAAAAGAGGGAAAACGCCCGCGTGTGACGGCAAAAATTTTGTTTTGCCGTAATCGAACGAAGGGAAAATAAAAAAAATCTTAACCTATTACGGCGACATTTAAATGTCGCCGTAACAATTAGACTTATTACGGTGAAACTTATTTTTTTACCGTAATAACGCAAAAATAAAAAAATATATAATCTGAACATATTATGATCAAATTTATTTTTTCCCATAATAGAGCAAAAAAAAAATTAAAATTAAAATAAAATCTAAATCTATTATGGTACCGTAATAATTAGATTTATTATGACGATAATATTGTTTCATCGTAATAGCACGAAGAAAAAATATAAGAAAAATAAAATCGTAACTTATTATTACTTTTCACCGTAATAAAGCAAAAGAAAAAAATTCTAAACTTATTATGACAAAATTTATATTTTTTCATAATAATAAAATTTATTATGGCAAAAATATTGTTTTTTCGTAATTGCACGAAGAAAAAATATAAAAAAATAAAATCTTAATCTATTACGATAAAAATTACTTTTCATCATAATAGAGCAAAAAATAAAAAAAAATCTAAACTTATTACAATGAAAACTTATATTTCACCGTAATAATAGATTTATATGGCAAAAAATATTATTTCACCGTAATAGCATAAAAAATATAAAAAATAAAATCTTAGCCTTTTACATTAAAAAACTTTTCATCGTAATAGAGCAAAAAAAAAAAAAATCTAAATTATGAAAATTTTATATATTACCAATAATAAGATTTATTACAACAAAAATATTGTTTCACCATAATAGCACGAACAAAAAATATAAAAAAATCTTAACCTATTACGGCGAAAATTACTTATCGTCGTAATAGAGCAAAAACAAAAAATAAAAATAAAATCTAAACTTATTACTGTGAAATTTATATTTTGCCGTAATATAAGATTTATTATGGCAAAATATTGTTTCGCTTTAGGCTATGTTTGATATGAGGGATAAGGGGGATATCCCCTGGATATCCCTTCTTATCCCAAATGCTATAGCTACAAGGAATAATGCTGAAAAAGTTTAACCAGAGGGGATAACCCATGTTTAACCATGGGTTATCCCCTGAACTTATTCCCTATGAACCCAGGAACAGCAGGTTATCCCTTCAGCTATCCCATAAGGGCAGATTTGTCATTTGAAAAAAATAAAATCGTGCCCTAGTTTTCCCCCGAGCGGCCGTCTTGATTCATTTCCATCCTCCCCGAGCGGCCGTCTCCCTAGGGTTCTCTCCTGCTCCCGTCTCCATCCACGGAACCTGCTCCCGTCTCCCTCCTCCCTACCGAAACCTTCTCCTCCCGTCTTGATTCAAACTCCGGCCCTTCGTTTCCTCGCCTTTATAAACCCGTCTTCGACTCGCTCTCTCGTGAAGACGGGGCTGCCCCAGAAGACCATCTTCATCTCGTTGTCTCGCGATCTCCAGCTTGGAAAATCGGCTGGGGGCTCCTGCGAGGGTTCGTGTTCGCTATATGAGGGCTATCTGAGGGCTTCTGGGTTTATCTAAGGGCTATCGAGGCTCCTGCGAGGGTTCGTGTTCGCGATCTCCGATTTTAGGTTTTTCGGCTTCGTGTTCGCTATCTGAGGGCTACCTTTGGTACCACGAGGCCGGCTGTTGTTCCGGAATCAACTTCCAGAACCCACCCCCCCACTCTCTTATACAGGTGCGTTGCCTCTCTCCCTATCCTCCTCTTATTTCTCATTCTATCCTGCTCTTAATTTGAGAACATTGTGAAATGGTTGAAGGAAAGGGGGCATCATGAAACGGCAAGTAAAAAATTACCCCATTTGCTCTCCGGGTGGTGGTGGACGGAGAGATCCAGCCGACGAGAGATGACAGGACCGGCCGACACAGCATGGCTGAGGATCGATGGACGGATGAGACCAACACCAGCCGCTTCAGCGCCGCGGATGCCATCGCCGCCGTTCGCATCATCGCTCATCCCCTTTGCGGAAGCGGAAGGAGGGCTGCAAGGGTTTCCGGAGGGGTTCCCATCTCGTTTCTAATCAATCCAGTACAAATTCGCCTGCAATTCAGGCTTCATAGGGAGATCCAGCGTTTCCAATCAATCCAGGCTCGGATGACATGGCACCGGTGAACGAGGAGCTCTGGAGGGATCCCGTGGAGGAAAACAGAGATGAAAATGAGAACGACACCAGCGTCAAAGTTTGTTGGGGGTAGTTTGGGTCTAAAAAAAATATTTTGGGAATATCCTCTCTTTTATCCCCTCAATCAAATACAACAAAAGGGATAACAAAAAGTTGTTCCTTGAAATTTTTTTTTGCATTTGATACCTTTCATGGGATAATCAGGGGATATCCACAGGGATATCCCCTGAAAAAATACTATCCCGTACATTTATCCCGGGATAGTGTTTTGGAATCAAACACTACCTTAATAACATGAAGAAAAAAATGTATAAAAAAATAAAATATTAATTTATTATGGTGAAAATTACTTTTTGCTTTAATAGAGCAAACAAATAAAAATAAAAATAAAATCTAAACTTATTATATGATGAAATTTATATGTCGTGGTAATAAATCTAATTATTACAGTGAAAAATAAGTTTCACCATAATATTATGAAAAAAAAAATTTATTAAAATTTAAAATTATAATGGTGAAATTTTATTTCATTGTTATAAATGGGTTTTTAACGATGAAACATATTTTCATCATAATAAATAATTATTATGGTGACTTTAATTTTGATTTCCCGTTATAAAGGAAGAAATAGCAACGAAAATATATGGCTGTAATAAGTTGATGTTGAAGAAGCGTCTCTATAGCCTTCGAATGTTAGAAAGTGAAGATATACTGGGTCACATCCAGGTGTTCGATGAAATGAGCAATAAATTGCTGAATATCGAGGTCAAGATGGAGGAGGAAGATAAAGCACTTTTGCTATTGTGTTCACCGCCCACATCATATGACTCATTTGTCATGATGCTGCACTACGGGAAAGAGACATTGTTCTATGAAGATATCGTCTTGGTGCTTCGGACAAATGAGGAGAGAGAGAAAATGACCAAGGAAGCAGTTCCCCGGAAGGGTCTATCAGTTGGGGAAAGGTCAGGCAAAAGGCAAGGACAGGAGTAAGCCTATGAGATGGTCAAATACAAGTAAGGCAAGAAAGAGTGGTGAGGTAGGACATTTCAAGAGGAATTGTCTTAAGTGAAAAAAATATATAGGAGAAAGGGAAGATCTGAGTCAGTTAGTACATTGCAAACCAGGAGGTGAAGGATTATTTCTTAATGGTATCAGATGGTCATAGGCACAACACAGAGATATGAACCTTGGATTCAGATTGTTCTCATCATTATACTCCCAACCGGTCGTGGTTCAGTACTTACACAGAAGTTGATGAGGGGTGTATGACTCTTGGAGATGATCACCCTTGCAAGGTGGTAGGGATTGGCACAGTGAGAATGAGGATGTTTAATGGCATGGTGCGCACTCTTACTAGCATGAAGAATGTTCCATAACTCAAGAAGAATTTGGTGTCATTTGGGTACTTGGAGCGGACTGAATACACCTTCAGTAGTCATGCCAGGAGTGGAGTTCTGAATATCTCCAATAGAGCTATGGTGGTGATGAGAGGGAGAAGGCTGGAAAAACAACCTATACATGATGGAGGGCTCTAAGTGACTATGAAATTTGAGGCAACAACTGTGGAACAGGATCCTAGGGATGTGTACAGGATATGGCATTACCGCCTGGGCCATATGGGAGACAAGGGATGAAAGAACTGAGCAAGAGAGTGCTACTTCTAGAACCTCTGGAGCTAGTACACATGGATGTCTGGGGATCATTTTTAGTTTCTGCAAGGAATGAGGCCAAATACTTCATGATCCTGATAGATGATTTCTTAGGGAGCTGCGCGTCTACTATATGAAGGAGAAATCAAAGGTCTTTACCAAGTTCAGGATCTGAAGGCTGAGTTGGAGAAGGAGCAGCGTAGGAGTGTGAAGTGTCTGAGGTCAGCCAATGGCAAGGAATATACAGTAGGAGTTCTAAAGATTTCGTAAGGAGTAGGGCATCAAAAGGTACTTCTTGGTGATGAAAACTTTTCAACAGGAAAGGGAGTCTAAGAGAATGAATAGAGCACTGTTAGAAAAATTAAGATGCTTGAGGCTATGGGCAGGGCTTCCAAGATGTTCTGGGTTGATGCAGTAGATGTAGCCAGCTATTTGGTTAATCGATCACCGTACATTAGATTGGATGGAGGCATTTCATAGGAGATATAGTTTGAAAGGAAGACAAGCCTGAACCATCTGATGGTATTTGGATGCACGGCATATGTGCATGTTGGTGCTGGTGAATGAAGTAAGTTGGAAGCCAGGTCAAAGAAGATGGTATTCCTGGGCTACCCACGTGGAATCAAAGGGTACCGACTGTGGAACCCCTTGGAGAAGAAGGTTATCATCAGCAGAGATGTGACCTTCGATTAGAGCTCGATCCTTCATAGGAGAGATGGTATAGATGTACAGCATGGGCTGCAGGAGGTGAAACACGACAAAACTAGTCAGATTACCTACACAATTGTGCCATTTGTTAGTGGACCGAAAAAATTTAAGATTCAGATGGAGAGGACTGACAGAGGGGATAGAAGCCCTGGAGTTCAGCATGTTGTAGCTGAGTAGGGGATTGATAGTGGGATCGCATCGCACAGGCCCAAAAGGAACATGTGACCACCAGTTCGTTACGGCTTCGAGGATTCATTATCATATGCCCTGGTGACAGCGAATGAAGATCCTTACACATATGTGGAGGCTATAGAGAGCCAGGACAGCCAGGACAGAATTGGTGGGTCCAAGCTATGGCAGGAGATGCAGGCTATGACAAAGAAGATGTTGTCTCTTTATAGGACTGGAACATGTAGTTGGTCCAGTTGCCACATAGAAAGAAATCCATTGGTTGCAAATGGGTTTATCATAGCAAGAATGAAAGAAGGTGGAGTGGAGCTGATAAAAATACACACCAAGGAAAATTCCGCATCAAGGTTCTTTCATGGAACATCATGGATTTAAACTCTAGTTCTTAGGATTTATTGGCAGAGGACTGGTCATATATTTAAACTCTAGTCTCTAGGGTTTATGGATATAGGAAACATATTCTTTTCTCTCAAGAAAAAAGAAAAAAATCATCATCCATCTTCCCTTTTCTCGCTGTTTGTCCAAAGAAGCTCGCGGGGAGGGGGGGGGTTTCCCTCTAAGTTTTGAACTCATGATCAAAGGAGTCAAAAGCAAACATATTATCATTGTATCAATCTAATTGTTGATAACAAAAAGTAAAAGTCCTAAGTTCTTATCCAACGAGGAAGCCCACCGCTGTTCACTAAACCCCAACAACGGAAGTCCCTCTCCCCTGTTCTGGAAACCTTTCGTCCCCTGCTTCATCAAGAGAATCAGATCCCAACGCGCGTTATTTAAAAGAAAAAAATTGCGATGTTGGCCAGAAATCATGCCAAATTATCTGAAGATCCGGTGAAAGAAGGTTGTGCTGCTGTTTCTCCATTCAAAACTTTTAAAAGTTCGCTTCCATATTTTTCTGGGATGGGCAATGAGCAGAGACAGTGAAGCTCTCTGTTGTCAATCCAACACAACAATCCCTCCCCATAATACGCTAGGATCTTCATTAGGGGCAAGAGTTTGGGAACCTCATCAGAATATATTGGGGGGGGGGGAAATCTTGTCCCTTGTCTCCGTCGATCAGGAACTCGATCCTCAAAATCCTTTGAAGCGTTCATCTTGCTCGAGAGTTCGCTTGCCTCACCATGAACCAGCGCTCTGAAAATGGCTGAAAATCATGCCGAAGCCCGGCTTGATGGGCATGGATATTGGGATTCTAAGACGCCTGCATGCCATGGCCTTTCATGGCATCAAACTCATCCCATCGCCATGGATCTAAGACGCCTGCCANAACAGCCTTCGACGGAGCTGGGACTGCCGAGGGAGACGAGTCTGAGGCCATCCCCTCCTAAATGTCACTGATGAACCAGGGGCGCATGGCTAAGCGGCTGGTGACCGAGATCTATCGACCCGAGTTTCAGAGAGAGCTCCATAGCAAGGGTGTCGCGCTCTTCCAGGATGTCTTCGTGGCTCAGCTATGGGTATGTGTCATTTTTCCTTTGCCCTGCGTTACTTTTGCCCTTTTCTAGTTGCTTACTGATGATGGCCCTTTAATGCAGACGACGAATTCCATAGTTGCAATGAGGGATGCCCTTGCCTGGGGTGAGGCAGTGCTCCGCCAATCCCAGCAAGAGACAACTGACGTTCAGGCCCGGGTTGAGAGGGCTGAGAGGGCTCTGGAAGCGGCCTGAGCCGAGCGGGCTGAGGAGCTTGACGGGGTCAAGCGCCGGGTTGAGGCCAAGCTCGAGCGCATAAGGAAGCGGCTGGAGGTCGCCGAGATGACCATCGATGCTCAGGACTTGTGCATTCAGTCCCTCGCCATCGAGGTGGGGGCGGCTGAGAAGCGGGTCTCCAGTGCATAAGAGATTGCCCGAAGGTCGGACGCCTGGGCAGTCGAAATGGAGGAGACCATCCGCAGGGCAGAGGAGAAGGCCAACGCTGCCGAGGAGAGGGCCGTCGCTGTCGAGGGGAAGGTAGTCAAGGCCGAGGAGTGGGCTGCCGCTAGTGAAGAGAAGGAGGCCACGACGGTAGACGAATTCTGGAGGAGCACAATTTTTGCGGAATAGCTGGCCGAAGCTTCCTTCGGGGCTTACCTCCTCGGCTTTCGAGACGGTAAGGAGAATGTCGGCCAAGTCTACGGGCTCTCTGGCCTCGACGATCTTGAGCCAGATGAAGTGTCTGAAGGGTTGACAGCATCCTCAGGGCTGACCGGCGAAGTGTCCGGGCCGACCGAGGCCTAAGCATGTATACATCTCCTTTTTTTTGTAGTGAAGTCCGACCTAGGTCGGCATTTTGTAAACCTTTTCAACAAAGTAATGAAAAGTATGGATTTTGCAAAGTGTCAAATCTTGTATCTTTTATAGAATACTTAGTAGCTTCGCTAGGATGTTGCCTTCGTGAGGTCGAGTGAACTAGAAGTGAGCTCGGCCTGTGATTGAAGTAGCAATTCAGGGCCGGTGTTGAAGCCAATGGACGCCAACCAAGGTCGAACCTTGGGGCCGAGTCAACCTCAAGCTCTGAAGACCAACCGGATCCGAGCTTTGGTGCTGATGGGACATTGGTCTTGATGTGCGGAGCTGACCTCAGGCTTGAGTGCCGATGGTACATCAGTTTTGAAGTGCCGAGCTATCTCGGGCTTGAGTGCCGATGGTACATCGGTCTAGAAGTGCCGAGCTAACCTTGGGCTTGAGTGCCGATGGTACATCAGCCTTGAGGTGCCGAGCTGACCTTGGGCTTGAGTGCCGATGGTACATTAGCCTTGAAGTGCCGAGTTAGCCTCGGGTTTGAACTAAAAGGATAAGCTCCTCGAACACCTCTTCATTAAATAAAGGGACATGAGATATTCAAAATTCTTTATTTTAATAAGGTGGGAACGAGGTACTCGAACCTAAAATCACCCGATTGCATACATTATTGATAGTATCGATGAAGGTTGTCCGAATTTCAAGTACGGGGGAGAGGCTTCCCATCGAGGCTTTCGATTCGGTATGCTCCGCGATGGAGGGCTTCCATGACTCGGTAGGGGCCTTCCCAATTTAGCGACAACTTGCTTCCCTCCGTTGGTTTCGATACCTCAGCTTTCCTGAAAACCAAGTCTTCTGGCAAGAAAGCTTTGGGACGAACACGGGCGTTGTAGTATCTGGCAGCTCTTTGGTGATAAACTGCCATTATAAGGCGTGCTAGGTCACGCATCTCTTCGACAAGGTCTAGGTTGGCTTGTAGTCGAGTCGAGTTGAGTTATCGTCCTTATTATACGACTCTATCTGAGGGCTCGGGAGGCTGATCTCCACGGGGATGACGACCTTAGAGCCGAAGACAAGATTGAAGGGGGTCTCCTCAGTGGGAGTACGCGGCATGGTGTGGTCGGCCCATAGCACATTAGGAAGCTCCTCCACCCATCTCCCTTTGAAGTAATCCAGCCGTATCCTGAGCCCTTAAAGAATGGTGCGATTTGTCACCTCGGTTGCTCCGTTAGTTTGTGGATGGCCAACCGAGGTGAACCGTTGGTGGATGCCAGCTCAGCACAAAACTCTCTGAAAGGAGCGTTGTCAAACTGCCGGCCGTTGTCAGTGATAAGGGTGTGAGGTAGCCCGAACCGACAGATAATGGATTTTCAAAAGAAGGATCTGACCTTATGCTCGGTAATCTTTGCATGCGCCTCAGCCTCTACCCACTTGGTGCAATGGTCGATGGCGATAAGTAAAAATCTTCGCTGGCTAAAGGTTGGGGGAAACGATCTCAGTATGTCCATCCTTCACTGAGCGAAGGGCCACGGAGTTGATAGGGGACTCAGTTGGGAGGTCGGCTGTCGTTGGATATTGGCATGCCGCTGGCAATTGTCACATCTTCGAACCAGCTCAGCTGCATCCTCCCTTATAGTGGGCCAATAATATCCCTATCGCAAAGCCTTGTATGCCAGTGTTCTACCCCCCAGATGGTTTCCCGCATATGCCCTCATGGATCTCACGTAGGATGTAATCGGCGTCTGTCAGCTAGCACACCGGAGAAGGGGATAGGAGAAGGATCTCCGGTATAGTCGCCCGTCTAAGATCAGGAACTTGGGGCCCCATCTCCTAAGCAGCTTGACTTCCACAAGGTCTTGAGGAGAGTGCCGTCGTGAGGGTACCGGACATAAGCCTCCATCTGCAGGCTCTTGGCTGATTGGTAGGGCCTTTTCGGTGGCTTCGATGCTTGGAACTTCCATATGCTCTACGTACGTCCTTCCCAGGGTCCCATCGGCCAAGGTGGCCAGACGGGACACTGCGTCAGCTCTGGCGTTCTCGCCCTGAGGATGTAACTGATATTGAAGTGAGTAAACGATAAGGTCTGTAATTAGACCTTACTCAAATAGCGGGACATAGTTGGATCCCGAGACTCGTATTCCCTAGCGATCTGCTCAGAAATGAGTCGGGAGTTGGTGAAGGCTCGGAGGGCTTCGCTCCAAGTTCCTTGGCCAGTCTCATCCCCGCCAGCAAGGCTTTATACTCTGCTTGGTTATTAGTCGCGAAAAAGAGGAACCATAGGGCGTACTCCACCATTTCTCCCTCTGGGCTAGCCAGAATGAGTCTGGCTCCACTCCCCTAGGAATTCAAAGTGCCATGATGTGAAGGATCCAGTCTTGCCTCTCGGCCCCCACCGCATCTGGGGATGCCGAGTGGAGTTCTTCTGGTGGTTCCTCGGTCCAGGTGCACTCAATTAGGAAGTCCGCTAAGACTTGGGACTTCATGGCTGACCTTGGCCGAAAGGACAGGTCGAATTCTCTCAGCTTGATTGCCCATTTTGCCAGCCAACCCGAAGTGTCAGGCCGGGATAAAATTGGTTTGAGCGGTTGGTCTGTGAGCACCACGACCGAGTGGGCTTAGAAGTAGGGCCTAAGGCGCTGAGTAGAGATGATCAATGCAAAAATAATCTTTTTAGTATGAGAATACTTGGTCCTCGCATCATGAAGCACCTTGCTAGTATAGTAGATCGGCTTCTAATTCCCGTCGATGTCGGCGCGGACGAGCACAGAGCTGACGGCCTCGGTGGAGGCCGCAGGTAGAGGAAGAGCTCTTCCCCATCCCTTTGCTTGGACAACAACGGTGGGGTGGATAAGAATTCCCTTAGCCCTCGAATGCTCTCTGGCACTCTTCGGTCCATTCAAAGTTGTTGACCTTGCGCAGGGCCTTAAAGAAGGGTAGACACTTTTTTGCCGATTTGGACAAGAAACAGCTTAAGGCTGCTACCCGCCCAGTCAGGCGTTGGGCCTCCTTCTTATTGGCCGGGGTTTCATGTCAAGGATGGCCTGAATTTTGTCCGAGTTCGCCTCTATCCCCGCTGGATCACCATAAAGCCCAGGAATTTGCTGCTGTGACCCCAAAGATACACTTTCTTGGGTTTAGCTTCATTGGTAACGACGAAGGTTGTCGAAGGTCTTTGCTAGGTCGGCAATGTGGTCGTCAGCGTGGACGCTTTTGGTTCAGCATGTCATCCACGTAGACCTTCATGTTGCATCCGACTTGGTCTTCGAAGACACTGTTCATCAGCCTCTGGTACATGGCCCCTGCATTCTTCAGTTCGAACGACATCACCCTGAAGTAGTAGATACCCTTTTCGGTCACAAAGGAGGTGGCTTCCTTGTCTGCCGGATCCATCTTAATCTGATTGTACCCCGAGAAGGCATCCATAAGCTGAGGATCTCGTGGCCCGACGTGGCGTGCACAAATTGGTCAATTCTGGGTAGGGCGAAGCTATCCTTGGGGCACGCCTTGTTTAAATCGGTGAATTCAACGCACATTCTCCAACTCTCATTGGCCTTGCGGACCATTACAATGTTGATGAGCCAGTCTGGATAGTGTACCTTCCGGATATACCCGGCTGCCAAAAGCTTGCGGATCTCCTCATCGATAGCCTTCTGCCGCTCGAGGACAAAACTTCTCTTCCGTTGGACTGGTCGACACTATGGATTGATGCTGAGCTCATGAGTAATTACATCAGGTGGAATGCCTGGCATGTCCAGTGCCAACCAGATGAACACATCCGAATTGCCCTGAAGAAAAATAAGGAGTCGGGCCCCTCGCTTCCTCGGGAGGAGAGAACTAACTCGGATGGTCTTCGTCAGATCCTCCCCTAATGGGATGGTCAGTAGGTGCTCGGCTGGTTCTCCCCTCCTCTCTGAGTCCCTGGGGTCAAGCAGCTCGGTCACTGGCGGGGTCGGTGCCTCTCGAGGGCCATGCATTGTGTGATAGCAGAGAGTCAATAGATTTCTCTCTCCGTGCATCTTTCCGACCCCGTTATTGGTTGGGAACCTTACGAGCAACCTGTTGGTGGAGATGGCGGCATCCAACTAGTCTGGGCCTATCGAGGATGACATTGTAAGCCAGAGGGACCCGGACAACCAGGAACCTCACCAGGACCGTCTTCTGGCATGGCGACGTCCCAGCCGTAACTGAGAGAGTTATTTCTCCTTCCACCTTCACAAAGTCTCCAATGAAACCCATGAGGGGCATGGCCATGGGCCGAAGGGAGTCATGAGACAAGCACATCCGAACAAATGCATCATAACTTAAAATGTCGGCTGAGCTTCCACTGTTGACCAATATCCTTCTTACATGGTGCTTTGCAATCGTCATAGATACGATGACGCTATCATCATTGGGATTGCTCACCCCCTCTAGGTCCCTTTCGAAGAAAGGAATTACAGGCTCTACTCCCTCCTCCCCTCTAGGCCTCTTAGATAGGCCGCCTGCCCCCCAGGATATCATAGCCATCGTCTTCTCAGTTGGGGTGTTATTGACATCGACCTGAGCAGGCAGGGGTGCCGATGTACCCGAAGTAGTTGGATTCACCTACGAGATGAACTTGCCGAGGTAGCCTTGCTGAATGAGGTCCTCAATCGCCTTCTTAAGCTGATGATAGCTCTCGGTGTCATGGCCGTGGTCTCGATGGAAGCGACAATAGAGATTTTGTCACGGAGATCCCAGGCTTCAGAGGCGGAGGGCGCTGGAGGAACGACTCACCCTCGATCTTCATCAAGATGTGAGATAGCGGGCGAGCAGGGGGTATAGAGCCCCTCTCTAGGGGCGAGAGCCCTCGGTCGATTGTCGGATCGCCAGGGAGGTTCAGGTCTCTCCTGACGTGGCTTGTCGGGTGCATGTCGGGCCTGTTTCTTGTTGGGGCCTCCATCTGCCTTGTGCCGGGAGGAGTCGGCTTCGTTGGCACGGATGTAATTCTGCGCCTGACCAACAACTCGACATAAGAGCTCGGCGACTTCTTGTCGAGGGAGTATGCAAAACGGGAGGGATGAAACCCTTGTTTTAAGGCCAAAGTGGCTACTGAGTCGTCAAGACTGTAGACCTCGAGCGCGGATTCCTTGAACTGGGCTACGAAGTCCGTTAATGACTCGTCACTCTTCTGTTGGATGGAAAACATGCTATTGGCCACCCGTGGAATCTTTCAGCAGGCATCGAAATGCGCTAGGAAGGCCCTTTTCAGCTACCGGAAGGAACTGATGCTATGCGGTGGTAGTCGGGAGTACCAAGCCCGCGCAGCCTTCGAAGAGTGGCCGAAAAGGCGATGCAGAGAAGAGAATCAGTTGCCTCCTGGACCTGCATGAGGACCTTGTAGCTTTCTATATGGTTTAGGGGGTTGGTAGTGCCGTCATAAGGGTCCAACTGGGGCAAGTGGAACCGGTTGAAGATTGGCTCCTCCATTATACGGTGAGACAAGGGAGGGCGGCTGTTGTAGTCTGCCTCCGGTGGATTGGTGACTCTGTGGCTGAGCTCCTCCAGCCGTTGGTTATACTCCTTGAGACATCGCTTGGCCCAGCGAACGATACGTTCGTCGAAGGATGTTGGCCCAGATGGCAACCCAAGAGGTGGGGGGGGAAATTGGGTTCTTTAAAAATTTTAACACTTTAAAGCTATGTGCCTGATTTGAAAGTGGTTGAGTGCAATGAATAGATAAATGCTAAGCACAAATAAATGAGATAGAGAGAGAGAGATAAAGCACGGTAAACACAAAGATTTTATAGTGGTTCGATGTATCCAACACCTACGTCCACTCCCAAGCTTCACTTGGGTCCACACTATAATCCACTTGATTACAGTCGAGTTGTTTTACAAGGTCACAACTCAAACTTATTGTTTTTCCAGGGTCACAACGAACCCAACTGATTTTTCCAGGCTCACCAGCACAAAACCCAACCACAAGCTAACCTTAGCTTGTCTCGAGGTATACTACCTCTACTAATTCAATCCCCTAATTGAATTAGCCAACAATAATGAAAAATAGAGTTTTGAATACACAATAGCTACTCAACTGAGCAAATATGTAATTGAATAAACAAAGGGTAAGAAAAGCCTGTTTGAAGTGGTTTTGATTTGAGCTTTTCTTCTTTTCTTTTTTTCTACTTCTCCTTTAAAAGATTGAATCAGGCCTCAGCTTAGATTCTTCACAGCAATCGCAGTTGAGAAGTTGAAGAAATTTGGGTCTTTTTGAACTATGCAAATCCTCCGATTTTGAACTTTTGAATGCTTTGGATTTTTCTTTAAACTCTCTTGGATTGATGGATTTGAGCTCTGAGTCTTTCCCTTTGATTTCTCTCTCATGATTTTTAGATTTTTCATAAAATATTTCTCTTTTTCCATTCTGTTCTTCTCTCTTTTTCAAACAGTTGGTTCCCCCTTTTTATAGATCTCTTAAACCAAGGTTTTGATGGAAAACTAGCCGTTGTGAGATGTTTGGATGTTTCTACACTCAAAGAAAAATAGCCGTTAGAGATTAGGTAGAAAAAATCTTACCGTTGAAGTCTGTTCTGACATTTAAAAAATCCGTTCCTGATAGGTTGGAGTCGGCTCCAACTTTTCAGGTGTCGGCTCCAAGTCATGGTGTCCAAAAATGGTAATAAGAAGTTCGTTGAGGAGTCGGCTCCGAAAAAGTTAAGTGTCGGCTCGGTGCTATCGGGAGTCGGCTCCGGAATCAAAGGTGTCGACTCTAACTTTGTCCAAAAAATATGCTCTCTGTTCTCAGGTTAGAGTCGGCTCCATAACTGTAGGTGTCGACTCCGGAATTCACATGTGTCGGCTCCCGATCTCCAGGTGTCGGCTTTGGAAATTGATGCAGAAACCACTTATCTGTATCTCAGGTTGGAGTTGGCTCTGAAACTCTAGGTGTCGTCTCCGAACCATGCTGAAAATGTAGAAAGGTTCCGATATGCCCTGGGGTCGGCTCCTGTCTGTTTGGGTGTCGACTCTAAGTTCTGAACTTACATATTTTCTTTTCAATTTTGATTCAAAACTCATTTCCTTACTCCTTTTGACTGATTAAACATTTTTAATCCCTAAAACACTTATTAAATTTGTTAGAAACATAGTGAATATACTCATGTCTTTTGTTAATATCAAAATCAATACTTGGGTCAACAATCTCCCCCTTTTTGATGATGACAAAAACATAGAGTATATGCATGATTAAACAATAAGAGTTGCAAATCAAATTTCTCAATTTTAAGTTCTCATAGTTAAGCTCCCCTGAATGAGGTAGCTCCCCAAATGATACTCCATTTAACATCTTCTCTCCTTTTATCATTAAAACTTAATAAGCATATCAAATGGTCATTTAAAGCTTGATACTCATTGAACTTATCTCATCGAAACTACTTGATATCAAAACTTAATAAGCATATTTGTTCCAATGCATATACAATCTTCTCTTCCCCTTTTTTGTAATCAATAAAAAGGTTTTAGAAAAGATTCAAGTTCAATTAATCTTTCTCAAAAGAACAATAAAATTGCATTGCAAAATACAAGTAATTCATTCATTTCATTTCATTATCCAAAATACAACATTACATTTGATAAAAAGTAAACATTTTACATAAAAAGAACTTCATTTCATCAAACTTCATTATATTAAAAGTAACTTCATTTCATCAAAAGAAATTTCATAACATCAAAAGAAATTTCATAACATCGAAAGAAATTACATCAAAAGTATCAAAATACAGTATTTAATAATTTCTAAGAAGCCTTTGCAATTCTTCTACAATTTTTTTCCATTCTTTCACTTTGAGTTCTGACAAATTCCTTCAATCTTCTATCAATGAATCGACATGCAGTAACAATTTTGTCTTGAAGCTCTGCATTGCATTTGGAATAAGTCTCAGAATATCCTCAAATCTCTTTAAGTTCCTCAAAAATGTTCTTGAGATCATTCTTTAATGCTTCTGAGGAAGATCCAAGGATTGACTCAATTTTGTTTATCCTTTCATCCAAAGAATAAAACATTTCTCTTAAATTCATCAAACTATTGTCAATTTCAGTTTTCATCTCTTCCTTGTGAGTAGCAAATAGACTTTTAAGTTGTTCTAACTGAATATCAGAAAAACTGGTAGAAGCTTGAACAAATAAACTTGAAGCAGGTGCAGGAGCTGCTGAAGGTGCAGGGCTACTAGGTCCTGACGAAATATGTCTCACAGAGGATTCAGGTGCTGTAGCTCCAACATCAGTAGCTCTTTCATCCAAGAGACTTTTCCTTTCCCAAATTTCATCCTTCTTCACAAATCCCATTCTATGCATAGTTGCTAAACTATAGTAATATGTGTGCCTTAAATTCTTTTTGGGTTCACTTTTAGAAATAACAACACCCTGACTCTGAAATGCCAAAGTCAATATCATACTATAGGGTAAAGTAGATTTTTTCTTATTCCTAGCTTCCGCCATATACCAGACCATCATACTAGCCAAATTAATTCGCTGATCAGCCAAAACACTGTCCATAATTACAATGTCTCACTCTGAGACATACTCAAACTCCCTATCTTGGGAAATAAAATCCTTCCACATATATTATGATGTAGTCTTAACTCAAGAGGCAATTGGTTTGCTCTAATTTCTTCAAATTCAGTAACTTCTCTTCCTAGCATCCTTGATAAAGCATTTGACCTTTCACTGTGAATGCTTTCAGCAAGCCCAGTAACAGGAATCCCTAAAAGATTTTCTAAGATTTCTGAGGTTATATGAATCCTTTTCCCTTTTACTGAACTAACTATTCCTCCATCTTCTCTAGAAAAATTGAAATAAAACTTTGACTAAGGCTGATAAGTAGGTAAATCAAGGGAACATACCTTATCTCAACCTAGTTCTATTAACTGCCGCCCAATGGTAAAACCTTCTTCCTCAAAGAAATGAAAGTCTACCTTCCTGCCCATTGTGATGACTCGGCCTGCTAGAGTGTTTTGAGGTGAGGAGGGGCTTGGAGCAGCGCTCGGTGTGGATGACGAGAAAGAGGATGAAGAACTTGGCGAAGGCTGCCTTGTCGGATGCCTCACAGTCCGTTTTCCAGTCGTCACCACTCCACCAACCACTGATCCCCTACGTTTGGGTGCCATAGAGTGCTAAAGAGGTTAATTTGAGAGATTTTGGGTTTTGGGAAGAGTTGGAGAGAGTTTGGAGGGGTTAGGAGTCGATTGAAATGAATGAGGAGTCGGCTCTGCCCTAGATAAGTCAACCTGGGACCACTTGGAGTCGACTCCCGCAAAGCGAGGTGTCGGCTCCAGGTTGCTAACACAGTCAACGCTCAAATTGGAGTCGGCTCGCTAAGGCAGGTGTGGCTCTAAGGTCTCAGACCGTGAGCGACACATACAAGGTGTCGACTCCACAAATTGAGGTGTCGACTCCACTGACATTTCAGAAAAAAAAGAGTTTCAAACATCCAAACTTGTCAAAATAAAATCAATAAATTTTGGATAAAATCTTTGAATGTAGAGAATCAAATTGTTCAAATGTTAGATAAATTGTCCTTAAAATCATGAGAGAAATTTCAAAAATTAATTGAATTCTAGATAATCATTCCTTAGGGGTTTCAAAATAATTCAAAGGGTCACAAATCCCTAACTCCTCTAAGATAACAAAATCTCTCTTCACTCAAGGTTTTGTAAATATGTCCGCTAATTGTTCTTCAGTACAAACATAATCAAAACAAATGTCATATTAGCTACATGTTCTCTAATAAAATGATATCTAATTTTAATGTGCTTAGTTCTTGAATGTTGGATTGGATTTTTAGTTAAGTTGATTGCACTAGTGTTGTCACATCTAAAAGGAGTTTTATCAAGTGTTATATCATAATCTTCAAGTTGTCGCTTAATCCAAAGGATTGAGCACAGCAACTTCCAGCTGCAACATATTCAGCTTCAGTAGTAGATAATGCAACCGAATTTTACTTTTTTCTAAACCAAGAGATTAAGTTACTTCCTAAAAATTGACATGCACCACTTGTACTCTTTCTATCTAATTTACAACAGCATAATCAGAATCAGAATAAGCAATCAAATTTAATGTTGAGTCTCTAGAATACCATAATCCTACATTTTTAGTCCACTTAGATATCTTAGTATTCTTTTTATAGCAATTAAATGAGATTCTTAGGTTCAGATTGAAATCTAGCACATAGACAAACAGCAAACATGATATCAGGTCTACTTGTAGTTAAGTAAAGTAGAGATCCGATCATACCTCTATAATGCTTTTGATCAACTTTCTTACCATCTTCATCTTTGTCTAATTTGCATGAAGGACTCATAGGTGTTCCAAGGGGTTTGATTGATTCCATTCCAAACTTCTTGAGAATTTCCTTTGTGTACTTTGTTTGGTTGATGAAAATCTCCTCTTTGCTTTGTTTGATTTATAGTCCTAGGAAGAAATTGAGTTCTCCCATCATGCTCATTTCGAATTCACCATACATTAACTTAGCAAATTCTTGACACAAAAGATTGTTAGTAGCACCGAATACAATATCATCTACATATATTTGTACTACTAATAAATCTTTACTTTTTCTTTTCAAGAATAGGGTTTTATCAACATTTCCTCTAGAAAAAATTTTCAATTAGAAATTTACTTAACCTATCATACCAGCTCTAGGTGCTTGTTTTAAACCATACAATGCTTTGTGTAATTTAAAAACATGATTTGGAAATTTATAATCTTGAAAACCAGATGGTTGTTCTATAAAAACTTCTTCATTTATAAAATCATTTAAAAATGCGCTCTTAACATCCATTTGAAATAAATTGATATTCATATGACATGCAAATGCAAGTAATAATCTAATTGCCTCTAATCTAGCTACAGGTGCAAAAGTTTCATCAAAATCAATTCTTCTTGATTATATCCTTTTGCAACTAATCTAGCTTTATTTCTAATGACTATGCCATTTTCATCTAATTTATTTCTAAATACCTATTTAGATCCTATAACTGAATGACCTTTAGATCTATCAACTAAGGACCATACATTATTCCTAATAAATTGATTTAATTCCTCTTGCATCGCTAACATCCAATTACAATCTTTTTCAGCTTCTTCAATAGTTTTAGGTTCAACTTGAGATACAAATGCAAGATGATTATTGATATTTCTCATATATGATCTAGTTCTTACTCCTTGAGATGGATCACCAATAATCAATTCCTTTGGATGTCCATAGGCATATCTCCAATCTCTAGGAAGATCTATATCATTACGAGTAGTATCAATAATATCAACCCTAGGAGAATCATCATCTTTAGCTTCTTGTTCATGATCTGAAGATACATCTATATTTAATTTTTCAATATTTCTTTCTAGCAAATTTGTATCTTCCTCATCATCAATCTTTTCTAAACTTGATGCTAAGGATTCATAAAAAACTACATGAATATATTCTTCTACAATTAAGTTTTTCTTGTTAAATACTCTATAGGCTTTACTAGTTGTTGAATATCCTAAGAATATGTCTTCATCAGATTTTGCATCAAATTTTTAATATTATCTTTACCATTATTATGAATGAAACATTTGCAACCAAATGCATGAAAATAACTAATGTTTGGTTTCCTATTATTCCATAATTCATAAGGAGTTTTCTTAAGAATTGGCCTAATTAGGGCTCTATTAAGAATATAACATGCCGTGTTTATTACTTCCGCCCAAAAGTATTTTGGAAGGTTGCTTTCACATAGCATGGTACGGGCCATGTCCTCTAAAGTTCTATTCTTTCTTTCTACAACTCCGTTTTGTTATGATGTTCTAGGTGCAGAAAAATTATGATGAATGCCATGTTCAATGCAAAAATTTTCAAATAAGTGATTTTCAAATTCTGTGCCATGATCACTTCTAAGTGTTGGCCCAGATGACAACCCAAGAGGGGGGGGGTGAATTGGGTTCTTTAAAAATTAGCCTTTTAAAATAGTTTGCTTAATATGAATGAAGGCAATAGCAAAGTAAATAAAGTGCAAAAATAAGACAGTGATAGAGATAGAGTCAATGTAAGCACGGCAAACACAAAGAGTTTATAGTGGTTCGGTGTATCCAACACCTACGTCCACTCCCAAGATTCACTTGGGTCCACACTATAATCAACCTGATTACAGTCGAGTTGTTTTACAAGCTCACAACTCAAACTTGTTGTTTTTCCGAGCGCACAACGAACCCAGCTGGTTTCAAGGGCTCACCAGCACAAAAACCCTAACACAAGCTTAGCCAAGCTTGAACCGAGGTAAGACTACCTCCACTAGTTTAATCCCCAGATTGAACTAGATACAAACAAATGAAATATGTTTTTCAATACAAAGCTCCTTAATGAGCAGATAATCAAATAATATAACAAGTTTAGAAAAGCATGATTTGTAGATGGTTGGCTTTTAATCTTTTCTTCTTTTCTTCTTCTCCTTGATAGGTTGAATCAAGCCTCAGCTCCGATTCTTCACAGTTGAAGCAGTTGAGAAGAGTTGAAAAGCAAGAAGCTGAACTTCTTTCTCCAAGTTGGGAAATCCACAAAAACTTTGATTTGAATACCTTGGATTCCTCTTGAGCTTTTTGGAGTGGAGTGGATTTGAGCTAGAAGGTTTTCCTCTTGAGATTCAGGCTCTCTTTTTTTGGATTTTTGAAATGGGATTTCTCTATTTCCGATTTTCTTACTTTTTTGTTCTCTTTTTTTCATTTTTTTTGAACAATAGTCTTCCCTTTTTATAGATTTCTTTCAAACCATTTTTGAAAGAAAACTATCCGTTGGAGTGTACCTTGTAGCAAAATATATCCGTTAGAAATAAGGTAAAATAGAAATATTATCGTTAGAGCTGATCTGACAATTTGATTTTTCGTTCCAGGTGGGTTGGAGTCGACTCTAACTTTTCTGGAGTCGGCTCTAACTCGAAACATTTAAAACGTTATTTTTGGAGTCGACTCTGACTTTTCTGGGGTCGACAAGAAACTTTTCTGGAGTCGACTCTAACTTACCCGGAGTCGACTCTAGGTTGGGGCCAGAAAAATTGACGTTTTGCTTCTTCTGTGAGAGTCGACTCTAACAGTCTCGGAGTCGACTCTAACTTCCGTGCCAGTTCGGAGTCGGCTCTGTGATTCTCGGAGTCGACTCTAATGTCTGCAATCTTACCTAGACATTAGATTCGATCCAGAACACGATGTAACTCCTGATTTTGATCATTCAATAGACTTATAATCTGAAACACTTAATCAAAATCATTAGAGCCTCCAATAGTTATACTCAAATAGTTTTGTTAATCATCAAAATCATCAATTGGGTCAACAATCTCTCCCTTTTTGATGATAACAAAAACTTGAGTATATGCATTCAAAAATTCATTCAAACTAAAGATTATAGTTATTTTGAAACTTAAAACATTTTTAATGAAGGATTTGATGCCAATATTCAAAGTAAACTTTTAAAATTATGCATGAGTTCAATATAATCCATCAATTATGAATATTTAATCTAATGTGCAGAAAATTGCAATTGAGCTTTTTGTTAAGCTCCCCCTGCATTGAATAGCTCCCCCTATAATTAAGCATCGAATTTTAACTGATTAAGATTTCAAGTTATCTTGCATAATCAATCATTTCTCCCCCTTTCTTTCTTTCTTTATGCATATACAACTATCTCTCATTAAAATTTTAAGTCTTTCTTTCTTTGCATATTCATATTAATATTCATATTCAATCTTTCTTTCTTTGCATATTCAACCATCTCTCCCCCTTTTTTGTTATCAGCAATAAGGAGAGTTTAGATAAAGAAAGTTAATAAGACATAGGGATTCAAGCAGTCAATATTTGAAAATGTAAAATTGCATTTCATAAGTAAGAAGCATTACATTAGTTGATTCATGTACATTCCAAAATGAAATACATTAGATATTCAAAAAAAATCCTAAATACAAACTATCAAAATCAAAATCAAGGTCAGATGTGTTTGAATACATTTTCTTCAAATGACCTATGATTTCCATTACATCATCTTTTTGGGATTTCTTAAAGTTTTCAAGGCAAGCTTCAATTTGTGGGACTGCAAGGTCAATATCCTTCTTTAGTTGACCAGTTGCATGAACATAAGATCCCGACCCATCAGCAATGCCTTCCATCCTTTCGAATATTTTGTGAAGATCAGCACCAAAGGATTCAACAGAATTGCTTAAGGTAAAGAAGATCATGTCCAGTCTCGAATTAAGTTCTTCTTCAACTGATTAAAGTCTTCTTTTAATTGAGTAATTTCATGAGATCTCTGACTATCATACTCAGCAAGCAAAGCTCTCAGCTGACCAATTTGTTCATCAGAGAATCTCCCAGAAGTTGCTATAGACTGATGTGGAGGTGAGGGAATAGAACTAGGTCCGGCCTCTAAAGGTCCAGCTGAAGATGGTCCCACAATAGATGGATCAGGGACAGATGGTCCCACAGTGGATGGTCCAGGGATGTCTTCTACTCTGGTTTCTTCTGCTCTATCTCTTTCTGCTCTTCCTCTCTTCCTCCTTTCATCCAAACACAATTCAATTTCTTGAAGCCCATCCGATGAATAGTTGAGATGCTATAATAGTCAGTGTATCTCAATTTTCTTAGGGGTTCATTCTCCATAATGAGCACACCTTGGCTTCTAAAGATTAAAGTCAAAATCATACCATATGGCAGTGTAGATCTCTTCTTTGTAGCCGCCTTTGCCATATATCCAATCATCATGCCAGCTAAGTTGACTGCCTTCCAGTAATTATGCAATCCATTAAAAGAACGTCTCGCTCCGAGACATACTCGAATCTACCAATTTTCGGAAACAAGATTCTTCCATAGATGTTATGTAGTAATCTGAGTTATAGATTCAATTGATTTGCAAGGATTTCCTCAAACTCAGTTACATCTCTCCCTAGCATTCTTGTCAATGCTCCACTTCTATCCTCATGTTGATATTCCATTAAACCGATTGTGGGCATTTCCAATAAATTCCCAAGAATTCAGTGGTTATTGTGACTCTTGTTCCTCTTACTATACTAATTAATCCACCTTCTCCTCTACTTAAACGTTGTAAAACTCTCTCACTAAGGCTGGATATGTGGGGATATCTAATGAACAGATTTTTTCCCACCCCATTTCTTTCAAACTTCTTCCTATAGTGAAGCCTTCCGACTCAAAGAAATCAAAATTCACCTCTCTTCCAGTTGTAATGGTCTTACCGGCTAAATGATCAACTTTGGGTGAAGATGGTGAAGGAGGGGAATCCTCTTGAGTGGCCGAAGAGGAGGATGGCAAAGGTTGCCTCCGAATAGTGCGTCTCCTCGTTGGAACGGATGCTCCACCGACGAAACCGCGCCTCTTAGGTGCCATTGAGAAGATTTGAGAGTTTAATCAAAGGCTTTGAGAAGATTGGGGAAGTTGGAAAGGCTTTAGAGCTTTTTGGAGAGGTTTTGGGAGACGGATGGAATGATTGGGGGTCGACTCCGCCTTTTTATTTTTGACCTAGCTCGACTTAGAGTCGACTCCGAAAACTGGGTGTCGGCTCCGAACCAGAAAATCTATCAGCGCTCGAATTAGAGTCGGCTCTACAAAAGCCAGAGTCGGCTCTAATCGCTTAGACAGAACATCAAAAACTCAGGTGTCGACTCCACAAACTGTCAGAGTCGACTCTAACAGTTTCAGAGATAAAAAATCAAGTTTCAAGGATTTGAAACTATTCAAATTAATCATCAAATTCTAGATAAATGTTCCTTAGCAATTGGGGAAACAATGAATCAAGATCTAGATATATTTCCTTATTAAATATCAAGATTTTTCAAGAAAATGATGAAATCTAGATAGATGTCCTTAATAGTTTCAGAAAACTATTCCAAAGGATCACAAACTCCTAATTCTCCTCTAAGATAACAAAATCTCTCTTCACTTAAGGGTTTTGTTAATATATCTGCCAGTTGTTCTTCAGTATTCACATAATCAAGACAAATTTCATTATTGGCTACATGTTCTCTTATAAAGTGATATCTTATTTCAATATGCTTTGTTCTTGAATGTTGAATTGGATTTTTAGTTAGATTTATTGCACTTGTATTATCACATCTTATAGGTGTCTTATCAAGTGTGATACCATAGTCTTCAAGTTGTCTCTTAATCCATAGGATTTGAGCACAGCAACTTCCAGCTGCAACATATTCTGCTTCAGTAGTAGATAATGCAACCGAATTTTGCTTTTTGCTAAACCATGAGATTAAGTTACTTCCTAAAAATTGGCATGCACCACTTGTGCTTTTTCTATCTAACTTGCATCCAGCATAATCAGAATCAGAATAAGCAATCAGATTTAATGTTGAGTCTCTAGAATACCATAAACCTACATTTTTTGTTCCACTTAAGTATCTTAGTATTCTTTTAACAGCAATTAAATGTGATTCTTTTGGTTCAGACTGAAATCTAGCACATAAGAAAACAGCAAACATTATATCTGGTCTACTTGCAGTTAAGTAAAGTAGGGATCCGATTATACCTCGATAATATTTTTGATCAACCTTCTTACCTTCTTCATCTTTGTCCAGCTTGCATGAAGGACTCATTGGTGTTCCGAGGGGTTTAATTGATTCCATACCAAACTTCTTTAGAATTTCTCTTGTGTACTTTGTTTGGTTGATAAAGATTCCCTCTTTGCTTTGTTTGATTTGGAGTCCAAGGAAGAAATTGAGTTCTCCCATCATGCTCATTTCAAATTCTCCCTGCATTAACTTAGCAAACTCTTGACATAGAAGATTGTTAGTAGCACCAAATACAATGTCATCAACATAAATTTGAACTACAAGTAAATCTTTATCTTTTCTTTTCAAAAATAATGTTTTATCAACATTTCCTCTTGTAAAATCATTTTCAATTAAAAATTTACTTAGTCTATCATACCAAGCTCTAGGTGCTTGTTTCAAACCATATAATGCCTTGTGCAATTTAAAAACGTGATTTGAAAATTCGTGATCTTCAAAACCTGGTGGTTGTTCTACATATACTTCTTCATTTATTAATCCATTTAAAAATGCACTTTTGACATCCATTTGAAATAAATTAATGTTCATGTGACATGCAAATGCTAGTAATAGCCTAATGGCTTCTAATCTAGCTACAGGTGCAAAGGTTTCATCAAAATCAATACCTTCTTCTTGATTATATCCTTTTGCAACTAATCTAGCTTTGTTTCTAATTACTATGCCATTTTCATCTAGTTTATTTCTAAAAACCCATTTTGATCCTATAACAGAATGATCTTTAGGTCTTTCCACTAATGTCCATACATTATTTCTAGTGAATTGGTTTAATTCTTCTTGCATAGCTAGCATCCAATTATTATCTTTTTCAGCTTCTTCAATGGTTTTAGGTTCAATTTGAGAGACAAATGCAAGGTGATTACTAATATTTCTCATAGATGATCTAGTTCTTATTCCTTGAGATGGATCACCTATAATCAATTCCTTGGGATGACTATAAGCGTATCTCCAATCTCTTGGTAGATCTATATCATTATGATTAGTATTAATCATCAGCATTAGGTGAATCATTATCTTTAACTTCTTGTTCATGATCTGAAGATACATCGATATTAAGTTTTTCAAGATTGTTTTCGAGAATGTTTGTATCTTCCTCATCATCAATCCTTTTGGAACTTGATGTTAAAGATTCATCAAAAATTACATGAATAGATTCTTCAACAATTAGGCTTCCTTTATTGAACACTCTATATGCTTTACTAGTTGTTGAATAACCTAAGAAGATTCCTTCATCAGATTTTGCATCAAATTTACCTAAGTTATTTTTACCATTATTATGAATAAAACATTTACAACCAAATGCATGAAAATATTTAATGTTGGGTTTTCTATCATGCCATAATTCGTAAGGTGTTTTCTTTAAAATAGGTCTTATTAAGGCTCTATTTAGGATGTAACATGCTGTGTTAATAGCTTCCGCCCAAAAGTATTTCGGGAGTTTACTTTCACATAGCATGGTACGGGCCATGTCTTCTAGAGTCCTATTTTTCCTTTCAACTACTCCATTTTGTTGTGGGGTCCTAGGTGCAGAAAAATTATGATTAATACCATTTTCATTGCAAAAACTTTCAAATAAGTGATTTTCAAATTCAGTTCCATGATCACTTCTTAGAGACACTATGGTAGTGTTTTTCTCATTTGTTACTTTCTTGAAGAATTTCATGAATATCGAGAAAGTCTCATCTTTGTGAGCTAAAAACATTACCCAAGTGAATCTAGAGTAATCATCTACTATCACAAGACCATATTCTTTCCTCCTAGACTTGTGGTTCTAGTTGGTCCAAAAAGGTCCATGTGAAGTAGCTCTAATGGCCTAGAAGTTGAAACAATATTTTTAGATTTAAAAGAACTTCTTGTTTGTTTTCCAAACTGACATGCATCACATATTTTGTTATTTTCAAAATCTAATTTAGGTAGACCTTTTACTAAATCCATTCTAATTAGTTTTGAAATTAAGTGTGTGCTTGCGTGACCTAATCTTCGATGCCACAACCAACCAATCTCATTCATATTAGCATTATTAGCAACTAAGCAATGGTTATTAGTAAGATTAGTAGACAATTTGTCTAAATCAATCATGTATACATTGCCATTTCTATTTCCAATAAAAACAATGCTATTATCAATGGGATTAGCTACAGTGCATAAAGAAGATTCAAAAGATACTTTAAAACCTTTGTCACATAATTGACTTATACTAATTAAGTTATGCTTTAAACCATCAACATAAAGTACATTCTCAATATATGTGGAGGGAGTTATTTGAATGTTACCAAACCCCAAGATTTGGCCTTTGCCATTGTCGCCAAATGTACAACTCCTCCTCTCTTTTCTTCAAGGGTGATGAATTCTTCTTTGTCACCCGTCATATGTCTTGAGCAGCCACTATCAAGATACCACTTTCTTTTTGATCTCTTGGCCACAAGACATTCCTGCAATGAATCAGACTTTATGTTTAGGTACCCAAGCTTTCTTGGGTCCTTCATGGTTAGTACCAACAAATATTGTTCCTTTCGGAACCCATATTTTCTTTCCTTTAATATTCAGGTTTTTACTAGGTTTTAGAATTTTACATTCATAAGATTTATGTCCTGATTGATTACATTTAAAGCATGTAAAATTACTTTGGCCAGCACTTACAAAAATATTTTTAAGTGATTTTTGTTTTCTTAAAGTGTTATATCCTAATCCGGCTTTGTCAAAAACTGCTTTTTGACTATTTAATAACATGTCTAATTTAATTGAGCTTAATGTAAACTTATCAACTATGTTTTTATGTTTTTCAACCTCATTCTTTAGTTTATCTTTTTCATTAGAGATTGACTCCTTTCATTCATTAAAATTTCATTTTCAGATTTAAGTTTCTTAATTTCATTGTTAAGATTTTCCTTTTCTTGAATGAAAGTTAAATTTTCATTTTTCAAAATCTTGTATTTCTTTTTCAAAACTTTGAAATCGCTAACAAGTTCATTAAAAGCATCAAAAAGTTCATCAAAGGCAAATTCATCGCAAGGGTTGTCGGAACTTACCTCATCGTTGTCGTCCGCCATGAAACATACGTTTGCGACTTCCTTTTGTTCTTCTTCTTCGGAAGAAGATTCCTCGCTGTCACTCCATGTCGCCATATAAGCCTTCTTTTTCTTTTTGTAGGCTTTCTTCAATTTTGGACATTCATTTCTAAAGTGCCCCGGTTTATTACATTCATAGCAAGTCAAGGGGTCTTTCTCTTTTCTTTGTCCTTGTCCTTATTTTTATCCTTTTCTCCTTCCCACTTAGCTCCAAATTTTTTCTTGTGGAAGGGTTTCTTTCTCCTCATAAATCTCTTAAATTTCTTGGCTAAGAGAGCAGTCTCATCATCATCATCATCATCATCACTGCTGCTCTCTTCATCTTTTGCAGCTTTGAGGGCAATCATTTTCTTCTTCTTTGTGTCCTCCTCAACATGCTGCCTCATAGTCAGCTCATGGGTCATAAGAGATCCTAGAAGCTCCTCTAAGGGTAAAGTGTTGAGGTCCTTAGCTTCTTGGATTGCAGTCATTTTTGCTTCCCATGATCTTGGTAATGACCTAAGAATTTTTCGAACAAGTTCGGAGTTAGTATATGTCTTACCAAGACTTTTCAAACCATTTACAATATCTGTAAATCTAGTGTACATGCATGCAATGGTTTCAGATTGTTCCATGCTAAACAATTCATATTTGTGAACAAGAATATTAATTTTGGATTCTTTCACTTGGTTGGTACCCTCATGGGTAACCTCTAATCTATCCCAAATCTCCTTTGCGGAATTACAAGTGGAGATTCTATTAAATTCATTAGCGTCTAAGGAGCAATATAATACATTCATGGCTTTAGCGTTAAGCTGTGCCATCTTCCTATCATTATCATTCCAGTCCCTTTCGGGCTTAGGAACAATAGTGCCATCAATAACATGTGTGGGTGTACTAGGTCCATTAATTATAACACCCCAAAGCTCATAATCAGAAGCTTGAATGAATATCCTCATTCTAGCTTTCCAATAAGAATAATTTGAGCCATTAAAAAGTGGAGGTCTATTCGTAGAATGACCTTCAGCAAATGAACCAACTTGTGTTGCCATTTGGAACTTTAGCTCTTGATCGTGTGATCAAAATCTAATGAGCACTAGCTCTGATACCAATTGTTGGCCCAGATGACAACCCAAGAGGGGGGGGGGGGGAATTGGGTTCTTTAAAAAATTAGCCTTTTTAAAATAGTTTGCTTGAATTGAATGAAGGCAAAGCAAAGTAAATATAAAGTGCAGTGAATAAACAGAGATAGAGAAGAGTCAATAGAACACGGCAAACACAAAGAGTTTATAGTGGTTCGGTGTATCCAACACCTACGTCCACTCCCAAGATTCACTTGGGTCCACACTATAATCACCTAGATTACAGCAGAGTTGTTTTACAAGCTCACAACTCAAACTTGTTGTTTTCCGGGCGCACNATTACAGCAGAGTTGTTTTACAAGCTCACAACTCGAACTTGTTGTTTTCCGGGCGCACAACGAACCCAGCTGGTTTTCAAGGGCTCACCAGCACAAAAACCCTTAACCCAAGCTTAACCAAGCTTGAACTGAGGTAAGACTACCTCCTCTAGTTCAATCCCCCAGATTGAACTAGACACAAAGAATAGAAATATGTTTGTTTAGTTACAATGGCTCCTTAATGAGCAGATTAACAAATGTAAGAATAGAGTTTAGATAAGCCTGATTTGCAGTTGGTTGGCTTTGAGCTTTTCTTCTTTTCTTCAACTCCTTTGAGGTGTAGAATCGGCCTCAGCACGGATTCTTCACGGAATGAGTGTTGGAGTTGATTTGGGCTTTTCCTCTTTTCTTTGAGTGTGGAAATCACTTGAGATGCACTTGGATTTTCTTCTGAAGCTTCCTTGGATAGTAGAGCTTGAGCACAGAAGGAGCTTCCTTTGATTTCACACTCTTTCTTTCACTCTATTTTGAATCACGGATTTTTTCAGCTAAGCTCTGTTTTTCCGATTTTTCCTTCTTTTTCTTTGAAATAAATATCTCTCTATTGTCTCTCTTTGATTTGAAAACGGCTTCTCTATTTATAGATTCTGCAAAAATATAGCCGTTAGAGACAAAGAAAAATAGCCGTTAATCAAAATCTTACCGTTGGAGCTGAGTTGGCATCCGTAAAAATTCGCCCAGATTTGCTGGAGTCGACTCATGCTTTTCCCGAGTCGGCTCGAGCTCGTGATACTAAAAATAGAAATGTTTAGAAAGTTAGGGGTCGACTCACCAAAAGTAAAGTGTCGACTCCTGAAAGTCGGGTCGACTCATGAAAAGTTGGGGTCGACTCGCGAAGTGCTCAGAAAAACACCTCTGGTGTCTGAGCGGAGTCGACTCGCACAGTCATGGAGTCGGCTCGACAGAATCAGGGGTCGACTCGACAAATTTCGTGGGTCGACTCGAGACAGATGCACATTTCTGTACTCTGAGTGGAGTCGACTCTGAAACTCAAGAGTCGGCTCCGGAACGTATCAAAAATCAGAAACTTTTCTGATTGACTTAAAATCGTTCCAGATTCATTTTAATTCATTGTTTTGACTTGAATTCAATAAAATTGACATTAAGAATTAATTCAAGAACTATTCCAAAAACTCATTGATTAAAACATGAATTATAAAATTTCTTTTTGAAAGTTTAAACATTGAGCTTAAAGTTACTTTCAAAATTAAAGTCAAACTTTAACATTCTCATTGATTGTTCAAAATAAATTATTGCTCATTAAATAAACTCATTATATCTTTTAATGACTCAATGGCTTTTAGTAATCATCAAAATCAAAAGGATTGGGGCATATAATTTTTCAATAATCTTCCAACAATCTCCCCCTTTTTGATGATGACAAAAACATTGAGTTTATGCATGATTGATTGTGAATTTATTTTGATTTCATAGTAGGCTTAGGCTCCCCCTGAATGAGGTAGCTCCCCCTATGAAACTTAATCATTCAATTAATTATCTCATTGATTAATTTGATTTTCTCATATGCATATTCAATCATAAATATAAAACTCTCCCCCTTTTTTGTTATCAACAAAAAGGTAGAGAAGCATAAACATTCATTCATTCATTCAAAGAAATACATTGAGTAATCAAAATTGACATTTCATTTCATCAAAAGGTCTAATACATCAAAATGTTTAATACATTGATACAAAATGTAAACATAACAAATTTCATACATAGCAAGGATTGAAAATCTAATACATCAGAAATGAGTTCTAACAATCCTAGTCAAATGATCACTATGTTCTTCATTCCATCTGATTGGATTTTACATAGTCTTTGAGCCTCTCATCGACAAAGGTGCAAGCAGTCAAAATCTTGTCTTGTAGCTCCGCATTGCACTTTGCATAAGTTTCTCCATCTCCGCAATATCTTTAAGTTCTTCAAATATATTTTGAGATCTCCACTTAAAGATCCGAAGAAGAGCTGAGAGTAGACTCATCTTAGTGATACGATCATCCAATGAATATAGAGTCTCTTTAATTCATGAACTTATTCAAACTCTGATTTAATTTTTCAGACTGATCATCAGAACTTTGAGTTGCTTTAATTGTAGATCTGAGAAGCCGCAGAAGATGATGAAGCTTGATCAAATAATGGAGCAGGGGCTGGAGCAGGGCAGAAGTAGAAGGGCTCGGAGGTGCAGGTGAAGGATGTCTGACTGATGGTCCTGCAGCCTCAACATCTGTAGCTCTTCTTCTATCAGTCCTTTCCTCTCCCATTTTCCATTTTTCTTAATAAAACCCATTCGATGAATGGTGGCCAAGCTATAAAAGTCTGTATGTCTCAGATTCCTCATTGGCTCATTGTCAGAAATCACAATCCTTGGCTCAGAAAAATCTTGGTGAATCATACCATAGGGCAGGCTAGACTTTCTTTTCCTCCACAGTCTGCAATGTACCAAAGTATCATACTGGGAAGGTTTATAGGTTTGCCCGTGACAATGGCATCCATCACAAAGATATCTCTTTCCGATACATAATCAAATCTTCCTATCTTTGGAAAGAGTATCCTACTGCAAATGTTATGTAATAATCTCAGTTCTAATGAAAGTTGGTTGGCAAAAACCTCTTCAAATCCGACAACATCCCGGTTTAATAATCTAGAAGAGCGGGGCTGCGGTCTTCAGAAGAAAAGGTGGCAGTCCTGACAAGGGTAGATCCAAAAGTCTAGAAAGAAGCTCACAGTCACAGAGATCCTATTTCCTCTCACATTGCTAACAAGGCCGTTATCTCCTCTAGACAAATTTTATAGAACTCCTTTACAGAGGGGATAAGTGGGCAATCCAGGGAACATATTTTCTCCCATCCCATCTCTATCAATTGTCTCCCAACAAAAATCCCTCAGCTTCAAAAAGTTCAAAATCTACCTTTCTACCCGTTGTTATGATCCTATCTGCTAATCTATCTACCTGAGTAGAAGCAGCAGCTGGAGAAGCATTCGGAGTAGAAGAAGAAGATGAAGAATCCGAGCTGGGTGACGGCTCACGCACCGGACGCCTTACGGTTTTCCTAACGGCTCGCTTCCTCTTGACGCCGGCCGCAGCAAGATTGGAACCACGAGTTTTGGGGGCCATTGTCGATTGGAAGTGTAATCAGGGATTCTAGGAAGTTTGGAAGGTTTGGAAGTATTTTGGAGAGAGTATTTTGAAAGATTGGAAAGTTTGAAATGAACGGCGAGTCGACTCTGCCCTAGATAAATCAACCTGGGACCACTTCGAGTCGGCTCGCGCAAAGCCAGGGGTCGACTCCGGACAGTCACAGAAAACCATCCCGACTTGGAGTCGACTCGCGCCGAGGGGGTCGACCCGAGAGTTTCAGTCGAAACCAGGAGTCGACTCCGATACTCACCGAGTCGGCTCCGAGACCATTTCAGAGCAAAAACATGAAATTTCTGAAATGTGTCCGGAATTGATCATAAAATTGATAAAATAATCATTGAATATGAATGGATCAATTAGATATGAATTCTAGATAAGATTTCCTTAAAGATCAAGGATTTGAAAGAATCTTAGATAAAATCTCCTTAGGGGTTTCAAATTCATTCTAATGGATCACAAATCCCTAACTCTCCTCTAAGATAACAGAATCTTTCTTCATTTAAAGGTTTAGTAAATATGTCAGCTAATTGTTCTTCAGTGTTAACATAATCAAGACATATTTCATTATTTGCTACATGTTCTCTTATAAAATGATATCTAATTTCTATGTGTTTGGTTCTTGAATGTTGAATTGGATTCTTTGTTAGATTATTGCACTTGTGTTATCACATCTTATAGGTGTTTTATCAAGTGTGATACCATAGTCTTCAAGTTGTCGCTTAATCCATAGGATTTGAGCACAGCAACTTCCAGCTGCTACATATTCAGCTTCAGTAGTTGATAATGCAACTGAATTTTGCTTTTTGCTAAACCATGAGATTAAGTTACTTCCTAAGAATTGGCATGCACCACTTGTGCTTTTTCTATCTAACTTACATCCAGCATAATCAGAATCAGTGTATGCAATCAGATTTAATGTGGAGTCTCTAGAATACCATAAACCTACATTTTTTGTTCCACTTACATATCTTAGTATTCTTTTAACAGCAATTAAATGTGATTCTTTAGGTTCTGACTGAAATCTAGCACATAAGCAAACAGCAAACATAATGTCTGGTCTACTTGCAGTTAAATAAGTAGGGATCCGATTATACCTCGATAATATTTTTGATCAACCTTCTTACCTTCTTCATCTTTGTCCAGCTTGCATGAAGGACTCATTGGTGTTCCGAGGGGTTTAATTGATTCCATACCAAACTTCTTTAGGATTTCTCTTGTGTATTTTGTTTGGTTGATGAAGATTCCCTCTTTGCTTTGTTTGATTTGGAGTCCAAGGAAGAAGTTGAGTTCTCCCATCATGCTCATTCAAATTCTCCCTGCATCAACTTAGCAAACTCTTGACATAGAGAATTGTTAGTAGCACCGAAAATGATGTCATCAACATATATTTGAACTACTAATAAATCTTTACCTTTTCTTTTCAAAAACAAGGTTTTATCAACATTTCCTCTTATAAAATCATTTTCAATTAAGAATTTACTTAATCTATCATACCAAGCTCTAGGTGCTTGTTTCAAACCATATAATGCTTTGTGCAATTTAAAAACGTGATTTGAAAATTCGTGATCTTCAAAACCTGGTGGTTGTTCTACATAAACTTCTTCATTTATAAATCCATTTAGAAATGCACTTTTTACATCCATTTGAAATAAGTTAAAATTCATATGACATGCAAATGCAAGTAATAGCCTAATGGCTTCTAATCTAGCTACTGGCGCAAAGGTTTCATCAAAATCAATACCTTCTTCTTGATTATATCCTTTTGCAACCAATCTAGCCTTGTTTCTAATTACTATGCCATTTTCATCTAGTTTATTTCTAAATATCCATTTTGATCCTATAACTGAATGATTTTTAGGTCTTTCAACTAAAGTCCATACATTATTTCTTGTAAATTGATTTAATTCTTCTTGCATTGCTAACATCCAATTATTATCTTTTTCAGCTTCTTCAATAGTTTTAGGTTCAATTTGTGATACAAATGCAAGATGATTACTAATATTTCTCATGATGATCTAGTTCTTATTCCTTGAGATGGATCACCTATAATCAATTCCTTAGGATGACTATAAGCATATCTCCAATCCCTAGGTAGATCTACATCATTATGATTAGCGTTAGTATCATCATCCTTAGGTGAATCATTATCTTTAGCTTCTTGCTCTTGATCTAAAGATACATCAATATTTAATTTTTCAAGATCTTTTCAATTATGTTTGTATCTTCCTCATCATCAAATTTTTCAGAATGAGTTGCTAAAGATCATCAAAAACTACATGAATTGATTCTTCAACAACTAAAGTTTTCTTGTTAAATACTCTATATGCTTTACTAGTTATTGAGTATCCTAAGAATATTCCTTCATCAGATTTAGCATCAAATTTGCCTAAATTGTTTTTACCATTATGTGAACAAAACATTTACAACCAAATGCATGAAAATATTTTATATTGGGTTTTCTATCATGCCATAATTCATAAGGTGTTTTCTTTAAAATAGGTCTTATTAAGGCTCTATTTAAGATGTAACATGCTGTGTTAATAGCTTCCGCCCAAAAGTATTTCGGGAGTTTACTTTCACATAGCATGGTACGGGCCATGTCTTCTAGAGTCCTATTTTTCCTTTCAACTACACCATTTTGTTGTGGGGTCCTAGGTGCAGAAAAATTATGATTAATTCCATTTTCATTGCAAAACTTTCAAATAAGTGATTTTCAAATTCAGTTCCATGATCACTTCTTAGAGACACTATGGTAGTGTTTTTCTCATTTGTTACTTTCTTGAAGAATTTCATGAATATCGAGAAAGTCTCATCTTTGTGAGCTAAAAACATTACCCAAGTGAATCTAGAGTAATCATCTACTATCACAAGACCATATTTCTTTCCTCCTAGACTTGTGGTTCTAGTTGGTCCAAAAAGGTCCATGTGAAGTAGCTCTAATGGCCTAGAAGTTGAAACAATGTTTTAGATTTGAAAGAACTTCTAGTTTGTTTTCCAAACTGACATGCATCACATATTTTGTTATTTTCAAAATCTAATTTAGGTAAGCCTTTTACTAAATCCATTTTAATTAGTTTTGAAATCAAGTGTGTGCTTGCGTGACCTAATCTTCGATGCCACAACCAACCAATCTCATTCATATTAGCATTATTTGCAACTAAGCAATGATTATTTGTAAACAATTGTCTAATCAATCATATACATTGCATTTCTATTTCCAATAAAAACAATGCTATTATCAATGGGATTAGCTACTGTGCATAGAGAAGATTCAAATGAACTTTAAAACCTTTATCACATAATTGACTTATACTAATTAAGTTGTGTTTTAAACCATCAACATAAAGTACATTTTCAATAAATGTGGAGGGAGTTATTTGAATGTTACCAAACCCCAAGATTTGGCCTTTGCCATTGTCGCCAAATATAACAACTCTCCTTTCTTTCTTCTAGGGTGATGAATTCTTCTTTGTCACCCGTCATATGTCTTGAGCAGCCACTATCAAGATACCACTTTCTCTTTGATCTCTTGGCCACAAGACATTCCTGCAATGAAATCAGACTTTATGTTTAGGTACCCAAGCTTTCTTGGGTCCTTCATGGTTAGTACCAACAAATATGTTCCTTTCGGAACCCATATTTTCTTCCCTTTAACATTTAAGTTTTTATTAGGTTTCAGATTTTTACATTCATATGATTTATGTCCTTTTGATTACATTTAAAGCATGTAAATTTACTTTTTCCAGCACTTACAAAAATATTCTTAAGTGATTTTTGTTTCCTTAAAGTGTTATATCCTAATCCGGCTTTGTCAAAAACAGCTTTTTGACTATTTAACAACATGTCTAATTTAATTGAACTTAATGTAAACTTATCAACTATGTTTTTATGTTTTTCAACCTCATTCTTTAGTTTATCTTTTTCATTTGATTGATTCCTTTTCATTCATTAAAATTTTATTTTCAGATTTAAGTTTCTTAATTTCATTGTTAAGATTTTCCTTTTCATGAAGGCTAAGTTTTCATTTTTCAAAAACTTGTATTTCTTTTTCAAGATTTAAAATCACTAACAAGTTCATTAAATGCATCAAAAAGTTCATCAAAGGCAAATTCATCGCAAGGGTTGTCGGAACTTACCTCGTCATTGTCGTCCGTCATAAAGCATATGTTTGCAACTTCTTTTTGTTCTTCTTCTTCGAAGAAGATTCCTCACTGTCGCTCCATGTCGCCATATAAGCCTTCTTTTTCTTCTTGTAGGCTTTCTTCAATCTAGGACATTCATTTCTAAAGTGCCCCGGTTTATTACATTCATAGCACGTCAAGGGGTCTTTCTCTTTTTCCTTGTCCTTGTCCTTAATCTTATCCTTTTCTCCTTCCCACTTAGCTCCAAATTTTTTCTTGTGGAAGGGTTTCTTTTTTCTCATAAATCTCTTAAATTTCTTTGCCAAGAGAGCAGTCTCTTCATCATTATCATCATCATCATCACTGCTGCTCTCTTCTTCCTTTGCAGCTTTGAGGGCAATTACTCTCTTTTTCTTTGAATCCTCCTCAACATGCTGCCTCATGGTCAGCTCATGGGTCATAAGGGATCCTAGAAGCTCCTCTAAGGGTAAAGTGTTGAGGTCCTTAGCTTCTTGGATTGCAGTCATTTTTGCTTCCCATGATCTTGGTAATGACCTAAGAATTTTCCGAACAAGTTCAGAGTTAGTATATGTCTTACCAAGACTTTTTAAACCATTTACAATATCAGTGAATCTAGTGTACATGCATGCAATGGTTTCAGATTGTTCATGCTAAACAATTCATATTTGTGTACAAGAATATTATTTTAGATTCTTTCACTTGGTTGGTACCCTCATGGGTAACCTCTAATCTATCCCAAATCTCCTTTGCGGAATTACAAGTGGAGATTCTATTGAATTCATTAGCATCTAAGGAGCAATATAAAACATTCATGGCCTTAGCATTAGGCTGTGCCATTTTCCTATCATTATCATTCCAGTCCCTTTCGGGCTTAGGAACAATAGTGCCATCTATTACTGTGTGGGTGTACTAGGTCCATTGATTATAACACCCATGGCTCATAATCAGAAGCTTGAATGAATATCCTCATTCTAGCTTTCCAATAAGAATAGTTTGAGCCATTAAAAAGTGGAGGTCTATTCGTAGAATGACCTTCAGCAAATGAACCAACTTGTGTTGCCATTTGGAACTTTAGCTCTTGATCGTGTGATCAAATCTAATGAACCAGGCTCTGATACCAATTGTTGGCCCAGATGACAACCCAAGAGGGGGGGGTGAATTGGGTTCTTTAAAAATTAGCCTTTTTAAATTATTTAGCTTGAGATGAAGAAGGCAAATGCAAAGTAAAGATAAATTGCAGTGAATAAACAGAGATAGAGATAGAGATAGAGACAATCGATCACGGCAAACACAAAGGATTTTATAGTGGTTCGGTGTATCCAACACCTACGTCCACTCCCAAGATTCACTTGGGTCCACACTATAATCACCCTAGATTACAGCAGAGTTGTTTTACAAGCTCACAACTCGAACTTGTTGTTTTCTCGGCGCACAACGAACCCAGCTGGTTTTCAAAGGCTCACCAGCACAAAAACCTTAAACCCAAGCTTAACCAAGCTTGAACTGAGGTAAGACTACCTCCTCTAGTTCAATCCCCAGATTGAACTAGCACAAGGAATAGAAATATGTTTGTTTAGTTACAATGGCTCCTTAATGAGCAGATTAACAAAAGTAAGAATAGAGTTTAGATAAGCCTGATTTGAAGTTGGTTGGCTTTGAGCTTTTCTTCTTTTCTTCAACTCCTTTGAGGTGTAGAATCGGCCTCAGCACGGATTCTCCACGGAATGAGTGTTGGAGTTGATTTGGGCTTTTCCTCTTTTCTTTGAGTGGTGGAAATCACTTGAGATGCATTTGGATTTCTTCTGAAGCTTCCTTGGATAGTAGCGCTTGAGCATAGAAGGAGCTTCCTTTGATTTCACACTCTTTCTTTCACTCTATTTTGAATCACGGATTTTTTCAGCTAACGCTCTGTTTTTCCGATTTTTCCTTTCTTTTTCTTTGAAATAAATATCTCTCTATATGTCTCTCTTTGATTTGAAAACGGCTTGACTATTTATAGATTCTGCAAAAATATAGCCGTTAGACACAAAGAAAAATAGTCGTTAATCGAAAATCTTACCGTTGGAGCTGAGTTGGCATCCGTAAAAATATCGCCCAGATTTGCTGGAGTCGACTCATGCTTTTCCCGAGTCGGCTCGAGCTCGTGATACTTAAAATAGAAATGCTCATAAAGGTTAGGGGTTGACTCACCAAAAGTAAAGTGTCGACTCCTGAAAGTCGGGAGTCGACTCATGAAAAGTTGGGGTCGACTCGCGAAGTGCTCAGAAAAAACACACCTCCGGTGTCTGAGCGGAGTCGACTCGAACAGTCATGGAGTCGGCTCGACAGAATCAGGGGTCGACTCGACAAATTTCATGGGTCAACTCGAGACAGATGCACATTTCTGTACTCTGAGTGGAGTCGACTCTGAAACTCAAGAGTCGGCTCCGGAACGTATCAAAAATCAGAAAACTTTTCTGATTGACATTAAAATCGTTCCAGATTCATTTTAATTCATTGTTTTGACTTGAATTCAATAAAATTGACATTAAGAATTAATTCAAGAACTATTCCAAAAACTCATTGATTAAAACATGAATTATAAAATTTCTTTTTGAAAGTTTAAACATTGAGCTTAAAGTTACTTTCAAAATGATTAATGTCAAACTTTAACATTCTCATTGATTGTTCAAAATAAATTTATTGCTTATTTAAATAAACTCATTATATCTTTTAATGTACTCAATGGCTTTTAGTAATCATCAAAATCAAAGGATTGGGGCATATAATTTTTCAATAATCTTCCAACAAGGCTGAGTACGAAGCCCTGCTGGCCGGAGTGAGACTCGCCCAGGAACTTGGAGTGAAATGTCTCAGAGCCTTCACCGATTCCTAACTCATCTCCGGAAAAATCAATAGAGAGTACAAGGCATGGGACCCCACCATAGCTCAGTACCTGGATAAGGTTCAGCTCCTAATCTCATTGTTGGCCTACTTCAGCATCAGCTACATCCCTCAGAGAAAGAATGCCAAGAACGACACCCTTTCCCGCCTAGCCACCTCGGTGGGCGGCATCATGGGGGACACCTACATCGATCACCTGGAGAGGCCCAGCATCGAAAACAAAGAGGAGGTCCTCCCACTCGCCCAAGAGCCGACGTGGATGGACGCCTACGTCCTCTACCTCACGGATGGTACCCTTCCAACCAATTGCAAGGAAGCCAGGCTGCTTAGATGGAGAGCTTCCAAGTTCACCCTTCTAGATGGACGTCTATACAGAAGATCATTTTTCTACCCCCTTCTCAAATGTGTTGGACCTACAGACAATGACTACATCCTTAGAGAGATCCATGAAGGCATCTACGAAGACCATCTGGGGGGCAGATCGCTAGCTCAGAAGGCCCTCCACCAAGGCTACTGCTGGCTTACCATGAGGGAGGACACTGCCAGGCTGGTTCAGAGATGTGACAGCTACCAACGACATGAACATGTCCAACGACAATCGTCCGCCTCATTGAGTCCGCTCTCGGCCCCATGGCCCTTCGCCCAATGGGGAATGGACATCCTTGGACTATTCCCCCCGGCTTCGGGTCAGTGGAGGTTCTTGCTCATCGCTATCGATTACTTCACCAAGTGGGTTGAAGTCGAGGCACTAGCCAAGATCACCAAGAGCAAGGTCAAAACCTTCTTCTGGAAGTCCATCATATGTCACTTCAGCTTTCCTCACACCATCATCACCGATAATGGCTGGCAATTTGACAATGCGGCATTTAAGACTTTCTGCACTGAGCTAGGCATCCGCCATCAGTTTACCTCCATCGGCCACCCACAGACCAATGGAGAGGCTAAGGTCATGAATTGAACCATCCTTCGGAGACTCAGAACTTGGCTAGATGGATTCAGAGGCAGATGGGTGGAGGAGCTCCCCAGCGTGCTATAGGCATACCATACGACTCCAAGAGCCCCGATGGAAGAGACCCCCTTTAGTCTTGTCTTTGGATCTGAAGCAGTCATCCCCATCGAGATTGGCTTGCCAAGTCCCCAGATGGAGTCCTACAATGGAGAAGATAACCCCGCACAGCTGAAAGCCAACCTCGATTTCATTGATGAGGCGCACGACCGAGCACAGCTCCGGATGGCCACCATTTGCCAGCGAGTAGCCAAGTACTATAATACCCGGGTACGTTTCAAGACATTTCGCCCCAAAGATCTAGTCCTCAGGAAGGCTGAAGTGTCCAAGCCAATGGAGGGGGGCAAGCTATCTCCAAACTGAAAAGGTCCTTACCACGTCACGGAGGTACTTCATCGGAGGGCATACCAGATTGAAAAACTCGACGGAATACCCATGCCGCGCACTTGCAACACAGACAACCTTCGCCAATACTATCAATGATGTACCCCCTCCACTATTGATGATAAAGAATTTTTCAAACACTACATTTGGCTCATCTCCAAAGCTGAGGACTCGTTAACTAATGGAGCTCAACGGCATCGTGGCTAACGGGACACCATTCAGTCCGATGCGAAGGTGCCCCCGAGTCGGTTCAAGTCCCTAACAGCTTTGTACCCACTTGAGTCGCCCTTAGGTTAGCACACAAACCCCCGAGGCGGCTCTAAAGGAGCTCGGGGGCATCGTGGCTAATGGGACACCACTCGGTTCAGCATGGAGGCGCCCCTAAGTCGGTTCAAGTCCCTAACATCTTCGTACCTGCTTGACTCACCCCTCGGATCGGCACACAAACCCTCGAGGCAGTTCTAAGGAGCTCAATGGTATCACGGCTAATGGGATACCACTCGGTCCGATGTAAAGGCACTCCCGAGTCGGTTCAAGTCCCTAATAGCTTTGTACCCACTCGAGTCGCCCCTCGGATCAGTACATAAACCCCCGAGACGATTCTAAAGAAGCTTGGCAGCATCGTGGCTAACGGAACACCACTCAATCTGGCATGGAGGCACCCTCGAGTCGGTTCAAGTCCCTAACAGCTCTGTACCCACTTGATTCGCCCCTCAGGTCGGCACACAAACCCTCGATGCGGTTCTAAAGGAGCTCAGCGGCATCACAGTTAACGGAACACCACTCGTGTTGGTCCAAATAGCAACCCAAGAGGGGGAGGGATGAATTGGGTTTTTTAAAAATATAAACTCTTTTGAAAATAAACCCCAGCGGAAATAAAAACTTAGATTCGCACAAATTAAAACAGAATATGCACAAATAGAGAATTAAAGATAATGAGACAATCACGGCAAACACAGGAGATTTTATAGTGGTTCGGTGTACCTACACCTACGTCCACTCCCAAGTATCTCTTGGGTCCACACTATAATCAATCTGATTACAGCAGAGTTGTTTTGCAAGCTCACAACTCGAACTTGTTGTTTTCCCGGGTGCACAACGAACCCAGCTGGTTTTCAAGGCTCACCAGCACAAAACCTTACACCACAAGCAAACTGCTTGCACAAGGCTAACAGCCTCAATGGAATCAATCCTCCGATTGACCCAGCAAACAATAATCATTTTTACAAAACAAAGGCTCCTCCAATGAGCAAATATACAATGATAGAACACGAAATAAAGAGATAGGAATCAAAGCCTGATTTGCAGATCTTGGTGGCTTGCTTCTTCTCTTCTCTTGGGTGGATCTTCCTTTAGAATGCTCTTGAAGCTCCGAAGATCAGAAAACTAGGGCTTGCTTCTTTTCTTGAGATTTCTTCAAAATGGAGCTATGAAAGCTTGGAATCTCTCTCTTTTCTTTTGGGGAATCAGTATAATCTTTCCTCTCGAATTTTCCCTCTTTTCTCTTTTGATTTTCTGATGGATTTCTAAGATTTTTCTCTATTCTTGTCTTTTTTCTCTCTTTTTCGGATGCAGCAAACCCCTTCTTATAGATCAGTTTAATCCATAAATAGTTTAAAACTATCCGTTAGAAACAAGTGTAAGAAGGATTAGAACCAAAAATAGCAATAGCCGTTGGGATTAAAAAGATAAAAGTAAAGTTTAGAGTCGTTCTGACAGTTCTGGAGTCGCGTCTGACATTCTGGAGTCGGCTCTAACTTTTCTGGAGTCGGCTCTAAATCGAAAATCCCCAAATCGCTTGAACTGGAGTCGTCTCTGACTTTTCTGGGGTCGACACAAAAATCTTCTGGAGTCGACTCTAACAGTCCGGAGTCGACTCTAAGTCGTGGCCGAAAAACCATCGTTCTGTCTTTTCTGTTGGAGTCGGCTCTAACAGTCCAGGAGTCGACTCTAAGTCTGTGCCGATTTTCGGAGTCGACTCTGCGATTCCATGTGTCGACTCTAATGTCTGCAATCTTACCTTGACATTAGATTCGAACTAGAACTTGATTTGTCTTATAATTTTGATTAATAAATCATATCATAAACTGAAAAACTTAATCAAAATCATTAGTAACTTCAAATGTTATACTCAAATAGTTTTGTTAATCATCAAAATCAACAATTGGGTCAACAATCTCCCCCTTTTTGATGATGACAAAAACTTTGTATATGCATTAAAAATTCATTTGAATTAAGAGTTATAGACATTGTTAAAGCTTTAAAACTTCCTAACAGAGAATTTGATGCCAATTTTCAAAATGAACCAAAAAAGATACTTGAGTTCTATTATAAACATCAATCAAGATGATTTAACTTTACGTAGGAAATTATTAAGCTCCCCCTGCATTGAATAACTCCCCCTATGTAAATAAACTGAAATCGATTGATCATTTTTGATACAAATTGATTAGAATTTATAAATCTCAAAATTTCTCTCCCCCTTTTTAGATATGCCAATTGATTGAAATCTTATATCCTTTAATCTTATATTCTTCCATTCTTATTTCCTTTATGCATATACAATTTTCTCTCCCCCTTTTTTGTTATCAGCAATAAGGTGAATTTAAAAACAATAAAGAAGGTTATCAGAGCGAGGTTGTTGGTTCATTCAATCATAGAGATGGTAATTGGTTCTCATAGACAAATTTGCAATAAAAGGATAATTGTATTTCAATGCAAGATTCATTACATGTGTCAATTCAAGTACATTCACAGTAAAGTAACATATTCAAGTATATTCACAGTAAACCAAAATTCCTAGATACAAGCTATCAAAGTAAAGAAAGCTAGAAATCCTAAGATACAAACTAGGATAAGACAGGGTATCAAAATCAAACATGCTTGTAAACAATTTTCTTCAAATGACCAATCATTTCCATAATCTCATCTTTTTGGTCTTTCTTAAATTTTTCAAGACAAGCTTCAATTTGAGTGACAGCAACATTAATATCTTTCTTCAACTGACCAGTAGCATCTAAATAGACTCTTGATCCATCTGCTATCCCTTCTAGCCTTTCAAAAATCTTTTGAAGCTCAGATGACATGGTATTCACTGATTTATCCAAAGTAGAAACTATCATGTCAAGCTTAGCAGATATCAATTTCATTTCACTTCTCATTTCCGAATCATGCTCAGTCAGTAGGGCTCTGAGCTGATCAAGCTGCTCCTCTGAAAATCTTCCAGATACCAAGCTGACTGATGTGGAGGTGAAGGATGAGTGCTCGGTCCAGCCTCTGAAGGTCCAGCAGTAGATGGTCCAGGAATATCCTCTGCTCTGGCCTCCTCAACTCTAACTTCCTCTGCTCTGGTCTCTTGTCCTCTTTTTATCCAAATATCATTCTCTTTTCTGAAGCCCATGCGGTGAATTGTAGAGACACTGTAGTAATCAGTATGCCTTAATTTCCTTAGTGGCTCATTATCCATTATTAGCACACCTTGGCTTCTAAAAACTAAGGTCAGAATCATACCATATGGCAGTGTTGATCTCTTCTTGGTTGCTGCTTCTGCCATATAGCCAATCATCATTCCAGCTAAATTAACAGGCCTTCCAGTAATGATACAGTCCATCAACAAGATATCTCGCTCCGAGACATACTCAAACCTTCCAATTTTAGGAAACAAGATTCTTCCACAAATATTATGAAGTAACCTGAGTTCCAAATTTAGTTGATTAGCCATGATTTCTTCAAACTCAGATACTTCTCTCCCTAACATCCTAGATAGGGCACCTCCTCTATCATCATGTTGATACTCAACTAGTCCAATAGTAGGCATCTCCAATAAATTTCCAAGAGTCTCGGCCGTGATTATCACTTTGGTTCCTCTTACAAAACTCACTAAACCTCCCTCTCCTCTACATAAATCATTGTAGAATTCTCTCACAAGGGCAGGGTACGTAGGAACATCCAAAGAACAAACTTTCTCCCATCCCATTTCCTTCAATAATCGGCCAATAGCGAAGCCCTCCGAAGCAAAGAAATCAAAATCTACTTTTCTTCCAGTTGTAATGGCCTTACCCGCTAATTGATCTACCCGTGGAGAAGATGGTGAAGGTGGAGAAGCATCTTGGGTGGCAGATGATGAAGACGGTGAGGGTTGCCTACGAATCGAGCGACGCTTCGTGGGAACGGTCGATCCACCAACGATAGCACGCTTCTTAGGAGCCATAGGAATTGATTGGAATGAGTTATTGAGAGATTTGAGGGGTTTGGAGGGGTTGGAATCGGTTTGGAACGGCTTTAGAAAGGATTAGGAGACGATAGGGTTCGTTTGGGTGTCGACTCCGCCTTTTTATTTTGACCTAGTTCCACTTAGAGTCGACTCCCGCAAAGCGAGGTGTCGGCTCCGGACTAGAAACTGTCAGCGCCCGAATTAGAGTCGGCTCTACGGAAGTAGGTGTCGGCTCTAATTGCCCAGACAGAACATCAAAATATGAAGGTGTCGACTCCACAAACTGCAGGTGTCGACTCCAATAGTTTCAGTGAAAAAATTTAAATTTCAAGGATCTGAAACTAATCAAATTGATCAATAAATTCTAGATAAATGTTCCTTATCAATTGGGGAAACAATGAATCAAATTTCTAGATAGATTTCCTTATTGAACATAGAGAATTCTCAAGAAATTAATGAAGTCTAGATAGTTGTTGTCCTTAAGAGTTTCAGTAAGTCATTCTAAAGGATCACAAACTCCTAATTCTCCTCTAAGATAACAAAATCTTTCCTCACTTAATGGTTTGGTAAAAATATCAGCTAATTGATCATTAGTATTAACATATTCAAGACAAACATCATTGTTGGAAACATGTTCTCTAATGAAGTGATGTCTAATTTCTATGTGTTTAGTTCTAGAGTGTTGGATTGGATTCTTAGTTAGATTGATGGCACTAGTGTTATCACATCTAATAGGAATTTTATCAAGTGTGATACCATAATCTTCAAGTTGTCGCTTAATCCAAAGGATTTGAGCACAGCAACTTCCAGCTGCAACATACTCTGCCTCAGCAGTGGATAATGCAACCGAATTTTGCTTCTTGCTAAACCAAGAGATTAAGTTACTTCCTAAAAGTTGGCATGCCCCACTTGTACTCTTTCTATCTAATTTACAACCAGCATAGTCAGAATCAGAATAAGCAATCAATTTTAAGGTTGAGTCTCTAGAATACCATAATCCTACATTTTTAGTTCCATTTAAGTATCTAAAGATTCTTTTAACAGCAATAAATGTGATTCCTTAGGATTAGATTGATATCTTGCACATAGGCAAACAGAAAACATAATATCTGGCCTACTTGCAGTTAGGTAAAGAAGTGATCCGATCATACCTCGGTAATGCTTCTGATCTACTTTCTTACCTTCTTCATCCTTGTCCAGCTTGCATGAGGGACTCATTGGCGTACCAAGAGGTTTAGCAGATTCCATACCAAACTTCTTGAGTATTTCCTTTGTGTACTTTGTTTGGTTGATGAAAATCCCGCTTTCTCTTGTTTGATTTGAAGTCCAAGGAAGAAGTTGAGTTCTCCCATCATGCTCATCTCGAATTCTCCCTGCATTAACTTAGCAAATTCTTGACAAAGGAGATTGTTAGTAGCACCAAATATAATGTCATCAACGTAAATTTGAACAATTAATAAATCCTTTTCTTTTCTTTTTAAAAACAAAGTTTTATCAACATTTCCTCTAGAAAAATTATTTTCAATTAAAAATTTACTTAATCTATCATACCAAGCTCTAGGTGCTTGCTTTAAACCATAAAGTGCTTTGTGTAATTTGAAAACGTGGTTTGGAAATTTGTGATCTTCAAAACCAGGAGGTTGTTCAACATAAACTTCCTCATTTATAAAACCATTTAAAAATGCACTTTTAACATCCATTTGAAATAAGTTGAAATTCATATGACATGCAAATGCAAGTAGTAGCCTAATGGCTTCTAATCTAGCAACAGGTGCAAAGGTTTCATCAAAATCTATACCTTCTTCCTGATTATATCCCTTTGCAACTAATCTAGCCTTATTTCTAATTACCAAGCCATTTTCATCCAATTTATTTCTAAAAACCCATTTAGATCCTATTATAGGGTGGTTTTTAGGTCTGTCTACTAGGGTCCAAACTTGGTTCCTAGTGAATTGGTTTAACTCTTCCTGCATTGCTAACATCCAATAACTATCTTTCTCAGCTTCCTCTATAGTTTTAGGTTCTATATGAGATACAAATGCAAGATGATTATTGATATTTCTCATTGATGATCTAGTCCTTACACCTTGAGATGGATCACCTATGATTAGGTCTTTAGGATGACCATAAGCATATCTCCAATCTCTAGGTAGATCTTTATCATTATGAGCAGTATCAATACCATCATCCTTAGGTGAGTCATCATCTTAGCTTCAGGTTCTTGATCTGAAGATACATTTAATTTTTCAATACCTCTTTCAATCAAAGATGTATCTTCCTCATCATCAATTTTATCTGAACTTGATGCTAAAGACTCATCAAACACTATATGAATGGATTCTTCTACAACTAAGCTTCTCTTATTAAATACTCTATATGCCTTGCTAGATGTAGAATATCCTAGGAAAATACCTTCATCAGACTTTGCATCAAACTTCCCAAGATTGTCCTTTCCATTGTTATGAATAAAGCATTTACAACCAAATGCATGAAAATAACCTAAATTTGGTTTCCTATTATGCCATAGTTCATAGGGAGTCTTCTTAAGGATAGGTCTAATCAGGGCTCTATTTAGGATGTAACATGCTGTGTTTATAGCTTCCGCCCAAAAATATTTTGGAAGTTGGCTTTCACATAGCATGGTACGGGCCATGTCTTCTAAAGTCCTATTCTTTCTTTCTACAACTCCATTTTGTTGAGGTGTCCTAGGTGCTGAAAAGTTATGATGTATGCCTTTTTCAAAACAGAATTTTTCAAATAAGTGATTTTCAAATTCAGTTCCATGATCACTTCTAATAGACACTATGGTAGTGTTTTTCTCATTTGTGACTTTCTTAACGAATTTCAGGAATATTGAGAAAGTCTCATCTTTGTGAGCCAAAAACATTACCCAAGTGAATCTAGAGTAATCATCTACTATCACTAGACCATATTTCTTTCCTCCTAGACTTGTGGTTCTAGTAGGTCCAAAAAGGTCCATGTGTAGTAGCTCTAGTGGCCTAGTAGTTGAAACAATATTCTTAGATTTGAAAGAAGTTCTTGTTTGTTTTCCAAACTGACATGCATCACATATTCGATTATTTTCAAAATTTAAGCTAGGAATACCTTTAACTAGATCCATTTTCAATAGTTTAGAAATTAGGTGTGTGCTTGCATGACCTAATCTACGGTGCCATAGCCAACCAATCTCATTCATCTTAGCATTATTAGCAACTAAGCAATGATTACTTGGAGATAAATTACTCAAATCAATTAAGTACACATTGCCATAACGTTTACCAACAAGAATAATGCTATTATCAATGGGATTAGTAACAGTGCAACAGAAGCTTCAAAGGAAACTTTGAAACCTTTATCACACAGTTGGCTAATACTTATCAAATTATGTTTAAGTCCATCGACATATAAAACATTATCAATATGAGTAGATGGAGTAATTTGAATCTTACCAATACCCATGATATGGCCTTGACCATTATCACCAAAAGTAACTACTCCACCTCTTTTTGATTCAAGGGTGATGAATTGATCTTTGTCACCCGTCATGTGTCTTGAGCAACCACTATCCAGGTACCATTTTCTTTTCAGTCTGATGGCTGCAAGACACTCCTGCAAAACATTCATGTCTTAATTTTAGGTACCCAAGCCTTCTTGGGTCCTTCATGGTTAGATGCATTAAATATTGTTCCTTTGGGAACCCAAATCATCTTTCTTTTATTATGGAGATTTACACATATAAGATTTATGTCCTTTGTTTCCACATTTAAAACAAGTAATATTTGATGATTTTTCAGCATGTATAAAAATATTTTTCAAAGATTTTTGCTTTTTAAGTGGATTATATCCTAATCCAGCTTTATCAAAGACAGCTTTTTGATTGTCCAAAATCATATTAAGTTTGATAGAGCTCAAAGTAAATTTATCAACTATAGGTTTAAGTCTATCAACTTCATTTTTCAAGCTTTCATTTTCTTTCATCAAAACTTCTTTTTCTACAACATGCTTTTCATTTTCTAAGGATAGTTTTTGCATTTGATTTTTCAGATCTTTGTTCTTTGAACTTAAGTTTGCAAAATCATCCATTAATTCATAAAAAGCACTATGCAATTCATCGAAAGTAAAATCATCAAGAAAACTCGGACTTACCTCATCATTGTCCGCCATGAAGCATAGATTGGCCATTTCACTCTTTTCTTCCTCTTCGGAACTTGAGCTTTCCGAATCACTCCATGTGGCCATCATTGCCTTCTTTTTGAATTTCGGGTGCCTTTCTTTAGTTGTGGGCATTCAGATTTAAAATGACCCGGCTTCTTACATTCAAAACAAATAACTTCTTTTTCTTTGCCCTTGTCCTCATCTTTTCTTGCAAAGGGCTTTTTCTTTTCAAACTTCTTCTTCTTCATGAATCTTTTAAATTTCCTTGTGATGAGTGCCATGTCCTCATCATCACTTTCATCTTCAGATTCATGAGGCTCTTCCATATATTCAGAAATCTTAAGAGCCATAGTCCTCTTCTTCTTTGACTCATCATCATCAACATGTTGCTTAATTTGAAGCTCATGAGTCATCAAGGATCCCAATAATTCTTCCAGGGGTAGGGTACTTAGATCCTTTGCCTCTTGTATTGCAGTCACTTTAGCTTCCCAAGTCCTAGGCAAAGAACGTAAAACCTTCCTCACAAGATCAGAATTATCATAAGATTTACCAAGGCTTTTTAAACCATTAACTATATCAGTAAATCTTGTAAACATATCAGTAATAGATTCACATGCATCCATCTTAAACAATTCATACTTATGAACTAGCATGTTAATCTTGGATTCCTTGACTTGATTTGTTCCCTCATGGGTAACCTCAAGTCTATCCCAGATTTCCTTAGCAGAAATGCAAATAGATATACGATTGAATTCATTTGCATCTAATGAGCAGTATAAAACATTCATTGCTTTGGCATTAAGTTGTGCCAATTTTTTATCATGTTCATCCCATTCCGTTTCCAGTTTAGGAATCTCCATGCCATTAACTCTAGCAGTGGGTGTGTGTGGTCCATTGACTATAATGCTCCATAGATCATAGTCAAGTGCTTGAATGAAAATTTTCATTCTAGCCTTCCAATAACCATAGTTTAATCCATTAAACAAGGGTGGTCTATTTGTAGATTGACCTTCGAAAAAAGATGAACCAGCTTGAGTTGCCATGTGGATCTTTGACTCTTGATCGTTAGATCAAATCAAATGAGCACTAGCTCTGATACCAATTGTTGGTCCAGATAGCAACCCAAGAGGGGGGTGAATTGGGTTTTTCAAAAATTTAAACTCTTTTGAAATAAACCCCAGCGGAAATAAAAACTTAGATTCACAAATTAAAACAGAATATGCACAAATAGAGAATTAGAAGATAATGAGACAATCACGGCAAACACAGAAGATTTTATAGTGGTTCGGTGTACCTACACCTACGTCCACTCCCAAGTATCTCTTGGGTCCACACTATAATCAATCTGATTACAGCAGAGTTGTTTTGCAAGCTCACAACTCGAACTTGTTGTTTTCCCGGGTGCACAACGAACCCAGCTGGTTTTCAAGGCTCACCAGCACAAAACCTTACACCACAAGCAAACTGCTTGCACAAGGCTAACAGCCTCAATGGAATCAATCCTCCGATTGACCCAGCAAACAATAATCATTTTTACAAAACAAAGGCTCCTCCAATGAGCAAATATACAATGATAGAACATGAAATAAAGAGATAGGAATCAAAGCCTGATTTGCAGATCTTGGTGGCTTGCTTCTTCTCTTCTCTTGGGTGGATCTTCCTTTAGAATGCTCTTGAAGCTCCGAAGATCAGAAAACTAGGGCTTGCTTCTTTTCTTGAGATTTCTTCAAAATGGAGTTATGAAAGCTTGGAATCTCTCTCTTTTCTTTTGGGGAATCAGTATAATCTTTCCTCTCGAATTTTTCCTCTTTTCTCTTTTGATTTTTAGATGAGTTTCTAAGATTTTTCTCTATTCTTGTCTTTTTTTCTCTTTTTCGGATGCAGCAAACCCCTTCTTATAGATCAGTTTAATCCATAAATAGTTTAAAACTATCCGTTAGAAACAAGTGTAAGAAGGATTAGAACCAAAATAGCAATAGCCGTTGGGATTAAAAAGATAAAAGTAAAGTTTAGAGTCGTTCTGACAGTTCTGAAGTCGCGTCTGACATTCTGGAGTCGGCTCTAACTTTTCTGGGGTCGGCTCTAAATCGAAAATTCCCAAATCGCTTGAATTGGAGTTGTCTCTGACTTTTCTGGGGTCGACACAAAAATCTTCTGGAGTCGACTCTAACAGTCCGGGAGTCGACTCTAAGTCGTGGTCGGAAAAATCATCGTTCTGTCTTTTATGTTGGAGTCGGCTCTAATTGTCCAGGAGTCGACTCTAAGTTTGTGCCGATTTTAAGAGTCAACTCTGCGATTCCATGTGTTGACTCTAATGTCTGCAATCTTACCTTGACATTAGATTCGAACTAGAACTTGATTTGTCTTATAATTTTGATTAATAAATATTATAAATTGAAAAACTTAATCAAAATCATTAGTAACTTCAAATGTTATACTCAAATAGTTTTGTTAATCATCAAAATCAACAATTGGGTCAACAACTCGGTCCGGCGCAGAGGCACCCCCGAGTTGGTTTAAGTCTCTAACAACTCCGTACCCGCTCAAGTCGTCCCTTGGGTCGGTACACAAACCCTTGAGACGGTTCTAAAGGAGCTCGATGGCATCGTGGCTAATGGAACACCACTCGGCCTGGCACGAAGGCGTCCCCGAGTTGGTTCAAGTCCCTAACAGCTCCGCACCCGCTCGAGTTGCCCCTCGGGTCAACATACAAACCCCCGAGGTAGTTCTAAAGGAGCTCAATGGCATCGTGGTTAACAGAACACCACTTGATCCGGTGTGAAGGTGCTCCCGAGTTGGTTCAAGTCCCTAACATCTCCGTACCTGCTTGAGTTGCCCCTTGGATCGGCACAGAAACCCCCAAGGCAGTTCTAAAGGAGCTCGGCGGCATCGCGGCTAACGAAATACCACTCGATCCAGTGCGAAAGTGCCCCCGAGTTGGTTCAAGTCCCTAATAGCTTCGTGCCCGCTGGAGTTGCCCCTCGGATCGACACACAAACCCCCGAGGTGGTTGTAAAGAAGCTCAACAAAATCATGGCTAACGGAACACCACTCGGTCCAGCACGGAGGCACCCTGAGTCGGTTTAAGTCCATAACAGCTTCGTACCTGCTCGAGTTGCTCCTCGGGTTGGCACACAAACCTCCGAGACGGTTCTGAAGGAGCTCGACAGCATCGCAATTAACAGGACACCACTCGGTCCGATGCGAAGGCGCCCCCAAGTTGATTCAAGTCCCTAACAGCTTCGTACCCGCTCGAGTTGCCCGTTGGATCGGCACACAAACCTCTGAGGGGTTCTAAATAAGCTCGACGGCATCGCGGCTAACAGGACACCACTCGGTCCGGTGCGGAGGTGCCTCCGAGTTGGTTCACATCCCTAACAGCTCCATACCTGCTTGAGTTGCCCCTTGAGTTGGCACATAAACCCCCGAAATGGTTCTGAGACTCCTAAACGTGCTTAAGTCCTCCTCGGCTAACATCGACACCCTTCATTCGCTCCGTTAGAGGGCTAAGGGAACCTCCTCCTCCTCATCCGAGGATTGAGAGGAGCTCACCACTGGCCTCTTACCCTCCCAAATGGTGCGGCGATTCATGGGTGCAAGAGAAGGGAGGCCAAAAGCAAAAGGGAGGGAAAAGGGGGGATTGACTTGATGTCGGGGAAAGAAGGTGGAAGCTGGAGGTTTCAGACTCTGAAGGTTTAGGGCTCAGATGGAAGAAGACAATGAAGAAGACGATGGTAGCATAAAGGTCATCCTCAAGCGCGAGGGACGGTTTTATACTGGTTTTTGAAATGCCTTGCCCAAGGCATCGCCATGTGGCCTTCTGTTGCTGCACGGGACGTCCAGCTATCGATGATCCCGCAGTGCCCGAGGTCCAACGCCTTGGTTTTGTCCAAGGATCGAGATTTGCGGCCAATGATAAGACATGGGGAGCTATGGAGAAATGATGGCGCCCACTTTGTCCCATTCTTTGAGAGATTTTCTCTCGGTGTGCCTGGTGCTGACGTCATCTTCCATGCTTTCACTTGATTACGGAAGGTTTTCAAAGCGACGTAACCTCGGAAAGGTGCACCATACCCCTGACAATTAAAGGCATGCGAAAGCCAGCAGTTATTATAAATTTTTGCTCTCCTTTCGCTAAAGGGTCAACAGACACGTGGCCCCTCGAGCTCAGGAGCGGGCTGCACTTCTTCAAGTCGGTCCCAGCGGCCCCGATTTCCTCGAGTCGATCCCCAGCAGCCCTGCCTTCCTCGAGTCAATCCCCAGCAGCCCCGACTTCTTCAAGCCGGCCCCAGCAGCCCCGACTTCTCCAAGTCGGTCCCCAGCGGCCCCGACTTCTCCAAGCCAACCTCAGCAGCCCCGCCTTCTCCAAGCCGACCCCAGCGGCCCTGCCTTCTCTAAGTCGGTCCCCAACGGCCCTGCCTTCTCCAAGTCAGCCCCAGCGGCCCCGCCTTCTCCAAGTCGGCCCTAGCGGCTCCAACTTCTCCAAGTTTAGGGCCACCTAACACCTGATCTGCGTCACCTGACACAGCCAAGCCCATCTACCACCTGACCTGCGCCGTCTGACACAGCCAGGCCCACCTACCACCTGATCTGCATAGCCTGACACAGCCAGGCCCACCTACCGCTTGACCTATGCAGTTGATGGGACCAGGCCCACCAATCGTCATGCCCATGTGCTCGATGGGACCAGGCTCACCAACCAGCTTCTATTCACGTAATCGCCACAAGCTTAATAGACATTCCTCTTCACAGAACTCTACATGGCTGATCCCCAGACGGATACTGAAGGTCTATAAGAGGATAAGAGAATCCAGAATAAAGGTACATCTACTCACACACTCTCTAACCTAAGAATATCCTCCGATCCTCGGAGCCTTCTTCAAGCTCTCTCTGTTGTGACCTCGGTTGCTAACTTAACCATCGGAGGGTTCCCGCCGGAGCAACCTCCGGTTCTAGGACTTCTTGCAGGCCACCCGCTCCGGAAAAAGCTGCACCAGCAAATGAAATTTTTCCTGACATTAAGTTCAAGTGATTGAGTGTCAACAGTCTGCTTCCTAGACCTGTCACTGTTGTTCTAAGGTGAGGTATGACCAACCCAAGATAGAGCTAAGCATTTAACAGGGTATATGCTTGATGTCCTATGCTAACTATGCAAAAGCTTATATGTTTCAGGTGAGTCTAGCATTCAGGTGAGTCAATGTTTCAGGTGCTCCTAGGTTCCTGATGGGTTGTAGTGACACAACCATTCAGTCATTGCTGTTTTGTGAGCACATTTTATTCACTCTGAAAGCTTTTAAAACTTGAGGGCATAAAATCAGCTGATCAATTGATTAAACAAACATGTGGAGTGGTGATCAAAACTTACATCAATCTTTCAGTTGTTTACTAAGGTGTTATAAATGTTAGATATGCATTTGAATATTTAAATATTAATTGCTATATTTCCTTTCTAGTGGTCTTGTTTAATTTTCTTTTTCATTATCAACATATAATGAAAGCACTCATAGACGTATGCATGCACGTGCATTCACATCACTAGCAAGGTATTGACAGATTTGTCTTCCAATTGCAGTGCAGAAGAAGAAACAAAGTAGTCCTCAAGAAATATTTCTTTAAAGAAGCTACCTGAGGAAGGATGGGAGGGATTGATCAGCTTCTTGATAACAGAGGTCAGGAAGTTCGGTTTCCTTGTTTCCCATCAAATAGATTGTAGTGCAAAATTGACTTATAAAAGAGTCATTTGGTTATGGGTTGGGTAAGTGCTATCAATTCTGTTTACAGAAACAAACAATGATTCTCAGATTGCTCAAATATGATAGCATAAGCATCCATTCAATGAATATATAGTTTGCCTTCTTGGGTAGCATCTGTAGTTTTTTGCTACATGGCTGCTCTGACCAAGATTAGTGCTGTCAGGGTTGCTGGTTCATTTCAGCAATGTTCACTAGTCAGTGTCAGATTTGTTTATGTGAAGTTTGATTTGAAGTACTGCTGTCTTTGTGAAATGATAATTCTACATGGTAATATGCATGCTTGATTCTACAAAGATGATAGGCGTCTCTTCATCTTCTAATCTTGATGACCTCTGTTTCTTGTTGTGACCGTGTATGCCATTTTGAGCAAGATAGAGGCATGTCAGTGAATATATTCTATATATAAAAGCATTAATAGTATTTCTGTCCTCAAGCAATCAATCTTTAAATCTTATTGAATCAATCCTAACCATCTAAAATCTATATCAGCAATCACAGCCATACAAACCAATGCCCTTAAATTCTCTCTATCCAGCCGCACATTAAATCCTTGACTCGCCCCAACACCAAGCTGCCAATAAATTCTCCTCACCAAAATTCAAAGGACAACATTCGATTCTCGACCAAATTGGATGAAGATGTTGGTCTAGCAACAGAGCACAAATTGGATGATATGGACATGGACTCGTGCAAATTTGTTAGATGCGTTGCACTAGGTGTATGTGTATGTGTTGCAGTAGGCAACAGGACTCGTCAATGATGGCCCATAATTGACTAATAGTTAATGATTATAGAAAAAATAAATCCTATCAATCTACCTACATAACTGCCACCCAAGTTCAAAAACCCTGTCAATCTACCTACATAACTGCAACCTAAGTTCAAAAATCCTATCAATCTACATAAGACCTCAGACGATAAGCTCTTTTTAAAGCTTTTGTGATGCCCCTTCCAATTGTCCCACATCGGATAATTAGGAGTTGGTGAAGTGGTTTATATGTAGTAAAGTAAGAAGGACAAGGCACCAATTGGATCCCTGTTTGGGCTATGGTGGCCCAAGTTGGTGTTGACCTTATCCGTCTTGCTTTCTTGTAACGAAATGAGCCCGTGGGCCCGGGTCATTACAATATGGTATCAGAGCCTCGCACCAGTCGGAAGTTGTAATACCCGGTTCAAACGAACCAGATCTGGTTCAGATGAACCAGGCTTGGTTCAGATGAACCAAGCTCCTGACTATTGGGTTCCCGGACTAACGCTTCGCTCCAGGCGAAGCGTTTGGCCTTCCGAGAAAACTCAGATCCGAGGTGCTGCTCAAGTGAATAAATAGGGAGGATGAGGACCCTTCCTTCAGTCGCACCGAGTCCTCTGAAGCGTTGCTTATTTATATGATGGAGGGGGGGACTCCCTCCATAGGTAAGGAGAGAGAGAGAGAGAGAGAGAGAGAAGAGAGAGAAGAGAGAGAGAGAAAGAGAACCAGAGAGAGAGAGAGAGAGAGAGAGATAGTGAGGAACCGGCCGTCCCCTTGGTTCAGGCCCGGCGGCGTGCTCGCCGCCGCGCCGGGCCTGATACCTGGCCGGCGACCCCGCCGGCGCCGGGGGAGGCGTCCGGCGGGGTGGTGGTGGAGAGAGAGAGAGAGAGAGGGCCAATTGGCCCTCTCTCTCGCGGTGGCGGAAGCCGGCTTCCGCCGGTTGGTTCGGGCCCGGCGGCGTGCTCGCCGCCTCGCCGGGCCCGATTGGCCTGTCGCCTCCACCGGCGCCGGGCGTGCGTCCGGTGGAGGTCCGGCCGGCCATGGTGGCCGGCCGTGCCGCCGGCACTGTTCCGTGCGGACGCGAATTAGCCAGCCGGCTCCGGTCCGGCCAATGGTGGCCGGAGCCCCCAATTAGAGGCCGGCATGGTGACAGTCCGAGCGGATGAAATTTAGAGAGAGAGAGGGGTGGCCGGCCGCGGCGGCGGCCGGCTCTGGCCCGGCCTCCGGTGGCCGGGCCGCCAATTCGGCCGGCGGCGGCCCTGGCCGCCGGCCCGTCCCCTGTTTCGGTGAAACAGGGGATCGGGTGATAAGGCTGAACCGGGCCGGCTGGGCCGGCCGTTCAGGCCTTTGGGCCATGCTGCAGAGATTTTGGGCTGATTTTGGGCCCTGTAACGGGCCGGGATAGAAATAATTATATGGTAGGAATCTAGGTTGAATTCTAGTTTCTTGGGGTATTTTTACTTCCCCATTTGAGTGAGTATGGTGAGAGATATTCGAGTCCGAAGTTGGGCCCGTGGATTGGTCAGGGTAGAGTCTTAGGAATCATTTCATTATCCAGATTTTAATCAATTAATTGTGTAGGTACCCCGACATCTGATTAGATGATATATCTGTTGGATTGCGTGCGAAGGTAAGTAAACCAGTTATCAGTTTATTAAATAAGTTATTTCAGGATATGCGTAGTTAAATTGTGAATTGTTATTGGCTAATTGTGTAAGTAGATGAATACTATGATTTCATATGCTATGCATGTGAGATGCAGTTATTATGCATGTGAGATGCTGTTATGCATGTGAGATGCCGTTGCTATGCTGTTGCTATGCATGTGAGATGCCGTTGCTATGCTGTTGCTATGCATGAGATGATGCTATGCATGAGAGATGCTGTTGCTATGCATGAGAGATGCAGTTGCTATGCATGAGAGATGCAGTTGCTATGCATGAGAGATGCAGTTATGATATTGATGTGATATATTACATGTAATTGTTCAGTAAGTATAATCCACTGTTTTACTACATGATTGATGTATTGATGTATTGATGTGATGTGAGGTACTGTTATGTGTCGCCACGGCTCTCCTTTATCCTGTCATACCACACACGTCTAGAGGACGTGTTCTGATGGATTTCGATATTGGCATGACCCTGGTATTCCGACCCTTTCAGTAGGGGGGATACTTCTAGGGAATGCTGGTGATACATTATTGGCATGACCCTGGTATTCCGACCCTTTCAGTAGGGGGGATACTTCTAGGGAATGCTGGGTGATACATTATTGGCATGACCCTGGTATTCCGACCCTTTCAGTAGGGGGGATACTTCTAGGGAATGCTGGTGATACATTATTGGCATGACCCTGGTATTCCGACCCTTTCAGTAGGGGGGATACTTCTAGGGAATGCTGGGTGATACATTATTGGCATGACCCTGGTATTCCGACCCTTTCAGTAGGGGGGATACTTCTAGGGAATGCTGGTTGATACATTATTGGCGTGACCCTGGTATCTTGACCTTTCAGTAGGGATGCTTTAAGGGAATGCTGGCTGGTACATTATTGAGATATTGCAGGGCCGTGGGTCACATTTACAGTTACCATTGAGAGTATAAACAGTGGGTTTACTTATAAAGTATAATTGAGCAATTATGGATGCAAATGATTGGTATTATATTCATAATGTGGGCCGCACGCATGGCATAATCTCCTGTTATGGGGCATTGCAGGGCCGTGGGACACATATATAATATGACAATGAATTGTTTATATGCACTGATAATTTGCTATGATATAATACAACAATGATGAGTGCAAATGATTTGAATTATATTTATATGTGCCACCACGGCTCTCCTTTGTTATGGGGCATTGCAGGGCCTTGGGACACATATGATATAATATAACAATGATGGGTTTACTTACATTGCATGTTTGAGTATTTGTGAAATGTTTATGCATGCAGATCATTTATATGCTTATTGATTGCTATGCTATGATTGGACTGTATAACATGGTTTACTTACTGAGTGTAAGCTCACAAAATCCTTACAATGTTTTTATCAGAGCCACGAGGTTGAAGATGGATTTTGGGGTGATGGATCTTCTATTAAATAAGCCAGATCATTATTTTGTTGTAGCCCCAATATTATATGTGTAGGGCTTGATGCCCAGACTTTATCATTGTGGTGTGTAAGGAACCATAGGTTCGTTGGAGCTTCTATAAAGTGGATTCATATGTTGATGTAACCCCTGTAATGCTTATGTGTAGGGCTTGTAGCCCAAATCTTTAGTTATGGATTGTATTAAAGACATGGACTTGAATGATATATAGGTTATTGCTTTTATTGAACTCAGTGTCATGTTTCGGGACGCCTTGCGTGCCCGGCACGCGGCGGGTTGTCACCCTAGCTCAAAATTTTTGGGTCTGGGGCGTGACAGCTTTTATGGTATCAGAGCTCAGGTTATGACCTAGGGACATGGACATATTGACATGATAACAGGTAGAGAACTTATGACCCTAGGGACACAGACATGGGACATATTGACATGATAACACGTAGAGAACATATTTTGATGACATTATATTTAGAGACACCTGACACTTAGTTTATGATGATATTAACAGAAAATTTATGGCTCGCCGTACTAGGAGCCAACTGTATGAGGAGGACTCTCTGGCCGGTAATGCTGATCAGCCGGTGGGTCAAGGAACTACTGGAGGTATGGCCCCTGCCAACCCAGTAGGAACTGAGCACCAGCGATTCCAGTCCGAGATGCTTCAAGCTCTCTCGGGTATGGCGCAGTCTATGCAGGACATGCAGCATCAGAGTGCGCAGCGGAAGCATGGTGGGCCCATAACCCACAGACCCAGGTTATGATCTTAGGGACATATGCATAATGACACTCTAGGCAAAATACTTGGATGACATTGAGACAATTATGACTTTCAAGGAATTTCATGAATTATGCTTTGGAAGCTTGAAATTTAAAGTTTATCAAGAATTAATTGAATTACAAGTTTGATAGGAATTGAGAATGAACCATCGCAAGCCAATGATATTATGTGGGCTCCCTGGCTGGTAGCCTTGATCAGTGGGGAGGCCTGGGGCTTCTAGAGGTTTTAGCTCCATTAAACTTGTTGGAAATGATTCGTAGCAATTTTAGACCTTTAAATAATATGGGAGATGAATTTAATTATATAATAGAAAAATAATATGACTTATAATGATTTAATTGTTCTTATTGATGTTTATGAACTTGATAGTATTAATAAGTGAGAGTATTTATGATGATGATGAATTAATGGATACATTTCAACTATTCAAGAGTTGATGATGAGCATTGGAAAATTATCTTATATCTAATTCACAAGAATTTCAAACTGTCTTATTAAGGAATCGAGAGTACCTGATATGTTGCTAACCTTAATACATGTTAATAGAGTAAGATTTTAGATGTTATACTGTGAGGTGATGGATTTAAGAGGTGCTTGGTATTGTTCTTATTAATGAAATTGCTTATTTATTGATTACCAAGCCAACATTCAAATGGATTCATTTTGTTGTCTATGATAACAATTTTGGACTGAGCAAATTATGAAATGTATGTTAATTAAAGCATTCATGTCAAAGTTAATAGAAAAGTTATGTTAATGATCAAAAGAAAGATTTGAAATTTCAGTTAAAGATCATTTGGAAGTTTTGCTAACCAATGATGTTATGAGGTCTGTGTTAGAGGTGACTTGCACAAAACATTGGGTCATTTGAATTTTGATCAATCTTATAACTTTGGGGGTGTTCAATGTGTTTCATATCTTTATACTGAGGAGCCCCGTTATGTGCTAGAACTTGAACCATTTAACTTAAGAAAGAATTGACGATGCGGAAAGAATTGATTATGAGCGAATTTTCGGATATATATCAATTTCGAGGACGAAATTTTATAAGGAGGGGAGATGTAATACCCGGTTCAAACGAACCAGATTGGTTCAGATGAACCAGGCTTGGTTCAGATTCCTGACACTAACGCTTCGCTTTAAAGATCCGAGGGTGATTAAATAGGGAGGATGCATTTAAGTCCCTGTATGCCTTCAACGAGTCCTTGGGTTGAAGCGTTGCGTAGGGGATTATTTATATGATGGAGGGGGACTCCCTCCATCATGGCGTAGGTAATAGAGAGAGAGAGAGAGAGAGAGAGAGAAGAGAGAGAGAGAGAGAGAGAGAGAGAGAAAGAGAGAGAGAGAGAGAGAGATCGCGAGAGGGTGAGGAACCGGCCGTCCCTTGGTTCAGGCCCGGCGGCGTGCTCGCCGCCGCGCCGGGCCTGATACCTGGCCGGCGACCCCGCCGGCGCCGGGGGAGGCGTCCGGCGGGGTGGTGGTGGAGAGAGAGAGAGAGAGAGGGCCAATTGGCCCTCCTCTCGCGCGGTGGCGGAAGCCGGCTTCCGCCGGTTGGTTCGGGCCCGGCGGCGTGCTCGCCGCCTCGCCGGGCCCGAGCTTGGCCTGTCGCCTCCACCGGCGCCGGGCGTGCGTCCGGTGGAGGTCCGGCCGGCCATGGTGGCCGGCCGTGCCGCCGGCACTTGAGCCGTGCGGACGCGAATTGCCAGCCGGCTCCGGTCCGGCCAATGGTGGCCGGAAATTAGAGGCCGGCATGGTGACAGTCCGAGCGGATGAAATTGAGAGAAAGGGGTGGCCGGCCGCGGCGGCGGCCGGCTCTGGCCCGGCCTCCGGTGGCCGGACCGCCCGTGGATTCGGCCGGCGGCGGCCCTGGCCGCCGGCCATGGTCCCCTGTTTCGGAAGAAACAGGGGATCGGGTGATAAGGCTGAACCGGGCCGGCTGGGCCGGCCGGTTCAGGCCTTTTGGGCCATGCTGCAGAGATTTTGGGCTGGTTTTGGGCCCTGTAACGGGCCGGGATAGAAAATAATTATATGGCTAGAATCTAGGTGAATTCTAGTTTCTTGGGGTATTTTTACTTCCCCATTTGAGTGAGTATGGTGAGAGATATTCGAGTCCGAAGTTGGGCCCGTGGATTGGTCAGGGTAGAGTCTTAGGAATCATTTCATTATCCAGATTTTAATCAATTAATTGTGTAGGTACCCCGACATCTGATTAGATGAGATATCTGTTGGATTGCGTGCGAAGGTAAGTAAACCAGTTATCAGTTTATTAAATAAGTTATTTCAGGATATGCGTAGTTAAATTGTGAATTGTTATTGGCTAATTGTGTAAGTAGATGAATACTATGATTTCATATGCTATGCATGTGAGATGCAGTTATTATGCATGTGAGATGCTGTGGCTATGCATGTGAGATGCCGTTGCTATGCTGTTGCTATGCATGTGAGATGCCGTTGCTATGCTGTTGCTATGCATGAGATGATGTTGTTGCTATGCATGAGAGATGCTGTTGCTATGCATGAGAGATGCAGTTGCTATGCATGAGAGATGCAGTTGCTATGCATGAGAGATGCAGTTATGATATTGATGTGATATATTACATGCAATTGTTCAGTAAGTATAATCCACTGTTTTACTACATGATTGATGTATTGATGTATTGATGTGATGTGAGGTACTGTTATGTGTCGCCACGGCTCTCCTTTATCCTGTCATACCACACATACGTCTAGAGGACGTGTTCTGATGGATTTCGATATTGGCATGACCCTGGTATTCCGACCCTTTCAGTAGGGAGGGATACTTCTAGGGAATGCTGGGTGATACATTATTGGCATGACCCTGGTATTCCGACCCTTTCAGTAGGGGGGATACTTCTAGGGAATGCTGGGTGATACATTATTGGCATGACCCTGGTATTCCGACCCTTTCAGTAGGGAGGGATACTTCTAGGGAATGCTGGGTGATACATTATTGGCATGACCCTGGTATTCCGACCCTTTCAGTAGGGAGGGATACTTCTAGGGAATGCTGGGTGATACATTATTGGCATGACCCTGGTATTCCGACCCTTTCAGTAGGGGGGATACTTCTAGGGAATGCTGGTTGATACATTATTGGCGTGACCCTGGTATCTTGACCTTTCAGTAGGGAGATGCTTTAAGGGAATGCTGGCTGGTACATTATTGAGATATTGCAGGGCCGTGGGTCACATTTACAGTTACCATTGAGAGTATAAACAGTGGGTTTACTTATAAAGTATAATTGAGCAATTATGGATGCAAATGATTGGTATTATATTCATAATGTGCCGTGGGACACGCGGCCTCCTTTGTTATGGGGCATTGCAGGGCCGTGGGACACATATATATAATATGACAATGAATGTTTATATGCACTGATAATTTGCTATGATATAATACAACAATGATGAGTGCAAATGATTTGAATTATATTTATATGTGCCACCACGGCTCTCCTTTGTTATGGGGCATTGCAGGGCCTGGGACACATATGATATAATATAACAATGATGGGTTTACTTACATTGCATGTTTGAGTATTTGTGAAATGTTTATGCATGCAGATCATTTATATGCTTATTGATTGCTATGCTATGATTGGACTGTATAACATGGTTTACTTACTGAGTGTAAGCTCACAAAATCCTTACAATGTTTTTATCAGAGCCACGAGGTTGAAGATGGATTTTGGGGTGATGGATCTTCTATTAAATAAGCCAGATCATTATTTTGTTGTAGCCCCAATATTATATGTGTAGGGCTTGATGCCCAGACTTTATCATTGTGGTGTGTAAGGAACCATAGGTTCGTTGGAGCTTCTATAAAGTGGATTCATATGTTGATGTAACCCCTGTAATGCTTATGTGTAGGGCTTGTAGCCCAAATCTTTAGTTATGGATTGTATTAAAGACATGGACTTGAATGATATATAGGTTATTGCTTTTATTGAACTCAGTGTCATGTTTCGGGACGCCTTGCGTGCCCGGCACGCGGCGGGTTGTCACCCTAGCTCAAAATTTTTGGGTCTGGGGCGTGACAGAAGTGCAGGAGCTAAGTGCCACACAGGACAAAGTGCTACATCCATGGGGGATGGGAGCCACCTCTTGAACCTATGGGGGCCACCTCTAGAATCCTGCCTGCCTGGTGGTTGTGATCAATTACCTTTGGCGACCTCTTGAACCTGTGGGGGCCACCTCTAGAATCCTGCCTGCCTGGTGGTTGTGATCAATTACCCTTGGCGACGAGGACGTCGCCTCTGTTAAGGGGGTAGATTGTGATGCCCCTGCCTGGTGGTTGTGATCAATTACCCTTGGTGACGAGGACGTCGCCTCTGTTAAGAGGGGTAGATTGTGATGCCCCTTCCAATTGTCCCACATCAGATAATTAGTAGTTGGTGAAGTGGTTTATATGTAGTAAAGTAAGAAGGACAATGCACCAATTGGATCCTTGTTTGGGCTATGATGGCCCAATTTGGTGTTGACCTTGTTCGTCTTACTTTTTTGTAACGAAATGGGCCCGTGGGCCCGGATCGTTACAGCTTTTTACTCAAGATGAATGTGGTCAATAAGAAAGCCTCCATCCAATACATTCTCACATGCAACAATTACCGAATAAATAAATAAATCAATATGCATAAAATTTCACTGAATGAGAAACGGATTGGGATACTCACGGGCAATGATGGGCACGGCGGGAGTCCTCGAAAAGATTAGATTGGGCGGGATCTTCCACTCAGTCTGTGGATCTCGCCGAAGGAAAACCATCCTAGATAAAGAATCGTGGATCTCGCCGAAGGAAACCATCCTAGATAAAGAATCGTGGATCTCGTCGAAGGAAAACCAACCTAGATAAAGAATAATGAAGAAGAAAAACTACTGAAAAAGAGACATGATCCAGGCTTTGGAAGGGAGAAAAAGGCTCCGAGGAGCAATTTAGAAATTTTAGGGGAATTATTATGGCGACATTAAGATGTTGCCATAATAGAACGAAAAGAAAAAAAAAAAAGATTTTAAAATAAAACCTTATCTTATTACGGTAAAAATAAATTTTGCCATAATATGTATAATTATTATGGGTTGCTGTAATAAAATGAAAAAAAAAAAGATTTTAAAATAAATCTTGCCGGCAAAAATAAATTTCACCGTAATAGATATAATTATCAATGAAATATAAAAATAATTTTTTTATTAAAATTTTAATTATAACGATGAAAAGTTATTTCATCATTATCAATGAATTTGTAATGACGAAAAGTAATTACATCGTAACAAATAGTTATTACGGTGAATTTAATTTTTATTTCGCCGAGTTCACAAAATGGGTTTGCTTCTTACTATAGTAGAGAAGAAAATTTATTAGAGTTCACAACAATTATTTTAGTCTTTTAACAAGCTAAAAAGATCTGACAGCAATTATTTTTGGTATTTTAACAAGCTAAAAAGATCTTTTTAATATTTTTAAGTAAAAATAATTATAGAAATAATTGTTAACTTTAAAGTTTTATGCAATAGAAGAAAACGTTCTTATTTTTTTCTCTTTCTTTCTTTTTCAGTTGCTTGCTAACGCTAGTAGCCAAATGAAGAATAAAGAGTAAGGAAATTTTGGTTTTTTTAAAAATAAAACTTAAACATTTTGTTCTCTCATTAATAAATTTATCAAGGGTTACTCCCGCAAAATAGCTTCTTACGCGAGAGGGAGAATAAATATTTTAAGTAGCAAATTCTTGAGAGAAGGAAAAATGATCCAAATTTGTAATTTTATTCACGGGCCCTTGAAGATGGCAATAATTGTATTGAATGGGAATGGATTGGTGGTCAATTTGCCGGGGATATTACCATTTATCGCGTGGGGCGGGGTAGGCTCTCCATTTATCGCGGAGCCAGGGATAGGCCGTCCATCGTCCCCATGTGTGATCGGGCGTTCGGTCGTTATACCATAGGTTTCATGCGTGCTGTGACAGATGGAGGATTGGCACGACATGCGTTAAATCATTAATTTAAGGACGAAAAGATAATTCATCATTTAATGATGAATTGTCTTTTCATCGCTAAATTAATGATGAATATTGACATTTATCACTAATTTATTGATGAATTATCCTTTCATCACTAATTTAGCAATGGATGATCTATATCCGTTTTAGTGACGGATTTTTTTTCATCATTAAATCGTTACTAAATTAGTGACAGACAGACCAATCTATCACTAAATTAATAACGAAAGGATAATTCATCAATAAATTAGTGACATATATATATATATATATATATATATATATGCATCTATCACTAATTTAGTGATGAATTCCCCTTCCATCACTAATTTAACGATGGATGATCTATATTCATCACTAATTTAGTGATAGATTGTCCTTCATTACTAATTTAGTGATGAATAATTTTTTATCACTAATTTAATAACAAATTGGTTTATCGGTAATTTGATCCTGCCATCAAGTCTGCAAGTGAAGACTTATATTTTAAAGCCAATAGAATTAGCTTAGTTGGGGGAGAATGAATAAAATCTGTGAACCAAAGGTTGCAATAATGCAAGAAATCGATTAGGTCGAACATATATATAGATATGATTGGTCAAGGTAATAGGTTCCATGACTTTGGAGGACTTCAATGAGAATATGGCAAAGAGCAAAAAAAATGATAACTCAAAAGCTAAAAGAAGCAATTATTAATATTGTTTATATAAAAAAATGATTAAGTACAAATTAGTAATGGAATGGTCGACACATCACATCAGGGAATTACGTGGATGAATAAAGGCCTAGCATGTTTAATCTTCTTAAATTTTCTTCAAGACAAAATGAAAATCCCCGTACATGAGAATCTTAGACTAGGGAAAGAAGACAGAATTCTTATGATACTCGTTATGATATAGAATGCAAAATTTTTGTCTCTTCTTTCTTTCTTCTTCTTCTTTTTCTTCTTCTTCTCTTTTTTTTTTTTTTAGAACGAACGATCACATCAATTTAGGATAAATCAAGTCCAATATATCAGAATACAAAATTTGAGTAAGAACCAGTGGGCATAGGTCACCCTGAGACCAATACTATGGTCCTGAGTGATGGACCATCTAGGCAGCTATCCGTCAGCCACTGAGTTAGCTTCCTGGTAGATGTGTCAGATCTGAGTGATATCAGCCTGACGAAGCATAGTCCGAATATTGCAGATCAAGAGGATGGTAGAGAACTGGTCACCAGAGTCCTGACGGAGCCAGCTAATAATAGTATGGAGTCCCCCTCAATTATGATCCTTTGGCTACCCAGGCTGTGAATGGCATATGATATACCAGCCCACGCCGCATACAACTCAACTAATGGCACCGATAGGTCGAGAAGGCCGAATCCACCAGCTACTATCATCAACCCATCAGACCCACGGATCACAAAAGCCGAATCAGCAACTCTGCCACGAACACTCCCATCAAAGTTGATTTTGACAAACCCTAGGGGTGGAGGCTCCCAAGAGATAAAGACCGTCTGCCGGTGCGCTGCCAAGGCAGCAGGGGAGCCCCAGCTTCCAGGGTCATCAGAATCAAAAACTCCATGATGAAGGGTGTATTCCGCAGAAAGCGACAAAGCAGTCTGGACAAGCCTATGAGGGGGAGCAATCTCATCAGAAAAAATAATCTGGTTCCGATATAACCAGACCTGGTAAGCAATGTAAGAAATCGTAGTACCCAACTGCCGGATGCCCCTCCGAATGTCTAACCTGATCAATCTGCTTTGTCACTTTTAAGAAATCATATATGATAAAATGCGTAGGTTATGTGTGTTTAAATGAAACCTTTTTTTCTTCCCTTCCTAATGTAAAGATTGATGGTTGGTTTTAATAGCAACAACTCTCTTTTAGTGTTTACTTGTCGTGATAGCTTCTTCCTTGGTGATTATTGATGGTTGTCTATCCCTCGGTAGCTGTTGATGGGAATCTTGTTCCTGTACTAATTAATCTCTAACTGTATCAAAATGCTGTGCTTTAAGTTTCGTGCCGTAAGGGCTCTAGCGTTGCTTGGTTAGAGTGCTTTAAGATTGGTGCTCCGATCATCGTCTGCTTGATCTTTGGTGAGTCAGGCTATTTCCGGCGGCCCTTCCTTCCAATGGGTCATCTTCTGGTGTTCGTCTTCTCCAATGGCTTCGATTGGGGAGTCTACTGCCCCAAAGGCGGGGAGCAGAGGCCCGACATCTGGCTTTGTTTGGGTGTCATCATCCCCGCTGTCGGCTGAGGTGGCTGATCTGGAAGGCGGGTTTCCAGAGGTGGTCCGTATTTCTAATGTAATGCTGGAGCAGTCTAGTTTTTGCTGGAAGGAGCAGGCTATCCTGGCCCGCACCTTTCAAAGATGGGTTCCGCCGGATGCATTCCTTAGGGAATTTCAGTGAGCGGGTGTTCCTGGGGTCATTCAGCCGTTAAGCTTAGCTCATCGCTGCCACATCTTTCGTTTTGAGGACCCTGGTGCGAAGGATTTGGTGATCGGCCGACCATGGGTGATCAACGGATAGCCGGTTTCCATTGAAGCATGGTGGCCGGAGTTTGTTTCGACTCTTGATGCAGTGGCCTCTGCCCTCCTATGGGTGCGCCTGCCCTCTCTCCCGGTTGAATTTTGGAATGAAGAGGTGTTGAGAGAGATTTTGGCACTAGCGGGTGAGTTTGTCTTTGCTGACTCTGGAACTCGGCTGCTTTCCAGGGGGGATTCGCCAGAGCCTGCATTCGTGTGGATCTTCGGCATCCTCTCCAGTCAAGTGTCCGAATTCAGGGATTCGGAGCTCCCTATTGGCAGCAGTTCCAATTTGAAAATCTGAAAGGTATTTGCCCGAACTGTGGTTCAATCCACCTCACTGGCCCCTGCACTCTGTCTTCTCCTTCTTCGGTGGCTGAGCAGTCTTCGGATGGGCCTTGCTTTGGGCCTTGGATGACGGCGTCGTGCCATTGTCGTCCGCTAGATTTGGAGCAGAGGTCTTCGTTGAGGCATCTTGGATCCTCCCAAGTTCCTTCTAATCCACCCTCTTCTGGTTCTTTGAAGCCAAATTCGTTGCCTGAGGGCTGGTCGATTCCTGCTAAGGTGAGTCGACGGAGATCTTCTAAGGCTGGTAAGTCCCTTTCCAGTGTGCTGTCAGCTCCAGCTCTCGATCCTGCCAGTTTGCAGCTGGGGTTTGGGTCAGCTGTGGATGGTTCCAGCATGAGTTATGGCGTGCTGGCTGAGGGAGCCCGTGCCATTTTTAACAGTCCAAAGGAGGCCGAGAGGAATGAAGTTCAACAGTAAACCAAGATCTCCAAATTACTGTGGCCCTGTGTTTGAAGTCTAATAATCCTTTTGCCATCCTGGGTGCGGGGAAGTGGGATGGTTCGTCCTTTGCCAGGTCTGATGCCAATCTGGGCCCTTCTAAGCGTGCCAGGCCTATGGAGTCCCTCCCTCTGCGGTCGGCTGTCATAAGTGATAAACAGAAAGGTAAAGACACTGTTTCCTTCTCTAAAGGATCAAGGGGAAATCTAATCTATCTGCTAGCCCTAACCATGGTCGGGGTTCTATCTCAGATGGAAGCAGGTCTGATAAGGTGTCCTCAGGTCAGGAGTCAGGCAATATTGTGATTGGGGGCCAGTCATCAAAGGATGTTAATTGTACCCTCGATGCGGCTCTATCCTGCCTTAAATTGGCTATTCAGGGTCAGTCAAAGGGTCCTGACCCCCTGTTAGTGGATCTCAGGGTGCAGGAGCTGTATCTGAGGTAGCCGACCAACGCCTGATAATCCTAGTTTGGATTGTATAATGCAGTTGAATGTGGGTGGTACCCTGCCTTCGAGGTACCTTTCTGAGTCGATTATGATGGAAGATCAAGGTGACATCACCCTTCCCCCACATTGTAAATGAAAATATTTATGGAATGTTAGAGGAGCTCAAAACCGTCTTTTTGATCCTCTTTTGGTAGATTATTGCAGATTCATAATTTTGATATATGTATCTTAACGGAAACCCAATTATCGGGAGACAGCTTGGACCGGTTTCAGAGACAGGCTGCTAGTACTTGGTCTTCATATGCTATGGAGTCCGAAGGTCTTTCTGGTGGGATTGTTGCTTTCTGGCGGCACTTATTAGTTTCTGTGAACGCCTTTCATCAGTGTAATCAACAGATAGCTCTTCTTGTCTCGGAAGGGTCTTCTGACCCCTGGCTCCTCTCGAGGATTTATGCCAGCACTGATTTCAAGGAAAGGTGTGTTCTCTAGGCTAAGATTCTCTCCCTCCTTAACCAGGGTATCCCATCCATTGTAGCTGGTGACTTTAATTGTATTGTTGTTGCTAGTGAAAAGAGAGGGGGTAGACGGGTCATTGATTCAGCAGATATCATTGAGTTTAGATCGTTTATCTCTTTTGCTGGCTTGCTGGACTTGGGATTCTCTAGAGCCCAATTCATCTGGTGTAATAACTGTCAGGGTTCAGCTCATGTTTGGGAAAGGTTGGATAGAGCCCTGGCCACTGCTCAATGGTCTCAGATGTTTCCCTCTGCCACTGTCACTCACTTGTCCAGGATTGCGTCTGATCACTATCCTATCTTGATTTCCACTGATCCTGCTCTTTATCAGCGGTGACAGTTTAGATTTGAGCAATTCTGGATGTCCTACCCTTCAGCTCGAGCTATTATATCCTAGGTCTGGCACTTACCTATGAGAGGTAATGCTTCTTATCGGCTCTCTAGATGGCTGGAGCTGGTTAGATGTTGGCTGACTAGATGGAATAGATTTGAGGTCGGCAATTTAGCGAGACAGATTAAGCAAGTTGAAGCTGATATTACTTTTATCCAAGAAAAAGAGGACCGGGATGGCTCTCTATATGTTCTTGATCTTTCCTATCTTCGCTCCAAGCTTGCTCTTCACCACTCTCTCCTACTGCAACAGGAGATTTATTGGAGGCAGCGGTCTAGGGTTCAATGGATCGGAAGGAGACCGCAATACCAGGTTCTTCTATCAGGCAACTTTGAAGCGTCGGGCTGCTAATAGAATCTGAATAATAGTTAATGAGGAGGGCAATCTCCAGACCGACTCTGTTGTTATCCGTGATCAGTTACTTCAGTTTTTTCAGTCTAGATGGACTGAGTCAGCGGGTGCTGGGGCTCCTATGTTCAGGGTTTCTCCTACTATAAAGGTCTCTGATCAGCAGAATGACCTTTTGACCAGACTGATCATGGCTGAGGAGATTCGCATGGCTTTTTGGGACCTCGGGCCTATCAAGGCGTCTAGCCCTGATGGCTTTCTGCCATTATTTTTTCGTCATTACTGGAACATTATTGGCCAGGAGGTCACTCAGGCTATTCAAGTGCTTTTCTTTCTAAATCTATTCCTACTGATTGGAATCGCACTCTTGTCACTTTGGTGCCGAAGTGCCATGATGCTTCTTTCCCTCATCATTTTCGATCGATCAGCCTGTGTACTACACTATACAAGGTCTGTGCCCACCTTCTTGTATCTCGTTTGCATGTGGTGATCCCTCAGCTCATATTTGCTGAATAAGGGGCGTTCCTCAGAGGTTGAAGTATCTCCGATAATGTCCTCATTGCTCAGGAGTTCATGCATGATCTTTAGAAAGCCTCGGCCAGTCAGTGTCTTATGGCAGTTAAGCTTGATATGGAGCGTGCCTATGACAGATTGAGCTGGGCTTTTTTGCATCGTACTCTGATTGAGTTTGGTTTTCATGATCTATTCATTGATTGGATTATGGCCTGTATCCAGAAGCCATCTTTTTCTCTGAGTATTAATGGGATGCAGACTAGCTTCTTCCATTCTTCTGTGGGTCTGAGACAGGATGTCCGTTATCCCCGTTTCTGTTCGTTTTGGCTGCGGACAACCTTTCCCATGCTTTTCACCAGGCACAGCAGACTGTTGTATTACTCCCTTTCTGGCTGGTCCTTTGGGACCCCCTGTTTCACACCTTCTTTTTGCAGATGACTGTATTCTTCTGGGCCAGGCCTCTATTCGTAATGTTGTTAGTTATGCTTCTCTTATTCAATGCTACTACTGTGCTTCGGGGAGAAGGTCAACTTAGATAAGTCCTCCATTTGTTTTAGCCCAAAGACCTCCAGGTCTATCAGGAAAGCCATTCACCAAGCTTTGGGTATCTCAGTTAAGGTTGATGGGCTATCCTATTTGGGTATCCCAATTTTGGGAAGGCATCCACGTGTTAGTGATTTCGCTATTATTGAGAGATGCATTCGGGATCGATTGATGATTGGTAGGTCACCAGCTTATCCATGATGGCTAGGATCACTCTTATCCGCTCTGTCCTTACATCCCTTCCTATGCATCTTATCTCTAATGATGCGGTCCCTATCACTTGTTTGCGCAGGATAGAGTGATGGTTTAGGGACTTTTTGTGGGCTTCTATGCAAGACTGTCATGATATTCATCTTCAGGCTTGGGATTTGATTTGTATGCCTTTGAATGAAGGGGGTCTTGGTATTCAGTCCCTGCTTGTGAGGAGAGACGCTTTGATGGCGAGACATGCGTTGAGGTTTCTCCTTGATCCTCATGGTTTCTGGAGTTCATTTATGAGAGCTAGATATGGTGACTGGTCCTCGACTATGGATCATCAGTCTATGTGACAGCACTCCTTCTTTTGGAAGGAGGTGTGTCGTCATGCTTCGCCCATTCGGAGCAATATATCATGGATGATTGGTGAGGGATCCTCGGTTGATGTCATTCAGGACAGTTGGATCACGGATCTTCCCTTTCCCATTGGCCGCCTTTATTAGCGTGGATGTTCCATAGCATATGAGGGTGTGGGATCTCATCATTCTGGATCTCTCATCTTGGAATACCTCTTTGGTGACCAGCTTATTTGGGGAAGAGCTTTCTCATAGGATCCTTTCTATTCCCCTCACTTTGGGATACATACCTGATATGAGGTTATGGAGGAGATCTTGTCTATCTAGGGCCCCCACTAGGGACCTTATTGGGATTTTTAGACCCCAGTCTCGGGATTCATGGGATGCGAAGTGGATATGGATGCTCCCTATTCATCCCAGAGTCCAATTATTTATATGGAAGATATTGTGAGATTCTTCCTTCTTGCTCTCTGCTGTCGAGAAGGGGTCTTCATATAGAGGCGGTATGTTCGCTGTGTGGGCAGGAAGAGGAGACTATTGATTATGCCATTTTTATATGCCCCATTTTATGTGGGATTTGGACGAGAATGAGTTATGATTGCAGAGTAGATGATTCTGGTTCCTTGTGCTCCCCTTTCCTTGATGCCCTTCGGAGGACTACTAGACAGCGCAGTGCCCTTTGGGCTATCACTGCTTATCAGATCTGGCTATCGCAAAACCAGCTCATCTTTACTAATGAGACGATTTTCCCTCACAGACTAGAGCAGAAGGTCAGATCTATGGTGGCTAAAAGTGCTTCTCTCTCAATGGTTCTATTTTTCTAACCTTGGCCACTGTGGCTCCTCTGCTGCTTGGCAGTGAACCATCGTACGGTTTATATCTCTTGGGATCTCCCCCTCCAGGGTTTGTAAAAATCAACTTTGATGGAAGTGTTCGTGGCAGACTAGCTAGATCTGCTTTTATTATTCGGGGGACTGATGGAGCCTTGTTGGCGGTGAGTGGCTTTGGTTCTCTTGATTCTTCTGTCCCCATGGTTGAGCTTTATGCAGTATGGGCTGGCATCTCCCATGCTGTTAGGCAGCTTCATGCCCAATGTCTGTTAGTTGAGGGGGATTCTCTCTCTGTTATTCGGTGGCTTAGATTGGGATTCTGTGATCAGGTCTCCGTCAACCCTATTCTCAATGATATTCAAGCTGCTCTGAGGGGTCTTCACAATGTCTATATCTGACACATCTATCGGAAGGCCAATTCTGCGGCAGACTGGATTGCGGCTGCTGTGGCCCAGCATGAAGGTTCTTGAATTTGAAAGCAGGGTGATCCTTGCCCCTCTGCTCTTACGCAGATTCTGTACTCTGATAGTTCTGGGCTGACTCGCACGAGGATAGTGTGATTACCCGTATGTACCAAAAAAAAAAAGAGCACAAATATGAAAAATCAGTGCTAAATAAAATTTCCTTTTTTCGAAACTCCTCTTTCTAATGCATCATCTACTGCACATTGGCTGGGTTGTTTATGCAGTCATAACATTTCTAGGTGAGAAGTGCAGAAATGTAGTTTCTAAAAGTTTCTCGAGCAATTATCTTCTTTACTTCAATGGATCAACAGGATGTTACAACGCCAATGATAGCGGGTCTGTTGTCGCCAAGATACCTCCTCGATCGTCAGAAGGCTTTCGATCATCTTCTCCAACGAACCAAGAATCTTTCGATGGTCTTCTCTTGATTGAAAACCTAAAAAAAGTCCCTAATTACCTAGTCGAAGGTTCCTCTTACCAATTTATGAAAGTTTGCAAAGGTCATGGTGTAACAGTCAGAGCGCACGTTATGGGGCCAGGGTGACCATAACGAAATTGATGGGATTTGCCATAACAAAACTGGCAGGATCTGCCCCCCACATCCGTAGCGGAAGAAATCTTTCCATTGTGATTTAGGATTGAGTGGGTCGTTATGAACAATAGGGGTCATGCATGTGGGCCCCACGAGAAGGTCCTACCCGGGTGACAGAGTGGAGATTGTCTAGGAGTGTGATCATCACCGTCAACTGGGTGTGCCCTATCAGCCCCATCAGATGCCTTTCACTCCTAAGCTTATGCGGCTATGTGCCTTGTATCTGCCAAGAGAAAGGAGTATAGAGCTTCATCACATCAAGATTTGGGCGTCATTAATTGTAGAGCCATTAGCAAACGGCTAGCCACCGCATAGAATCAAGGCAACATTCTTGAACGGTGAGGAGCCACGAATCATCATTGCCCACCGTGAGTTGTATTCATCCAAGCGCCACCAAAAAGCCATTCGTCGGTTGAGATGCCAGCCCCCAATTGCGACTATCCACGCGGCTATGCCATCTGGCGGGATGATTTTTTTATTTTGAAAATATCTGAATAAAAGCCTTCCATCCTCTCCATCGAGCTTTTTATGCTTATAGTACTCTCAAAGAAAGATAGAGTTTCTTCTTCTCCCTGCATTCTCTAAGTCTTCCAGATACCTTTTCTTGCTCCATAGGTTGGTCTTCTCCTTCTTTCTTTGGGTCGCCCTTTTGGTTTTTTTTGCTCTTCTTTAGAGCAGTCATGGACCCTAGCCCCCTCTGTAGGAAGGGTAAGAAGTTTATGGTAGAAAGTTCTTCTTCTTTCGAGGATGATGCTCCTCTCCGGATGAGTCATAGGGCTGGTAGTGCAGCGGCCCGTGAGACTGCCAACCCTCGGTGACTTCGGTTCGTCCAGCACCTCCTTAGGCTGCCGTCTCAAGCTCGATCTGTTCGAATAACGTCCCTTTGACTATAACCCGGTCAGAGGTAGACGATCTTAGGGTTATGTATAATGTCCTAGAAGGGGCCCCTGGTTTTGACGATAGGGTGATCGCCAGCCCCGCTGCAAGGGTTGCCCTCTACGAGAAATTTTTTAAGGCAGGACTTTGCCTTCCCTTCCATCCATTCATAGCAAGCTCCTAAAGAGGTATGACCTTTTTCAGCGCAGCTGTCCCCAAACTCTTTTAGAACCGTTTGTGCCTTCATAGTACTCTGCCATTTCCATGACATGATGGCTAGAGTTTACTTGTTTCGAGCCATGTACTCCTTTCACCACCATCCGATTGAAGTGGGATGGTGGTTCTTTGCTCTATGGTAGGAGAGAGTGCTCAAACTCAACCTCCTTTCTTCCATCAAGGGATGGAAGTCCCATTTTTTCTTCTCCCACATGGGCGATGTGAGAGAGAGGTGGGGGGAGTCAGACCAGTCCCCGAATAAAAACTTGATTGTAGAGCAGGCCGATAAGGAGGTGTTCGACCAATTGTTGAACTCCCAAATCCCTCCCTGCCAGGTCATCCTATCCAGAAGAATTTGTTTGAAGCCGGCGTGAGCCTGACGCTGACTTAGGTGAGTGCAAGGGCGTCTATCTTTCTTCTTTTGATTTTCCCTTTTTTTCTAACTTTCTTTGTACTTCTCACAAGGATGAAGTTCTCCCATGACCAACTAAAGCGGATTGGCAAAAAAAGGAAAGGGTCAGCTTGTGACGCGGGGAAGCAGAAGATGAAGAAACCTTGCCCGTCTTGCCCGATGCCGCCTTGACCTTAGGGGGCCCGCTGCGAGGTAGCCTTGACTGGGGAGGCCCAGGTTGCCAATTCGAGGGCAACCGATCCCAACTCGACCATCCGTCCGGTGGTAATGATGGAGCCAAGGGCAGAGAAAGCCCCTCTGCAAACTAGGGGTGATGGGCCAATGGTGGCCCCAGTGCCCATACCTGAGGTGACGGAGACCTCTGAGTCTATAGTGGCGCCCCGCTTGCTAGCGAGGTGCCGGCTATAGAGGAGGTGGCTCCTGGCAGCCCTGCCAGCCCATCAGTTCCCCCAACGGTTCCTGTGAGGGAGCTGACGACTTCCAAGCACATTGAGGAAGGGGAAAACATCTAGGTTTCCCTCTCGGTTCCCCCGAGAGTCTCAGCGTTCTGTGATAGCTAGTTGGTAGAGCGGTTGCTAGAGTGCATCCTCCTTCCATAGGACCGGGAGGAGACCCACTGTTGAGGCATGGTAGAAATCCTAGGCGATCTCTTCCCCATAATGCTCCAGGTAAGTAGCTTTTGACCCATATTTCCAACTTTCTTTTTTTATAGCTTGGTGTGCTGACTCCTACTCCTTTGTTTTGCAGATGGTGTGTGGCATCTTCTTCATGCGGGAGGTGTGCCTTTAGACTGTGGAGTCCTGCCGCACCGCCTAGGGTAGGGCTGCCATCACCTAGGTCCAGGTGGAGAATGCAGCATCGAAGCTTGCTACCATCTTGGCCCGTGAGGCAACCTGAGACCAAGAACTCCAAGTCACCATGGAGGCGAGTTGGGGGCCAGACGCTCAGCTTGTGGAGGCAGAGGAAAAGGCTAGAACGAAGGGTGAGCGTTCAGTGACCACCGAGTTGAGGTGTGCTAATGCCACGGCCCAAGTGATGGCTCTTGAGGGCCGGCTCGAAGGAGCCAGACTAAGGAGAGAGGTGGTAGAGGCGAAAGCTAGGGATGCCAAGGCGAGGGTCAAGGCTTCCAAGATCATCACACAGGCAGCAAGGGAAGAGGCTGCTCATGCCAGGAAGAAAGCTTCCTTGGCGAGGGCCGAGGCCCAAGCTGCTAGAGTTGAGGCCGCCATGGCCATGGAGGCATATAAAGGCTTCGCCGACTTCAATGATGAGATTGACATATGATGTGTTCCTCAAAAGGTTTGAGGAATGTAAGAACAAAGTCTCTCGGGTTCTGCACACTGCTAACCTGGATGATATTACCGCCAAAGACCCTGAGGAGTCAGCGGAGGAGCTGGCAGCCGCGGCAGTCAAAGTGGTCAAAGACGACGACAACACTGCTGAAGCCGAAGGGGGCGATGGTAATGGCACTGTTGGAAAATTATTGAGAAATTATTTATCCAATTGTTAATTTTGATGATTAACAAAAGCCATGAGTATATTCATTATGTTTCTGATATATTTGATAAGTGTTTTAGAATTAAGAACGATTACTTATTCAAAAGGTATATGGAAATCAGTTTTGAATTGAATTTCAATGGATTATTAAAAAGTTCAGAAGTTAGAGCCGACACCTAGACCTACTCGAGCCGACTCCAGAGCGTATCGAAACAGCTCAGGATTTTTGGCACGGTTTGGAGCCGACACCCTAACAGTCGGGAGCCAACTCCAACCTGAGATACAGAGATCTATTTTTTGCTTCAGAAGCCGGAGCTGACACATGAATTTTTGGAACCGACTCTAACATGAGTTATAGAGACTATGTTTTTCAAGCAATTCTTGGAGCTGACACCTTAGAATTGGGAGCCGACTCTAGACAGTGGTGAGTCGATACTTTGTAAAGTGGGAGCCGACTCCATGTCGAATTATTTTTTGCTATTTTTGGCAATCCGATTTGGAGTGGACACATGAAAAGTTGGAGCCGACTCCAACCTCAAAGGACGATTTTCAAAAGTGATAGATCAGCTCCAACGGCTATATTTTCTCACCTACTCTTCAACGGATCTATTTTCTTGCGTGGAGAACTCATCCAAGTATGATTTCAATGGTTATTTCTCACCTAATCTCGGATTGAAAATCTATATAAAGGGGATATCCGACCGTTCGAAAAAGAGGAAGAAAAATAACAAAAAAATCGAGGAAAATATCTAGTGAAAATGAGAGAAATTTCAAAGAGAAATCTCTAAGTCCATGCCTTTCATCTTAAGAGAGTTTCAAGAGAAATCCAAAGCCTTCAAAGATCAAAATTGGAGAATTTCCAAAGTTTTGAAGAAGAAGAGCAAAAGCCCTATTTCCTCAACATTTTCTTCAATGAATTTCTATCAAGAATCAGAGCTGAAGCTTGGTTCATCCATTCAAAAGAGAAAATAAAAAAAAAAAAAGAAGAAAAGCTCACATCCATATTGCTTCAATCAGGCTTTTCTAATCCTTGTCTATTTACATTGTTTATTTGCTCAATTAAAGAGCTTTTGAATTGTAAACTTTATTTTAAATTGATGTTTGCTAATTCAATCAGGGGATTGAATTAGTTGAGGTAGTTTACCTCGGGACAAGCTAAGTTTAGCTTGGGTTAAGGTTTTGTGCTGCTGAACCTGTGAAAACCGGCTGGGTTTGTTGTGATCCCATGTAAAATAACAAGTTCAAGTTGTGATCTTGTAAAATAACTCAACTGTAATCAGGGGATTATAGTGTGGACCCAAGAGTTGCTTAGGAGTGGACATAGGTGTGGCTAACACCGAACCACTAAAATCTTTATGTGTTTGTCGTGCATTTGTCTCTCTCTCTTTATCATATTGTGCTTAGCTTTTATTAATTCACTTTACTTGGGCACTTTCACATCAAGAAAATTATTTTCAAAGTGTTAAATTTTTTAAAGAACCCAATTCACCCCCCCTCTTGGGTTGCCATCTGGGCCAATAATTGGTATCAGAGCTTGTGCTCATTTAAACTTGATCTAACAATCAAGAGCTAAATATCCAAATGGCAGCTCAAGCTGGATCATCCTTTTCTGAAGGTTAATCCACCAATAGGCCACCTTTGTTTAGTGGCACTAACTATTCATATTGAAAAACAAGAATGAGGATTTTCATTCAAGCTTTAGATTATGAATTGTGGAGTATCATTATTAATGGACCTAGCACACCCACACACATGGTAGATAGTTCTATTGTTCCTAAGCCCGAAAGGGATTGAAATGAGAACGATAGGAAAATGGCTCAGCTTAATGCCAAAGCCCTGAATGTCTTATATTGTTCTTTGAATTCAAATGAATTCAACATAATTTCTACTTGCATTTCAGCCAAAGAAATATGAGATAGATTAGAAGTTACCCATAAGGTATCAATCAAGTAAAAGAATCCAAAATTAACATTCTAGTGCATAAATATGAATTGTTTAGCATAGAACAAACTAAATCAATCACATGCATGTACACTAGATTCACTGATATTGTAAATGGTTTAAAGAGTCTTGGTAAAACTTATACTAATTTTGAATTGGTGCGCAAAATTCTTAGATTTCTTCCAAGAACATGGGAAGCTAAAGTAACTGCAATCCAAGAAGCCAAAGACTTGAACATTTTACCTTTGGAAGAGCTACTTGGATCCTTGATGACCCATGAATTGACAATGAAGCAACATCAAGAGGAAGATGTCAAGAAGAAGAGAACAATAGCTCTCGAGACTGCAGAAAATGAGAAGAGCAGCAGTGAAGATGATGATGAAGATGATGAAACAGCTCTCCTTGCAAAGAAATTTAGAAAGTTTATGCAAAGAAGGAGATCCTTCCACAAAAGGAAATCTGGAATTAAAATGAAAGGAGAAAAAGAAAAAGAAGGGGATAAAGATAAAGAAAAAAACCCTTGACATGTTTTGAATGTAAGAAGTTGGGGCATTTTCAATCTGAATGTCCTCAACTAAAGAAGGGTTACAAAAAGAAGAAGAAGGCCTATGTTGCAACAGGGAGTGATAGTGAAGAATCTTCATCCGAAGAAGATAAAAAGAAGTTATAAACATTTGCTTCATGACAAACGATGACAATGAGGTAAATTCCGAAACCCCCAATGTTGATTTCACTTTTGATGAGTTATATGATGCTTTCAATGAATTAATTAGTGATTTCAAGATTTTGAGAAACAAGAATAAATCTTTGAAAACTAAAAATTTAGATCTTTTCAAAATGAAAAATGAACTTGTTTTTGAGATCAAAAATCTGAAATCTGATAAAGAATAAATATTGAAAGAAAAAGAATCAATTTCTAAAGAAAATCTTAATTCGAAGAAAGAAATTTATAAATATAAGAATATTGTTGATAAATTTATAAATAGCTCAGAAAAACTTAATTTACTATTAAACAATCAAAGAGCTATATTTGATAAAGTTGGACTAGGATATAGACCTCACATGAAACAAAAATATGTAAACAATTTCTTTATTAAGAAACCTATCAAAAATAATGTTTCATGTTATCATTGCAACAAAAAGGACATAAATCTTATGAATGCAATTTTAGAAAAACTAATAAGAATTTAATGCTTAGAGGAAAGAAAATATGGGTTCCAAAAGGAACAATATTTATTGCTACTAACCATAAAGGACCAAGAAAGCTTGGGTACATAAACAAAAGATTTGATTATCTTGGAGGAGTGTCTTACGGCCAAAGGATCAAAAAGAGTGGTATCTTGATAGTGGCTGCTCAAGACACATGACGGGTGATAAGGAGCAATTCATCACCATTGAAGATAAAAGAGAAGTTGTTACTTTTGGAGACAATGACAAAGGTCAAATTATGGGCCTTGGTAAAATTCAAATAACTCCATCCACCTTTATTGAAAATATTTTATATGTTGATGGTTTAAAGCATAATTTAATTAACATTAGCCAACTGTATGATAAAGGTTTTAAAGTTTCATTTGAAGCTTCTATCTGCATTGTTTCTAATCCCATTGATAATAGCATTATATTTATTGGAAATAGAAATGACAATGTATACTTAATTGATTTGGACAATTGTCTACTAGTAACCATTGCCTAATTGCTGATAATGCTAAGGTAAATGAGATTGGATGGCTATGGCATCGTAGATTAGGTCATGCAAGCACACACTTAATTTCAAAATTAATTAGGATGGATTTAGTTAAAGGACTTCCAAAGTTAGATTTTAAAAATAATAGAATTTATGATGCATGTCAATATGAAAAATAAACTAGAAATTCTTTCAAATCTAAAAACATTGTTTCCACTACTAGGCCACTCGAGCTACTACATATGGACCTTTTTGGACCTACTAGAACCCCTAGTCTAAGAGGAAAGAAGTATGGTCTTGTGATAGTAGATGATTATTCTAGATTCACTTGGGTATTATTTTTAGCTCACAAAGATGAGACTTTCTCGATATTTCTAAAATTCTTTAAGAAAGTCACAAATGAGAAAAACACTACCATAGTGTCTCTTAGAAGTGATCATGGAATAGAATTTAAAAATCATCTATTTGAAAATTTTTGTATTGAAAATGGCATTCATCATAACTTCTCTGCACCTAGAACACCTCAACAAAATGGAGTTGTAGAAAGAAAAAATAGGACTCTAGAAGATATGACCCGTACCATGCTATGTGAAAGCCAACTTCCAAAATATTTATGGGCGAAAGCTATAAACATGGCATGTTACATCCTGAATAGAGCCTTAATTAAACCAATTCTTAAGAAAACTCCTTATGTATTATGGCATAATAGGAAACCTAACATTAGTTATTTTCATGCATTTGGTTGTCGATGTTTTATTCATAATAATGGTAAGAATAATCTTGGGAAGTTTGATGCAAAATTTGATGAAGGCATATTCTTAGGATATTCCACATCTAGTAAAGCCTATAAAGTATTTAACAAGAAATATTTAATTATAGAAGAATCAATTCATGTAGTATTTGATGAGTCTTTAGCATCAAGTTCTGAAAAGATTGATGATGAGGAAGATACAAATTTGCTTGAAAGAGATATTGAAAAATTGAATATAGATGTATCTTCAGATCATGAACCAGAAGCTAAAGATGATGACTCACCTAAGGATAATGTTATTGATACTACTCATAATGATGTAGATCTACCTAGAGATTGGAGATATGCTTATGGTCATTCTAAGGAATTGATTATAAGTGATTCATCTCAAGGTGTAAGAACTGATCATCAATGAGAAATATCAATAATCATCTTGCATTTGTATCTCATATAGAACCCAAAACTATTGAAGAAGCTGAAAAAGATAGTAATTGGATGTTAGCTATGCAAGAAGAATTAAATCAATTTACTAGGAATAATGTATGGTCCTTAGTTGATAGACCCAAAGGTCATTCTGTTATAGAATCTAAATGGGTATTTAAAATAAATTAGATGAAAATGGCATAGTAATTAGAAATAAATCTATATTAGTTGCAAAAGGATATAATCATGAGGAAGGAATTGATTTTGATGAAACTTTTGCATCTGTTGCTAGATTAGAAGCAATTACAGTATTACTTGCATTTGCATGTCATATGAACATTAATCTATTTCAAATGGATGTTAAAAGTATATTTTTAAATAGTTTTATAAATAAAGAAGTTTTTGTAGAACAACCATCTGGTTTTGAAATCATGAATTTTCAAATCATGTTTTTAAATGACACAAAGCACTTTATGGTTTAAAACAAGCACCTAGAGCTTGGTACGATAGGTTAAGCAAATTTCTAATTGAAAATGATTTTTCTAGAGGAAATGTTGATAAAATCCTATTTTTGAAAAGAAAAGATAGAGACTTATTGGTAGTACAAATATCTGTAGATGATATTGTATTCAGTGCTACTAACAATCTTTTGTGTCAAGAATTTGCAAAGTTAATGCAGGGTGAATTCGAGATGAGCATGATGGGAGAACTCAATTTCTTCGTAGGACTACAAATCAAACAAGAAAAAGAGGAGATTTGCATCAACCAAATAAAGTACACAAAAGAAATTCTCAAGAAGTTGGAATGGAATCAGTCAAACCCCTTGGAACACCTATGAGTCCTTCATGCAAAGCAGATAAAGATGAAAACGGTAAGCCAACAAAAATATTATAGAGGTATGATAGGTTCTCTACTTTACTTAATAGCAAGTAGACCTGATATTATGTTTGTTGTTTGCTTATGTGCTAGATCACTACAAGAAAATACTGAAATAGCGACGCAAAATTAACAACGCAATTATGCATCGCTAAATTGCGACCACTTTGCGACGCCTCTGTGACAACAAAATATTGCAACGGCCTTAGTGACGCATTAGCGACTCAATTAACCAAAAATAAAAAAAATTAATTTTTTATTTAGCGACGCAAATAATGCATTGCAATATATTTAAATTAATTTTTTATAAAATATAAATATCAAAAAAAATATTGCGACGCAACACAGTGCGTCGCAATATTTTTAAAAGAATTAAATATGTTAAATAGCGATGCATTAGCGATGCAATAAATCAAAAAATTAGAAAAATTATTTTTAATTTAGCGACGCAACAATTGCATCGCAAATAATTTAAATGAAATTAAATTTTATAAAATATAAATTCAGAAAAAAATATTGCGATGCAAATCAGTGCGTCGCAATGTTTTAAAAAAAAATTAAATATATTAAATAGCGACGCATTAGCGATGCAATAAATCAAAAATTAGAAAAATTATTTTTTAATTTAGTGATGCAATAAATGTGTCACAATTATTTTAAATAAAATTAAATTTTATAAAGTATAAATATGAGAAAAAATAATTGCGATGTAACACAGTGCATTGCAATATTTTTAAAAAATTAATTATGTTAAATAGCGACGCATTAGCGACGCAATAAACCAAAAAATTAATTAGAAAAATTATGTTTCAATATAGCGACGCACTTGTTGCGTCGTAATTATTATAATTAAAATTAATTTTTATATAATATAATTATCATATTAAAAAATTACGATGCAACCCTTTGCGTCGCAATGTATTTAAAAAAATTAATTATGTTAAATAGCGATCGGTCCAAAATCGATCGTGACCGATAGGAATAAGGGCTTGGATCGATCACAACCCTCGGATCGTCGCCGATCGGACCGATCGCCACGGTTCGAGATCGGTCGTGGCCGATCGGGATTAGGGCTTGGATCGATTGCAACCATCGGATCGTCAGCGATCTCGGACCGATCGCATCGGTCTGGAATTAGTCATGGCCGATCGGGATGAGGGCTTGGATCGATCAAAACCATCGGATCGTCGCCGATCGGACCGATCGCCACGGTCCGAGATCGGTCGTGGCCGATCGGGATCACAGCTTGGATCGATCGCAACCATCGGATTGTCGCCTATCGGATCGATCGCGACGATCCAAGATCGTTGATCGCCGATCGGGATCGATCAGGGCTTCGATCGATGGCAACCGTCGGATCGACGCCGATCGGTGCGATCGCATGGTCCAAGATCGGTCATGGACGGTCGGGATCAGGGCTTGGATCGATCGCAACCGTCGGAACCATGCCGATCGGATCGATCGCCACAGTCCGAGATCAGTCGTGGCTGATCGGGATCAGGGCTTGGTTCGATCGCAACCGTCGGTTTGTCAGCGATCTTGGACCGATTGCAACAGTCCGAGATTGGTCGTGGCCGATCGGGATCAGGGCTTGGATCGATCGCAATCGTCGGATCGTCGCTGATCGGATTGATCACCGTGGTCTGAGATCGGTCGTGGCGGATCAGGATCAGGGCTTGGAGCGATGGCAACCATCAGATCGACGCCGATCGGTCCGATCGCCACTGTCCTAGATCGGTCATGGATGATTGGGATCAGTGCTTGGATCGATCGCAACCGTCGGATCGCCAGCGATCTTGGACCGATCGCAACGGTCCGGGATCGGTCGTGGCCGATCGGGATTAGGGCTTGGATCGATTGCAACCGTCGGATCGCCAGCGATCTTGGACCGATCGCAACGGTCCGGGATCGGTCGTGGTTGATCGGGATCAGGGCTTGGATCGATCGCAACCGTCGATCATTGCCGATCGGACCGATCGCCACGGTCCGAGATCGGTCATGGCCGATCAGGATCATGGCTTCGATCGATAGCAACCGTCGGATCGTCGCCGATCTCGGATGGATTGCAACGGTCCAAGATAGATCGTGGCCGATCGGGATCATGGCTTGGATCGATCGCAACCGTCGGATCGTCGCCGATCTCGGACCGATCGCATCGGTCTGGGATCGGTCATGGCCGATCGAAATGAGGGCTTGGATCGATCACAACCGTCGGATCGTCAGCGATCTTGGACCGATCGCAATGGTCCGAGATCGGTCATGGCCGATCGGGATCAGGGCTTGGATCGATTGCAACCGTCGGATCGCCAGCGATCTTGGACCGATCGCAACGGTCCGAGATCGATCGTGGCCGATCGGGATCACGGCTTGGATCGATTGCAACCGTCGGATCGCCAGCGATCTTGGACCGATCGCAACGATCTGGGATCGGTCGTGGCCGATCGGGATCAGGGCTTGGATCGATCGCAACCGTCGGATTGTTGCCGATTGGACCGATTGCCATGGTTCGAGATCGGTCGTGGCCGATCGGGATCATGGCTTCGATCGATCGCAACCGTCGAATCGTCGCCGATCTCGGACGGATTTCAATGGTCTGAGATATGTCATGGCCGATCGGAATCACGGCTTGGATCGATCGCAACCGTCGGATCGTCGCCGACTGGGATCGATCATGGATTGGATCGATCGCAACCGTCGGATCACTTATAATTACTCAAAAAAAAAGTTATGAAAAAGTTTAAAAAAATATTAAAAAATTATTGCGACGCCGTAGCGACGCATTTTAGAAGAAAAATTAAACAAATATTGTGACGCAATGTATGCGTCACAATTAATTTTAGTAAATATAATTTTTATCAGTATTAATAAATAAAAAATATAATATTGCAACGCATAATTTGCATCGCAATGGTTTTTAAATAAATATCTAATTAAAAATATTAAAAAATTATTGCGACGCAATAAGGCATCGCAATTATTATCATAAATTATAAATATTATCATTAATAAATATTTAAAAAATTTTGTGACGCCGTAGGGACGCATTTTAGGAAAAAAATAAACAAATATTGTGACGCAATGTATGCATCGCAATTATTTTTAGTAAATATAATTTTTTTAGTATTAATAAATAAAAGAAATATAATATTGCAATGCATAAGTTGCGTCGCAATGTTTTTTAAATAAATATATGTAATTAAAAATATTAAAAAAAATTATTACGATGCAATTTTGCATCGCAATTATTATCATAAATTATAAATATTATCATTTATAAATATTTAAAAATTATTGCGACGCACTACTTGCATTGCAATTATTGTAATAAGTTATTTTAATCAATTAAAAATATTAAAAAATATTGCGATGCCTTAGAGACGCAATTCCTAGAAAATAAAAATAAATTTCTCGTCGGACATTGGCGTCAAGTTAGTGACGCATTGGCGACGCAATTATTTGAGCCGCTATTTTTTCATAAAATTATAATAAAACCAGATTAACGATGGATTAGCGACGCATTAATGCGTCGCTAATACATAATAAATTTTTTAAAAAATATTGTGACCATATAGCGACGCAAATAATTGCATCGCTAATTACTTATATATAAGCCGGCCTTCTCTTCTTCTTCTTCCCCGTCTTGACCTAGCCGCCGCCGTGCTCTAAAAATTTTCGGCTCCCACCTCGCTGCTCCGGCTCCTCCCCTCTGATGCTCCGGCTCCCCGGCGTTCTCCTCCAACTCCGGCGTCTTCTCTCGACCAAGGTAAGCCCCCACACTCTCTAAATTTTTTTTTTTGTTAATAATTTCCCTTCGGCCATGGCCAAGACCGTGGCTGTCTTCTCCGGCCACGGTGGCCAGGCCACTGTCACAAAAAAAAAAAAACCATTTCGTAACAGGGGGGGGGGGGGAACCCCCCCCCCCTTTTTCTTGTTCGGCCACGGCCGCTGTCGTGGCCGGCAGTGGCCTAGCCACGGTGGCCGGACAAGGCGGCCACGGCCGCTGCCGTGGCCGGCAGTGGCCGGTGGCCAGGCCACTGTCACAAAAAAAAAAATTTCGTAACAGGGTGGGGGGGGAACCCCCCCGCCCCGCCCCCCCTTTTTTTCTTGTCCGGCCACAACCATGGCCGTGGCCGGACAAGAAGGCCACGGCCACTGTCGTGGCCGGCAGTGGCCTGGCCACGGTGGCCAGGCCACTATCACAAAAAAAAAAAAATTTCGTAACAGGGGGGGGAACCCCCCCGCCCCCCTCCTTTTTTTCTTGTCCGACCACGGCCGTGGCCACGGCCGAACAAGGAGGCCATGGCCGGCAATGGCCTGGCCACGGTGGCCAGGCCACTGTCACAAAAAAAAAAATTTTGTAACAGGGGTGGGGGGGAAACCCCCCCGCCCCCCCCCCCCCCTTTTTTTTTCTTGTCCGGCCACGGCCGCTGCCGTGGCCGTCTTCTCCGGCCACGGCTGCTGCCGTGGCCGGCAGTGGCCTGGCCACGGTGGCCAGGCCACTATCACAAAAAAAAAACATTTCGTAAAAGGGGGGGGGAACCCCCCCCCCTTTTTTTTCTTCTCCGGACACAGCCGTGGCCACGGCCGAACAAGGCGGCCACGGCCGCTGCCGTGGCCGTCTTCTCTGGCCTGGCCACGGCCATGGCCATGGCCGGCAGTGGCCTGGCCACGGCCACGGTGGCCAGGCCACTGTCACAAAAAAAAAAAAAATTTTAACAGGGGTGGGGGTGGGGAAACCCCCCCCCCCATTTTGTCTTCTCCGGCCACGGCCGCTGCCGTGGTCGCCTGTGGCCTGGCCACCCTGTCAAAAATTAAAAAAAAATTTGGTAATAGGGCCCCCCCCTTTTGTCTTCTCCGCCACAGCCACGGTGGCCAGGCCGCAGTCCAATAAAAAAAAATTAGTTAGGGGGGGCCACGGAGCTCTTTGGATAGACTGATTGTTATGTCTTGATTATGCAATAATATTTGTAATGCTAGATAGAAAGTCTTGTTGTATTATTATTTAATTTGCATAATGTTTATGCAATAATTAATTTAAGTTGAATGTTTATGCAATAATATTTGTGCATTTCTACTTATTTACAATTGTTATGTCTTGATTATTTATATTCTGCTGCAAACTGAATGATGCATTAAATTATGTAATGCTAAATAAAAAGTCTTGTTGTAATATTATTTAATTTCCAGCAACAAATTAGTAGTTTCAATGATTTACAGTTTAGTCTTCACAAACATTTGTATTCGACACAATAATCTTAAAAAGTTAGTGATTACATGTATAATTCACAAGAAGTTAAGAATAACAAGCATAAGTTCGATTGTCTTCGGCTTCCATAATCACAGCACTATAACCTTTAGACCCGTTTGAGAATTTGTAAGCCTTAGTCTTGCAAATTCTCAAATTATCCTGGTGGACAGTTTGGGAATATTTCTTGCGATATGTTAGTCTGCTATTAATCATCGTTGGGTGAGATTTCGATTTGTATTTGCTCATACGTTCTCCTAGTGTGGCTTATATATCACACATTTAGGAGAACATATTGGGAAATGCTGCTGAAATTTCAATGTAACCGATCGATGATAATTAATAGCAGAATAACATATCACAAAAAATATTCTTGAATGGGATAGGGCCTTACCTTATAGACATGGAGTGAAGGTAGAATTAATTTAAGACACTTGAATGCTTGTGAAGTCTCATGATTAAACGCACCGCCTTGCGGCCCGACCCAAACTCAAGCCCTCCCATTAGCCATGAACCTGTGCATCGGTCCTTGCTAGCACGCCAAGGATCGTAGCCGTGGCTCGCCCTTGCATGGTAGGGACCTTAGTTTCCTAAAAAAAATTGGTTTACTTATAAATAATTTAAATGGTTGTTATTAACCTTAGTTGTGACCAAGAAATAATTTAGTTATATATTTAGTAATACTAATATAGTTTTATTTTGTGGTTTCATTTAATGATTTACCAGACTTTGTATAAGTCGGTCAAAAATGAGCGGGGCTCGCTCGTGGATGTATGCAAGAATAAAAGATGGCTTGCTTAATTCAGATTTTCTGAATGGATTGGAAGAATTTATCGCATTTGCATGTAGCCAACCTGACTGGATGGATGGCCCTAGGATTAGATGCCCATGCAACTTCCATAGGTGTCAGAATAAAGCCTACAGAGATGTAAAAACTGTTAAGGTGCATTTGTGTAAGAAGGGGTTTGTTCCTGATTACTATGTTTGGTACTGTCATGGTGAACCAGAGGATATTCCAGCAGCTGTTATAGGCCAACAAGAGTCAATTCCCGTAGATGAACCCCATTTGTGAATTTAAACACATATGAACAAATGGTGATGAATGCATCGGGTAATGAATTCAATCAGAATACATTTATGGAAGAACCAAATCCAGATGCACAGCAATTTTATGATATGTTGTGTGCTGCAAATCAAGAATTGTATCCTGGTTGTGAGGGTCATTCCTAGTTGTCTACAGCTGCTCGAATGTTAAATATTAAGGCAGAACATCGATTATCAGAAAAGACGTTCAATTCTGTAGCTGGGTTAATCAAAGAAATTTTGCCAAATGACAATGTTGCGGCAGACAGTTTTTACGCAACAAAGAAGTTGTTGCGTGGGCTTGGGCTCCCAGTTAACAAGATCGATTGTTGTTTGAATAATTTTATGATATTTTGGGGTGAAGACTCAGAGCTAAGATGGTGTAAGATTTGTGAGCAATCGAGGTACAAAAACACCGAAGGAGGAGCCGGTACAAGTAGGAGGAAAAGTGTGCCTTACAAGAGGATGCATTACTTTCCTCTTACCCCACGCCTGCAGAGATTATACAGATCTGAGGCAACAGCTGCTGATATGAGATGGCATGCTGAACATGAATATAAAGAGGATGAAATGCGGCATCCATCAGATTCAAAGGCTTGGAAGCATTTCAATGAAAATCATCCTGATTTCGCTGAAGATATAAGGAATGTGAGATTAGGTCTTTGTACCGATGGTTTCCAACCATTTGGTCAAGCGGGGCAACAGTATTCATGTTGGCCTGTGATACTGACTGTATATAACCTTTCTCCATGGAAGTGCATGAAAGATATTGCAATGTTTTTAACTTTTTGGTTCCAGGACCATCAAATCCAAAGGAAAAGATTGATGTCTTTCTGCAACCGTTGGTGACCAAATTGAAAATGTTGTGGGAAACAGGAGTCGTAGCCTATGACATTTCTATGAAACATAATTTCTTAATGAGAGCTGCTTTGATGTGGACAATAAGTGATTTTCGGCATATGCAATGTTGTCTGGTTGGAGCACTGCTGGACGTCTGCATGCCCTCATTGTATGTATGATTCGGATGCATTTACATTGCAGAAGAGTGGTAAGCAATCATGGTTTGATAACCATAGGAAGTTCTTGCTCCCAAATCATCCTTACAGGCGTAACTTGATCGCCTTCCGGAAGAACAAAGCAGTCACAAAATTTGCCGAACCGGTTAGGTCCGGCACGATCTATTTGATTCTATAGAGCATTTGGGGTTGATGTATGCATGGGAACCGGATGCAGATAGAATAAATGGCCGTATATGTAAAGAACATAACTGGAAGAAGCGAAGTATATTTTGGGATTTGCCTTATTGGAGCACAAATCTTATCCGGCACAACTTGGATGTTATGCATATCGAGAAAAATTTCTTTGATAACATATTTAACACGGTGCTAAACATCCCGGAAAAAACAAAAGATACTGCAAAGTCAAGAGAAGAACATAATCAGTACTGCAGAAGAGGTGATTTGAGAAGGAGTGCCGATGGGACCTATCCTAAAGCATGTTACACTCTTGACAGAAATTCATGAGAAGTTTTATGTAACTGGCTTAGAGGGTTAAAATTTCAGATGGTTATGCCTCAAATATCGGTAGGTGTGTGGACATGCAGACGCTCAAGTTGTTCGGCATGAAGAGTCACGACTACCATGTTTTCATGCAACGGTTATTACCTATAGCTTTTCGTGAGTTGCTTCCGCAACATGTCTGGAAGGCAATTACGGAGCTCAGCTTATTCTTCAAGGAGTTATCTGCCGCGGTCATTACTTCTGCATCCATGGCAAGGCTTGAGAAGAAAATTTCAATTATTTTATGCAAGCTTGAGAGAATATTTCCTCCCAATTTTTTTGACTCAATGAGCATTTACCGGTTCACTTGCCATACGAAGCGAGCATAGCTGGTCCCGTGCAGTATCGCTGGATGTATCCTTTCGAGAGGTAAATATATACATTAAGATATGTTGACATTTCAAATATTATTTCATTGCTTGAAAAATTGGTTAATTTTTTGTTGCAACTTTACATATAGGTATCTTAAGAAGTTAAAAAATAATGTGCGTAATAAGGCAAGGGTTGAAGGTTCTATATGCAATGCACACTTGGTCGAAGAAGTTTCAGCTTTTGCCTCACATTACTTTGAGGGTCACGTCCACACGAGGAGCCAAAATCATGGTCGTAACGATGACGTATGTGTGGAGAAGGAGAAGCTAATGACGGTAGAATATCAATTTTTAAAGCTATCGACCGTTCCTTTGGTGGGAAGAAGTCAAGAAATCTTAGCGATATGGAGTATAATGCAGCACATTATTACATCCTAATGAACTATAGAGAAGTCGATCCATATATTGAGTAAGTGTATACTTCAATGCTAAATTGAAAATTTTAATTTAAATTACAATATACCACAATATTTAATTTCTAACATTAGTTTTCATCCTTTTCATCCCATAAGGATGTTTTGTGATAGATAACGACAGATGAATCCCGACATCAGTCAAGTTGCAATTGGGCAGAAATTAGAAACGGAGTTTGCTTACTGGTTTTATGAATTTGTGAGTAGTATCACTCAATCAATTTCGATAATGGCTTTTTTTTTTTGAATTGGATGTCAATAGCTTATTAATTTATAGGTCAATGGTCCATGGTCCACAACTGATAATATTTTCATTAAATGTCTATCACAATGGCCATTGAATACCTAACAACCTCTACTGGCTATTTTGTAAATGGGTACAAATTTCAGATTGAACGATTAGCAGCTTCAAGAGGCACGCAGAACTGGGGCATGTGTGTGAAAGGAGAAAGTGTTGGAGAAAATATGCAGGATTATTATGGAAAGTTAGTAGAGGTGGTTGAAGTTGAATATCCCGGTTGGCCTATGAAACGAACCGTATTGTTTCGTTGTGATTGGTTCGATCCGATAGTTCCTGTGGTCAAAAGGGTTCATAACGACTACAATTTGGTTGAAGTGAACCATCGATGAAGATTGCAGAAATATGACCCATTCATCCTTGCATCCCAAGCTCAACAAGTCTTTTACTGTGGATATCCAAGTTTGCGCAACGACAAGCGAGATTGGTGGGCCGTTTCTAAAATCGTCCCACGTTCAACAATCATATTAGAGGAGAGTTCATCAAGTCAATCAGCCGAGTGCCCTGCATTTCAAGAGGATGAGATGGAAATGCATGCAATTGAGGACGACGCAAGGGCTCCTGAAACATCACTTAGAGATCCAAATGGTGATGTCCAAGAAATTGCGGATGCAAATGTTTGGTTTCCTTCCGATGATAATGAAACTGATTCACAATCCGATACGGCATCAGATGTTGAACTAACATTTCACGAAACAAATGACAACGATTAAACATAGAGGTTTTTTAAAATTTAACTTTTTTTTATAAGTGTTAAATTCTTATATAGTCAATCATTAATCGTAATTTAATTGTGTGAATCTTTAGTATTTTCAGTATGACGGGCAGAGGTAGATCTACCGACGACAGACGGAGTGAGCAGGGATGTAGCCCTGCTACATCAGATCACATGAGCATCGGAGATGGAGAGTTTGGATCTCCAGCAGTGGCACAGCCTTCGATCTCTCCAGCAGTATTACCATCCAGTCGATCGGCACATACCTCCGAGAGTTCTTCCACCATCGGTCGTACTGTACTTCGACTTGATGCTCAGGGGATGTAAGTATATACTAATTAAAAATATATGTTTATGTTTTTAAGTCAATTACTTATAAACATGCATTTTTTTAACAGATTCATTGAGCAGCATCATGTATCCAGCCACATCAGCGCTGTATTTCAGAGGCGTGTAGATCCCAGTGGCTACGATTGGTGCCACGTATCTCCAGCCACGAGGGAGTTTTATTTTTCTGAGTTTTAGGTAAACTTATTAAATACAATTTATCAGTAATATAAAATTTCTTAAACTTAATAAATTTAGAAACTAACTGTTTATTTTAATGCAGAAAAAGTTTACGTGGGATCCTTCTAGCCATGATGCCATTAGGGCAGCATGGGAGGCTCTGACGCGACGCTGATACTCCGACATGCTTCATCGTTGGAGGTCATCGGGTCAGCGTCCTGCGCACGTGCTAGAGGGTATTTGGCACGAGTGGCAGTAGGCCTGGCAGTCCGATGGCTAGCGCAGGAGGTCCGCATCAGCCAGCACGAACCGCCGATATGAGAAGGGTGGTCCTGGCATGGGTCTCTCCCGCCATACTTCGGGCTCCATTTCGATTCAGGAGCACAGACGGCGTATGGTAAGAAAACATAAATATTTTAATTACTATTTTAGTTATTTATAAATATTTGTATTAATATCTTTTTTTTTTGTTATAGTCTGAGCAGGAGGGCGAAGATCCTGGTGAGTTTCGTCTATTCAGGGCGACACACACCAGGAGGGACGGTTCCTGAGTCGACACGCGATCACGGAGGTTGCGGTAAGAAATTAGATTTATGTAGTATCTATTTAATTTCTAAAATTTTATTTCAAGAAATTTATTAACTCATTTATTGTTGATTTCATAATTTCAAGACACGAGTCGAGGAGATTCGCTCCCAGGCATCGCAGGTCGACTCTACTGATGGGGAGACGCTCGTCAAACTCTCAGCAGAGGAGAGTCGGCGTGTGTTTTTGGAGGCTGTTGGTGCCTAGCCATGAGACCGCAGGGTCTATGGTCTGGGCACTAGAGCTTCTACATATTTTCCCCATCAGGCCTCCAGCTTGCGAGTTTCTGGTGATCTTCCTCCCGAGCGTTTACACGACCTTCGCAGATCTATTGCAGAGGAGGTTCGCCAGGAGGTCGAGCAGGATTTTGAGGATCGTATGCGAGGCCGGGATCAGGAGATTGCAGACATGCGAGATGAGATGCATTATTTGCGGGATATGGTTAGCCGCTTGTCGCAGAGTCTTCAGCCTCCACAGCCTCCACATGATCGCCCAGATTCTTGATGTATTTTTCTTTTCTTTTTTTATGTTGTAAAAACTTCAAAATTTTAATATATGAATTATTTTTAGAAATTTATTATTGTTTGGATTGAGTGAAAAATGTTTCTATCAATATTTAGATTTAATGAAATTATATTAACCATTTTAATTTTTAATCTTTTATATTTTTTTAAAAATTTAATTTGCGATGCATTAGCGACTGAAATTGCATCGCTAATATTTTCAAAATATTATTATTAAATATTGCGATGCAATGACCTGGCTTCGCAATAATTTAAAAATAAATTTAATAGTGACGCATTAGCAACTAAAATTGCATCGCTATTATATCTAAAATATTTTTAATAAATATTGCGACGCAATGACCTTGTGTCGCAATATTTTAAAAAAAATTTATTTGCGATGCATTAGCGACTCAAATTGCATCGCTATTATACTAAAAATATTATTATTAAATATTACGATGCAACTAGATGTGTCGCTATATTGCGACGCAATTTAATGCGTCGCAATATTAAATAATAATTTTTAATATTAAAAATTAATTTTAAATTTAGTGATGCATTTGGATGCGTCGCAATATTGTGACTCAATGTTGCATCGCAGAGAGTCGCAATATTACGACGCATTGCGACAAATGGGTATTGCGACGGACATCTGAGCGACGCCGTCATTGCGTCGCTATTGCGTCGCAATAGCATGTTTAGCGATGCAATTGCAACGCATTTGGGCATCGCAATATATTATTTTTCTTGTAGTGGATATCAGTCTGAACCTAAGGAACCTCACTTAATTGCAGTAAAAAGTATACTTAGATATCTAAATGGAACTAAAAATGTAGGATTATGGTATTCTAGAGACTCAACATTAAATTTGATTGCATATTCTGATTTTGATTATGCTGGTTCTAAACTAGATAGAAAGAGTACAAGTGGTACATGCCAATTTTTAGGAAGTAACTTAATCTCTTGGTTTAGCAAAAAGCAAAATTCGGTTGCATTATCAACTGCTGAAGTTGAATATGTTGCAGTTGGAAGTTGCTATGCTCAAATCCTTTGGATTAAGCGACAACTTGAAGATTATGGTATAACACTTCATAAAACACTAATTAGATGGGATAACACTAGTGCAATAAACTTAACTAAAAATCCTATACAACACTCAAGAACTAAACACATTGAAATTAGATATCATTTTATTAGAGAACATGTAGCTAATAATGACATTTGTCTTGATTATGTTAGTACTGATGAATAATTAGCTGACATTTTTACAAAACCCCTAAGTGAAGAGAGATTTTGTTATCTTAAAGGAAAATTAGGAGTCTGTGATCCATTGGAATAAATTTTAAATCTCCTAGGAATGATTATCTAGAACTCAATCATTTTTTTTAAATTCTCTTGTGATTTTAAGGAAACTCTATCTAGATATTTGAACCCCTTGATTCATCACATTCCAAAGTTGATTTATCCAAAATTTGATGACATTCCGGACAAGTTTCAGATTCTTTGAAACTCTTATTTTTTCACTGAAACTGTCTTGGAGCCAACACCTCTGTTATCGGAGTTGACTCCAGTTTTGTTTGAGATTTTGGAGCTAACACCTGCCTTTCCAGAGTCGACTCCACTTCGGGCACTGACTGTGTTAGCGACTTGGAGCTGACACCTCGCTTTGCAGGAGCCGACTCCAAGTGGTCCTAGGTTGACTTTATTAGGGCAGAGTCGACACCTTTCTCATTTCATTCGACTCCAATCTCTTCCAAACTTTTTCCCACTCATCCCAAAACCCAAAAGCATCCTATGGCACCCAAACGTAGAGGATCCGTATTCGGTGGACCAGTGGCGACAGGAAAACGGACCATGAGGCGTCCGGCGCGGTAGCCCTCTCCAAGTTTGTCCTCCACTTCGTCCGCTTCCATTCCGAGTGCAATCCCAAGGCCATCTTCACCTCAGGTTGACACCCTAGCTGGCCGAGTCATCACAATGGGTAGAAAAGTAGATTTCCACTTCTTTGAAGCCGAGGGTTTCTCTATTAGACGGCAACTCAAGGAGTTAGGATGGGAGAAGGTTTGTTCACTTGATGTTCCAACTTATTCGGCCCTAGTTAAAGAATTTTATCATAATCTATCTAGAGGAGATGGAGGAATCGTAAGTTATGTAAGAGGAAAAAGGATTCACTTGACTTCGGAAATACTTTGAAATCTTTTGGAGATTCTGGTTATTGGATTAACTGCTACTTCACATAGTGAGAGAGCAGTGGCTCTGTCAAGAATGCTTGGAAGTGAGGTTACTAATTTTGAGGAAATCAGGGCAAATCAATTGCCTTTGGAGCTTAGGTTATTACACAATATTTGTAGTAGAATTCTTTTCCCAAAGACTGGTCGATTTGAGTATGTCTCGGAGTGAGACATTGTGATTATGGATAGTGTATTAACTGGACAGCCTATAAATCTTGCAGGAATGATGATATGGTATATGGCAGAGGCTGGTAATAAGAAAAGATCAACTTTACCTTATGGCATGATATTAACCATGGCCTTTCAAAATCAAGGTGTAGTTATTTCTGATAGTGAGCCTATGAAGAACCTTAGACATACGGACTATTTTAGCATTGCAATTGTGCACCGTATGGGGTTTGTGAAGGTGAATGGACAATGAGAGAGGAAGGGACACTCAGATGATAGGGCAGCTGAAGCTACTGCGCCTGGTCCTTCAAAGGCTGGACCTTCTATGAAACATCCTTCACCACCACCAGCACCTCCTGTAGTTCCTTCACCACCTGCACCGGCACCTATTACTATTTCCACTTCTACTGGATTTTTTACAATTCAAATGGAGCAGCTGAAAGAGCTTTTTGCATGTCATGAAGAGAAAATGAAGATTAAGTTAGATAGCAGACTTTTGAGCATAAGAGAGCTCTATTACTCTTTGGAAGATAAAGTGAACAAGATTGAGTCATCCTTCAGTACTTCTTCGGAGGCCTTGAAGATTGATTTAATGCAAATTTTTGATAAAATCAAGGATATTGGAGGAGACTTTGAGATTTATTCCAAATGTAATGCGAAGATACAGGAGAAGGTGACTATTGCTGCTTCCTTGGTAGAGAAAAAGTTAAATGACTTTATGAAGATTCAAGAAAGTGGCATGGGAAAGATCCTAGAAAAACTTAAGAGACTTCTTAGATTTTGATTTTGATGTTTAGTTTGCTTTTTGATGTAATAGAATGTTTATATGAATGAAGTAATGAAATATATTGAAGTAAACATTTTGATACTTTGTTGAATGATGTAATGAACATTTTGATGTAATGTTTCAATATTTAATGAATATTAAATTTTGAATGTTTTGAAGTTTGATTTAAGCTTATGTTTGATGTTGAAGTACTTAATTTCTATAGTTGTTGTTAATTTAAGCCTTAATGAACCTTCTTCTAAACCTTTTTGTTGATTACGAAAAAGGGGGAGAGAAGAGGTATTTGTATATGCATAAAAGTGATGAAAGAATGATATATGTATATGCATGTTAAGCAATTAAAATAACGAGGGAGAATAGTACTTCAAATATGCATGTTGAAAGGAATTAATGTCAAAAGGAATAGAATTTCAATAGACTTAATATATGCACCAACATAGGGGGAGCTACCTCATTAAGGGGGAGCTTAACCTTAATTTAGAATGTTTTGACAATTATGCATTAATTGATTATGCATATACTCAATGTTTTTGTCATCATTAAAAAGGAAGAGATTGTTGGGAAATTATTAAGAAATTATTAACCCAATTATTGATTTTGATGATTAACAAAAGCCATGAGTATATTCATTGTGTTTCTGATAAATTTGACAAGTGTTTCAGGAATTAAGAATGATTAATTATTCAAAAGGTATATGAAAATTAGTTTTGAATTGAATATTAATGGATTATTAAAAAATTTAGAAGTTAGAGCCGACACCAAGACCTACTCGAGCTGACTCCAAAGCGTATCGGAACAGTTCAGGATTTTTGGCACGGTTTGGAGCCGACACCCTAACAGTCGAGAGCCGACTCCAACCTGAGATATAGAGAACTATTTTTTGCTTTAGAAGCTGGAGCTGACACATGAATTTTTTGAGCCGACTCTAACCTGAGTTACAGAGACTATTTTTCGAAGCAATTCTTAGAGCCGACACCTTAGAATCGGAAGCCGACTCCAGATAGCGGTGAGTCAACACTTTGTAAAGTGGGAGCCGACTCCACATTGAATTATTTTTTGCTATTTTTGGCAACCCGATTTGGAGCCGACACATGAAAAGTTGGAGCCGACTCCAACCTGTCATAGGATGATTTTTAAAAGTAACAGATCAGCTCCAACGTCTATATTTTCTCACCTACTCTTTAACGGATTTATTTTCTTGCGTGGAGAACTCATCCAAGTATGATTTTAATGGCTATTTCTCACCTAATCTCTGATTGAAAATTTATATAAAGGGGATATCCGATCGTTTGAAAAAGAGGAAGAAAAATAATGAAAAAATCAAGAAAAATATACAGTGAAAAAGAGAGAAATTTTAAAGAGAAATATTTGAGTCCACGCCTTTTATCTAAAGAGAGTTTCAAGAGAAATCCAAAGCCTTCAAGGATCAAAATCAGAGGATTTCCAAAGTTTTGAAGAAGAAGAAGAAGAGCAAAAGCCCTATTTCCTCAACATTCTCTTTAACGAATTTCTGTCAAGAATCAGAGCTGAAGCTTAGTTCATCCCTTCAAAAGAGAAGAGGAAAAAGAAGAAAAGCTCACATCCAGATTGCTTCAATCTGGCTTTTCTAATCCCTATCTATTTGCATTGTTTATTTGCTTAATTAAGGAGCTTTTGAATTGTAAACTTTATTTTGAATTGTTATTTGCTAATTCAATCAGGGGGATTGAATTAGTTGAGGTAGTTTACCTCGGGACAAGCTAAGTTTAGCTTGGGTAAAGGTTTTATGCTAGTGAACCTGTGAAAATCGGCTGGGTTCATTGTGACCCTGTGTAAAACAATAAGTTTGAGTTGTGATCTTGTAAAACAACTCAACTGTAATCAGGGGATTATAGTGTGGACCCAAGAGTTGCTTGGGAGTGGACGTAGGTGTGGCTAACACCAAACCACTATAAATCTTTGTGTGTTTGTCATACATTTGTCTCTCTCTGTTTATCATATTGTGCTTAGCTTTTATTAATTCACTTTACTTGGGCACTTTCACATCAAGCAAATTATTTTCAAAGTGTTAAATTTTTTAAAGAACCCAATTCACCCCCTCCCCTCTTGGGTTGCCATCTGAGCTAATAATTGTTATCAGAGCTTGTGCTCATTTAAACTTGATCTAATAATCAAGAGCTAAAGATCCAAATGGCAGCTCAAGCTGGATCATCCTTTTCTGAAGGTCAATCCACCAATAGGCCACCTTTGTTTAGTGGCACTAACTATTCATATTGGAAAGAAACAATAAGGATTTTCATTCAAGCTTTAGATTATGAATTGTGGAGTGTCATTATTAATGGACCTAGCACACCTACACACATGATAGATGGTTCTATTGTTCCTAAGCCCGAAAGGAATTGGAATGAGAACGATAGGAAAATGGCTCAGTTTAATGCCAAAGCCATGAATGTCTTATATTGTTCTTTGGATGAAAATGAATTCAACAGAATTTCTACTTGCATTTCAGCCAAAGAAATATGGGATAGATTAGAAGTTACCCATGAGGGTACCAATCAAGTAAAAGAATTCAAAATTAGCATTCTAGTGCATAAATATGAATTGTTTAGCATGGAACAAACTGAATCAATCACATGCATGTACACTAGATTCACTGATATTGTAAATGGTTTAAAGAGTCTTGATAAAACTTATACTAATTCTGAACTGGTGCGCAAAATTCTTAGATCTCTTCCAAGAACATGGGAAGCTAAAGTAACTGCAATCTAAGAAGCCAAAGACTTGAACATTTTATCTTTGGAAGAGCTACTTGGATCCTTGATGACCCATGAATTGACAATGAAGCAACATCAAGAGGAAGATGTCAAGAAGAAGAGAACAATAGCTCTCAAGGCTGCAGAAAATGAGAAGAGCAGCAGTGAAGATGATGATGATGATGATGAAACAGTTCTCCTTGCAAAAAAATTTAGAAAGTTTATGCAAAGAAGGAGACCCTTCTACAAAAGGAAATCTGGAATCAAAATAAAAGGAGAAAAAAAAAAGAAATGGATAAAGATAAAGAAAAAGAACCCTTGACATGTTATGAATGTAAGAAGTTGGAGCATTTTCGATCTGAATGTCCTCAACTAAAGAAGGGTTACAAGAAGAAGAAGAAGGCCTATGTTGCAATATGGAGTGATAGTGAAGAATCTTCATCCGAAGAAAATCAAAAAGAAGTTGCAAACATTTGCTTCATGGCGAACGATGATAATGAGGTAAATTTCGAAACCCCCAATGTTGATTTCACTTTTGATGAGTTATATGATGCTTTCAGTGAATTAATTAGTGATTTCAAGATTTTGAGAAACAAGAATAAATCTTTGAAAACTGAAAATTTAGATCTTCTCAAAATGAAAAATGAACTTGTTTTTAGATCAAAAATCTGAAATCTGAAAAAGAAGAAATATTGAAAGAAAAAGAATCAATTTTTGAAGAAAATCTTAATTTGAAGAAAGAAATTGATAAATATAAGAATATTGTTGATAAATTTATAATAGCTCAAAAAAACTTAATTTACTATTAAACAATCAAAGAGTTGTATTTGATAAAGCTGGACTGGATATAGACATCACATGAAACAAAAATATGTAAATAATTTCTTTATTAAGAAACCTATCAAAAATGATGTTTCATGTTATCATTGCAACAAAAAAGAACATAAATCTTATGAATGCAATTTTAGAAAAACTAATAAGAATTTAACGCTTAAAGGAAAGCAAATATGGGTTCCAAAAGGAACAATATTTATTGCTACTAACCATGAAGGACCCAAGAAAGCTTGGGTACCTAAACAAAAGATTTGATTATCTTGCAGGAGTATTTTGCGGTTAAAAGATCAAAAAAAAAGTGGTATCTTGATAGTGGCTACTCAAGACACATGACGGGTGACAATGAGCAATTCATCACCCTTGAAGATAAAAGAGGAGGAGTTGTTACTTTTGGAGACAATGGCAAAGGTCAAATTATGGGCCTTGGTAAAATTCAAATAACTCCGTCCACCTTTATTGAAAATGTTTTATATGTTGATGGTTTAAAGCATAATTTAATTAGCATTAGCCAACTGTGTGATAAAGGTTTCAAAGTTTTATTTAAAGCTTCTATCTGCAATTAGAACAAAAAGGGAGTTGGGCGCCCAACTAAAGCAATAGTGGAGTTAGGTGCCCAATTGGGCGCCCAACTTTTAGAATCTAATCGTTAGGCACCCAACGAAGGAATATTTCAATGTTAGGCGCCCAATTGGGCACCCAACGAGTCTGTCTCTCTCAAATTTTTTTTTTGAGACTCTTCTTGGGAAAGAGTCTCTCCATTGTTTCTTGCCATAACCTTTTAATGCCACCATTTTTCTGCAACGTCGATGACTTGGAGCTTGCTCACTGATTATTACTTTTAATGCCACCATTTTTCTCTGACGAACACAAAATCATTTTCAAAAATAGCCATTCTCTGTCTAAAAAGTTTATCTTCAAGCTTTCAAAGATGTCATTCTGGTGAGTGAAAATTTTTTCTACGGCTTGGGGTTGCTTTTTCAAACTAGCTGCCTGCTCTCTTCAATGCCGCCATTCTTCTCTGGTAAATGCAATTTTTTCCATGGCTTGGTGATTGTCTTTTAAGGCTCACCGCTTGCTCTTTTAATGCTGCCGTCTACCTTAACAAAGACTACAAATTTTTTCCACGGCTTGAGGGTGATTTTTCAAAACTTGCTGCTTGCTTAAATGCTTACACCTTATTTTCAATGGATGCTTTTAATGCCTGCCGAATTCTTCCCTCTATCAATATCTTCTAACGGCTATATTTTGGGCTTTGCCTATAAATAGCCTCTTGATGTGTGTTTTCATGACAAGAGTGGAAACAACGGAATGGGAAAACAATAGAAAAGAGAGAAAGAAAGAGGACTTGGGAAAATCAGTGGTGCCATATTGAGTGAGCGACTTCAAGAGCATTCAATTTTTCATCAGTGGAAGTAACGTTAAAGCTTCAACCACATCCTGAAGAGCATTCTAGCTTCATCAAAGACTTCATTCATTCTTCCAAGGAAGAATTCATCTTGTGGAGTGTTCTTTAAAATTTATAAAGTATTTATTTTGAATATCTACTCATCTAAGGAGCTTCATGTATCACTCTTCATATTATTGTGCTCTGTGTTTAAGTTTCATGATGATGAAACTTGTGAGGGTAGAGATCTATCCATGAGATTAGTGTAAGGCTTCTTTGTGCCTGAAAATAAGAGACTAGCCTGGAAGACTAAGTGTAAGGCTCCCTTGTGCCCGTAAACAAGTTGCTATCCAGGTTGGCTAAGGTGGTTAGTAAATTTTTTTAAGGAATTCTTGGAGAGTGGATGTAGGTGCTGGGTTTGGCACCGAACTACTATAAATTATTTGTGTTTGCATGATTTAAATTTCTGTGGTGCTTGGACATTCTCTCTACACTTCACGTCACTTTCCATTAAATTCTGAAATTGACAAAGGGCACATATTTGCTAATTAATATTTTTAAAGAACCAATTCACCCCCTCCTCTTGGGTTACAATATCTGAGCAACAAGTGGTATCAGAGCAGGTGCTCTTGTTTCTAAGCCTTAAAAAGCTTTGAGCCAAAGATCATGGTAGCCCAAGTGAGTTCTCTATTAAGTGAAGGGCAATCCATAAATAGATCACCTCTGTTTAATGGCACTAATTATACCTATTGGAAAGCTAGAATGAAAATCTTCATCCAAGCACTTGACTATGATCTATGGAATATCATATTGCATGGTCCTCACACACCCAAAATAAGATCAAATAGGATGAAATTTTCTAAACCAGAAATAGAATGGGATGAACATGATAAGAAGATGGCTCAGCTCAATGCTAAAGCCATGAATGTTCTATATTGTTCATTGGATACTAATGAGTTCAATCGCATTTCCACTTGCTGTTCTATAAAAAAATATGAGATAGATTAGATGTTACCCATGAGGGTAGTAATCAAGTTAAAGAATCCAAAATAAATATGCTTGTGTATAAATATGAAATGTTTAAAATGGATTCTACTAAAAATATTACTGATATGTTTATAAGGTTTACCGATATCATTAATGGGCTAAATACCTTGGAAAATCTTATACGAACAGTGAACTTGTTGGAAAAATTTTAAGATCTTTGCCTAGGTCTTGGAAGGCTAAAGTCATTGCAATACAATAAGCCAAGGACCTCAACACTCTATCATTAGAAGAATTGGTTGGGTCATTAATGACTCATGAGCTGCAATAGCATCAACATCTTGATGAGGATGAGTCAAAGACAAAAGAATAATGGCACTGAAGAGTGCCACTCTAAATGAAGAAAGTGATGAAAGCACTAGTGATAGTGAGGAGGATGAGGAGATGACACTTATCACTCAAAAATTTAAGAAATTTATGAGGAAACAAAAAAAATTTGAAGGAAGAAGAAGACAATTTGTGAAAGGGGAGCATAGTAAAAAAAAAGAATAAAGATCAGCCCCTTATATGTTATGAATGTAAAAAGCTAGGTCATTTTAAATCAGAATGCCCTCTATTGAAGAAAGGTCCTGTTGACCTCATATTGATTTTGATGATCACAAAATAATTAAGTATGATACTAATGATCTTGTGGTTGAGTTAAATAAATTTCAAGTGAATCATCAAGATGATGTTACTCCGAATTGGATTACTCTACAAATCAAAAGAAAGGTATTACAAAGGTAAAATGAAGGTAATGTGGTTGTATTTTTGCAAGTCCAAATATTTGGAAAAGGGCAAATGAATTTTTCAAATGGACTTTTGCTTCAAAGGTATCTCAACATATTTGTTTTACAAATGACTAAAACTATCTTTGCATGAACTCTTGTATTGTTTCTTATAGCAAGAAAAATATTTTCAAATGAGCTAATGGATTTGTATTTCAAATACTTTATCAAGTCCAAATATTTTATCATGGTTCTTCAATGTTTGATCATTTATTTCTCAAATGACTAAATCTATATTTGATGATTTATCATGTAAATTTATTTTTCAAAGCATTGCATGGCAATCCTATAAATCCCACAAAATGCAGTCAATGGTAATCCTGTAAATTCCATTGAAGGCTATCAGTGGCATTTCTGTAAATTCCATTAAATGTTGCCTGCATTCCAAAATTGTGTGAAATTAAAAACAAGCTAACTGGTTTAGGTTTTCAGCTAGCTATTTTTTCCCTACAAGCTTTCATGGCTGTTTGGATTTTCAAAATAGTTAACTGGATTGCTGATCCGGCTAACTAGTTTTACCCTACAATTGCTCTTGATCGAACTGTCCTTTTTTTAGTTAATTGGAATTGGCTTCCAGCTAACTAACATTTTCTGCACATTGCTCTTAGCCGAACAATTTTTTATTTTAGCTAACTGGCCAGCTAGCTATGGATCCTGAAACTTCTTCTAGCCATGTGCATGATTGAGATAGTTAATTGGACTTTTAGTCCAGCTAACTAGCAAATGCTGCAGAAGCTGTCTTGACCGAATGCTTTATGAAGATAGCTAACTAAACTCCTAGTCTAGCTAGCTAATGGGCTGAAATTCTTTATCTTGTCATGGGTTTCTTGAGCTTAGTTAATTGGAGTTAAACTCCAGCTTACTATTTTTGGCCTGAACATCCATCATGACCGTGTGAAATATTGAAACAGCTAACTGGACCTTGGGTCTAGCTAATAGATGGTTTGTTTCTCATCTCCTCTTGCCACATGGAATATGGAAATAGTTAACTGGACCTTGGGTCCAGCTAACTAAAGGTCTGTATCTCTCTCTCTCATGGCCATGTAGAATATTGGAATAGCTAACTGGACCTTTGGTCCAGCTAACTATCACTTTGCAGAACTTCTCTCCTAGCCGTGTGGAATATTGGAATAGCTAACTGGACCTTTGGTCTAGCTAACTATCACTTTGTATAACTTCTCTCCTGGCCGTGTGGAATATTGGAATAGCTAACTAACACTTTGCAGAATTCCTCCTCTGGCCGTGTGATATCTGATTGTAGCTAACTGAAGTCTTTCTTCAGCTAGCTTATGGAAAGCAGAACTCCTCTTTAGCCGCGCTCACTATGAAAATAGCTAACTAAACTCGTAGTTCAGCTAGCTATTGAATGCATATGGTTACTTTGGCCGAACTTCTCCTTGAATTAGTTAACTGGAATCAAACTCCAATCAACTAATGACCCATCTCCACTTCACTTGGATGTGCTCTCTTTCTCTCTCTCTCTCTCTATATATCTGAATTCTATTTTCAGCTAACTGACTTTTGGTCCTTTGATAAAATGGCAGAGTTCTTCCTCCAAATGAAAACAAGTTCATTCAATGCTCAAGGAAAATATTTTTAACAGTTATCTTTTCTTTCCATTTTACTTTTCATTAATTTTGATTAAGTCTAACAGATATTTTTGCAGATCAAATGCTTTAAATAGCTATGTAGAAGAAGAAGAAAAAGAGAGGTGAACATTATAGTGATTCATTGCATACATCCAGACTATTCAGTGAGAAAGAAAGAAAGCTCTATTTTAAATACGTGAGTGCTCTTGAAGATCTTTGATTAATCATCTTTGTTGAATCATTAAAGCTTTCAAAAGGCACTACAAAAAAAATGACTTATTATGACGAATTAATTCATCGCAACAGGTACAAAAGTCGTCGTAATAAATTATTACGATGATAAAAAATTCATCGTAATACATTACAAATCGTCGTAGTAATATGTTGTCGTAATAACCTATTACGCGCGTTATTTTTGTCATAATAGCTTCCTATTACGGCGATAATTTTTCGTCGTTATATTTTTTTAAAAAATTAATTTAATTAAAATTTTATTACAGCGACTTTTTTTGCCGTAATATCAACCTATTACGCGAAAATAAGTCACCGTAATAAAATTTTAATATTTTTAAAATTTAATTAAAATTTTATTACGGCGACTTATTTTGCCGTAATAGGAAGATATTACGACGAAAATAACGCGCCGTAATAGGTTTTTATTTAAATTTTAAAATTTAATTAAAATTTTATTACGGCGACTTATTTTCGCCGTAATAGGTTGATATTACGGCAAAATAAGTCACCGTAATAAAATTTTAATTAAATTTTAAAAATATTAAAATTTATTTTAATATTTTTTTGTATTGCACCTGTTACAATAATATAATATTAAAGCAACGATACTAGAAATAATTTTCTAATATAAAAGTTTCACAAAAAAAATTAATAAAAGTTTTCATTCATTTCAATAAAATCATCATATACAATGTTTCAAAAAATACATAATTTAAAAAAAAATACATGTACTATGGAGGTGAAGTCTGCTGGGATCCACTAGGATGATATCCAGGCACTAACTGTTGCATGAAAGCAGTGAGCTCAGCAGTCGTCGCCTTTAGATCCTGGATAGTCTTCTCTTGCTGAGTGAGTTTATCCTCTTGCTGAGTGAGTTTATCCTCTTGCTGAGCGAGCTTATCTTCTTGTTGAGCAAGCTTATTCTCTTGCTGAGCGATGAGCTCTCGGCACTCATGTAATTCACCCTTTAATTGTGAGTTTTCAGAAGATGAAGAACTACCTCTAATTCTCGATGTACCCTTCGGTAATGGACCGCATCCTCTTTTATAACCAGATCTAGAGCCTAAAACCTCCTCCAAAATGACATCCTCATTGATTGGTTCTACTGTAGAGTCCTGTGAGGAAAGTCGCTCTATTAATTGTGCCTACAATGAAAAGAAAACAAATTCAATATGTTTAGTATAAAATATTACATTCAATAATATTGTATTTTTAATTGATAAAACTTACATGGGTTTCTTCAGCTTTTTCATTTATCCATTGATTCTTCTTTTTATCAAAATGAAGAGTATTCACAGATGAAGTCTTGATGGCTCCTCTTCCGTAACAGGATCTCTCTGAAAAGAAACAATAATAATTTAAAATAATAATTTAAGACAATAATCTAATACAATTATCAATGTATCAATCGAATAATCTAATACAATGTATTAATGTAATAATCTAATACAATGTATCAATGTATCAATGTAATAATCTAATACAATGTATCAATGCATCAATGTAATAATCTAATACAATGTATCAATTCATCAATGTAATACAATTATCAATGTATCAATGTAATAATCTAATACAAAGTAGGTTCCAGAGGTCAGGGAATCTTGTCTGTTTCCCATCTTTCTCTTGGTTTGGCTGAAAATTATGGAAGAGAAGTGGACCAGTTCGTGAGGAAATCTTAATTGGATGACACATTCCCACCATTTAATTTGATGTCCTATGTCGGAGTGCATCCAACCTCAAATTCCCCTGGATGAGATGTTTTCATGGAGTGAACGTCGGATTGGAGTTAATGTTACTTTTTTTGAGTGAGATTGAGTTATTGTATGCAAATTTTTCATGGCCAACGTTTTGTGACCACGTGGCTGCGGTTGAGTTGGTATGATAGCTGTCAAACAAGCACCTTTTCTATGCTCTTTTTAACGTATTAAGATGCAAAGGACATGCATACAGTCTTTGACACAAGCTTGATTTAATCATACTGTGCATTTGACTGTTATGTCATATTTTTCATAAATACACTTGCAATGCATTTTTTTGGTAAAACATGGGTGCATCTAATACCAAGAGAACACAACTCTTTGTGAATAAGCCTAGGCCAAAATAATCAGCTTAGCAGGAAACCCTCTAGTTCATATTTTGTACTGTTTATGAGTAGCTGCCCAGTTTGCAAACAAAAATCTACAATCTAATTAGCTTCTCGAGAGGTATGGGAGGTTGTGCACCAAGAAATTAATGAGATCAAGAGGATGATGGCAACAACCCTTCCCTCAAAGTTAAGATATCACTTTAGAGGAATCATACCTAATAGGTTCGAACATCAGAACCTGTTACAAACCTCCCTTAGTCTTATAATCTCGAACAACAATACCTACACCAGATGATGAAGGATGGATTGATCCATCAAAGTTTACCTTCAAATATTCGGGTTGAGGTAGCACCCAAGAAACAAGTTTAAAATCCATGGAAAGCTGTTGAAAAGTACCACAAAGACCATGAACATAAGTGTTATGATCAAACATTGAAGTGACCACACAGTCGCATGGCTTAACCTGTGATGAGCCACCTATCTTGGATCAAAATCCTTGTTCTAGAAACAAACCTTATTTCTTACTTTCCAAATCTTCCCATAGGACATAACTAAAAGCTATCATTAATCCACTAAGTCCAAACAAAAAAGCCCAAGCCTCATCCATATTATCAATGTAAGAGAAATTCCTTGGATTAAAATACTGCCGTATCTCTTGAGATCCTGTGCGCTGGAAAAATAAGTGATCCAGAGAATCCTCCAATCATCCACACCGTTGATAAGTAGGATTAAAGGAAAGAAAATGATCTACAAGCAAAGACAAGAGTGAGATTACCCATGTTCCAGACCTTCCATAGGAAATGAAGGACTAATTGCTGAGCTTGCCCTTTCCATATTTTCGGTGCCTTATAAGGAGCATCCGGAACAGTCGAAAGATGTAGAATATCTTTAGCAGCAAACCAAGACTTATAATTATGACCCTAAGTTAGGGCATCCTCCACAATTGCACCTCCCACTGGAGTGTACTTTGAATGGCTTGAACAATAAAATCCTTAAATTGTGATCTGATGACAGGTCCTCCATCCCTACAGGATATGTAACATCCATCCACAGAGGCCTCAAATTGTATGGCCACAGTAAGAGGAACCTGGACCCCATCACTCACAAAAAATCCCACTTGAAATTTTGAAAATGAAATAGGACAGTTATTCTCCACACAATCAATTTGAAGGGAAAGAACACAGTGAATCAATCCTCACAAGCATTCCATTCGGATACGAAATTTTTGTTGAAGGAAACTTTCAAGGTATTATTCTAAAAGTGAATACTCTATTTCCTTATTATTCTATTTCCTTATGATTCTAACAGAAGGCATAAAACACCATGGCCTTCCTTCCGTTCTAGCTATTTTGGTTCCCTATCTCCACGCCCTTCATAGCCAAGTCCTCTTAACATGTTTTCATGCTACAGAAAAATCACTAGATTTATAACACTACAACAATATCAGACCACAAAATACATAAATATAAAAGCACTAGGTTCACAGTATTCCTTACCATATCATAAGAGTGAGCCGGTATAGACTTCGATCCAGTGAGAGCAGCATATGGCTGCAATTCCCAATTAGATTTATTTGTTTCTGATTTTTTCTACATCAAAGAATTAATGAAAATGGTTACATGAGTTTATAAAAAATATAAACTATTAAAATATTTGTATGGATGTATTTACCTTATACTCATCTGAATAAAAGTAATCACATAGAAAGTCCCAGTCACTCTGCGAGACACGAGATGGCTTATTTTGTTTTGCTAATCTCACACTTGTGTCCCCACCGTGACTAATGAAGTGGATATGAAGCCGATATCTAAATTCTCGATAAACTTTATTCATTTGAAACTCAATACCTTTTTTAATATGATCTAAATTTATATCAAGATCGAACTTCTCCTGCAAGTATATATATATATTATAAAAGTTATAAGGTATATTAAGTACATTAAACATAATCTAAAGTAATCTAATACAATTATACTGACCTGAAGTCGATCGATCATAGGTGCTTTCTGTGCATCAGTGATCTCACTCCACTTCCTGACTGCAAGTGGTGCTATGTCACGTACAACCACTCCTATCTCGGTCAGAAACTCAGAGCGAAACTCACCCAATGGTCGTCCAACCTCAGGTGGCAGAAGAATAGGCAACTTCTGTCCACGACGCGTATCAATCAGATGTACGGAATTGTATCCGCGAGCAGGACCTCGGCCCTTCTTCTTTGATGATGTAGCTGCAAAACATAATGAACTAAATTAGTGCAAAATAACATAAAGAAACATAGCCAAATAATATAAGTTTAAAGTAGAGTTATTACATGATGCGCCGACAGATGACCCCTCTGTCAGAGCTGGAATGTAAGGAGAATCATCTCGCCTCGATGTAGCAGGAGTATCTCTCGAAGACATCTGCAAACAAACATACAAACTAGAATTAACAAATAAGAAAGTATAAGAACATATAGTTATAATAAGTAAAAAAAAATGAATGCTACCAAATTAATCACTGTCATCACTAATATGCTCATTTTCTTCATCATCCTCCATATCAGAACTATGTATAGATCCCTCACTGTCATAATCAGCTAGTGTGTCGTCCTCTTCAACATCTTCGCATATAAAGTCATCTTGACCGACATCACTATGACCTCTAATGTTTTCTTGAGTTGCAACTATTTCAGCATCAGTGTCCGTACGCCGAGATGTTATTAAGTCCATGTTAGGTTGCTCACATGTGAATCGAAGGGCTGCTGAATCATCTTCTTGATATACTTCTTCCTAAACATCATCATCTTTTTTGGAATATCCCACAAATGACGATGACTAACCTTGTATACCACTTTCCAATTAGAATTGTTCTTCAAATCATCCAAGTAGAAAACCTTTTCAGCTTGTGATGCTAAAATGAATGGCTCATGTTTGTACCATTCTGAACTAATATTTATACTTGTAATATTATAATGTTGTTGCATTCTCCTGTGCTTTGGTTCAGTTTCAAACCATTTGCACTTGAACATTATCGCCTTACAACCTTTAACAAAATGAAATTCAAGGACCTCTAATAATATACCATAAAAGTTAATTTCTTCTCCTAGATGAGTTTTGGGAACACAAATGCCACTATTCTGTGTTTTATGGCCGACATCCCGAGTAATAGTGATAAATTTAATGCCGTTCACCACACAGCCAGTATACGAGAACACACGACTGTCGGGACCAATAGCCAATGAATAAAGCTCATCAGTAGCTTCAGATGCCCCAGCAAAATGCTTATTTAACATCTGGATAAACCAAACATCAACGTCATTTGAAATAAAGACATATGATATATTAATTGACAATATAAATGAATGTACGGCTTACTTCATTTTTAAACCACTCCAAAAATCTTTCCTTTTGTAATTGGTCCAGTTGTTCCGGTCTAGTTGGATTTAGCTGATCAATGTGTTGGCTATAGAGAACATTACGCTAATGAGCACTATAGAAAATTGCATGATATGAAGAAATAATTTTACAAGTATACTTACTTGAGAAATGGTTGCACCTCTGGACAATTATTGATGAGGTACCAATGTACTTGTTTTAAAGTTTTATCATCTAAATGCACCATTCTTCCTTTTCCAAGAGGCTGCCAACGAGTTGCAAATATATTTAATTGCTTGTCCAAATGGCTATCCGAATCAAAATTTCGTTCCGAACGATTGAATTTTGTTTCTATGCCTCGAAGATACATTGAACAAAATGTTAGAGACTCGTTGACAACATAAGCTTCTGCAATTGAACCTTCCGGACGAGCCTTATTACGTACGTATTGTTTATACGTACCAAGTGCCCTTTCAAAAGGATACATCCATCTACTTTGAACAGGTCCGGCAAGTAAGGCCTCGTAAGGCAAATGAATTGATAAGTGCACCATAACGTCAAAAAATGCTGGTGAAAAAATTCGTTCAAGCTTACATAAGATCACCACAATCTGCTCTTGTAACAACTCCAAATCCCTAACATACAATGTCCTTGAACAAAGTTGTTGGAAGAAATTAGAAAGCTCAATTAAAGTACTACTCTCATGTTTCTGCAAGAATGGTTGAATGCCAATAGGTAACAATCTTTGAAGTAGTACATGACAATCATGTGTCTTCAAGCCGGATATCTTTCATCACCTTCATTTATGCACCTTGAAATATTGGAAGAATATCCATCGGGCACCTTCACAGATTTTAGCCACTTACAGAATTGTCTTCTTTCATCTAATGTTAAGGTGTAAGATGCAGGAGGCTTATAAACTCTATTACCTTGAGTTTGTAACCACAACTCCCTTCGGATCCCCATTGAAGCCAGGTCCTCTCTTGCTTTATATGTGTCTTTTGTCTTACCTTCGATGCTTAATAAAGTTCCCATGAAATTGTCACATATATCTTCTCAATATGCATTACATCTAAGTTATGTCTCAATTTTAATGATGACCAATACTCCAACTCGAAGAAAATGCTCTTCTATACCAATTCAACTCATTTGGTGCACGCTTTCGCTTTCGATGTTTATTGTTTGGATGCTTTCCGGACTGTTCAGCAGCTATGTGTTCTAATTGCATTAAAATTTCTTCTCCGGTCAACATTTTTGGTTTTACTCCATGCTCTCTACTTCCATCATGGAGTCTACTATTTCGCCACTTGTGATAAATAGGCAAGTAACGGCGATGTCCCATATAGCAAATCTTGTCTTTCAGCTTTTTGGATGAGGTTTGCTCATTACAAACTGGACATGCCTTATAACCCTTTGTGCTCCAACCAGATAATAATGAGTATGCTGAAAAATCATTTATAGTCCATAAAACAGCTACGTTCATCCGAAAACTCTCTTTGGTAGATGCATCATATATCAACACCTTCGGTCCATAAATGTTTAAGTTCATCCACTATTGGCCTTAAAAATATATCCATATCCCTTCCTGGAGATTTAGGACCGGGGATAAGCAATGACATCATAAAGAATGTCTCTTTCATATATTTCCATGGAGGCAAGTTATAAGGTACTAAAATGATGGGCCACATACTGTATGCATTACTCATGTTCCCAAATGGATTGAATCCGTCTGAAGCAAGACCTAACCTTACATTTCTTGGTTCACTGGCAAAATTAGGATACTTTTGATCAAAATCTTTCCATGCTTCTCCATCTACTGGATGCCGTAACACCCCATCTGTGATCGGTCGCTTATCATAGTGCCACCTCATATCTTCAGCTGTATATCTTGAGGCATATAGACGTTTCAAACGAGGTGTGAGTGGAAAATACCACATAACTTATAAGGTATCTTCTTACCTTTGTCTTCAACCACTTGGTACCTAGGCTCGTTGCATACCGGATATTTTTCTAAATAGGCATTCTCCTTCCAAAAGATAGCACAATCATGATTGCATACATGTATGTTCTCGTAGCCTAAACCCAACTCATTCATCTTCTTTTTGGCCTCATAGTGCGAAGATGGTATTCTAGTACCATTCGGAAATGCCTCTTTTAATAGTTCAAGCAACATATTGAAAGACTTATTTGTCCACCGATTGAGGACCTTAATGTGCATTAACTTCACTAAGAATGTCAAAGAAGAAAACTTTTCACATCCAGGATAAAGCTCGGATTCCACCTCATTGAAAAGATCATCCAATTTCTTACTGTGATCGGTCCTTCCATGGTCAGACATCATCGGATTGTCATCATCATTGCCAACCTCAGTGTGAGCACCACTTGGGCCAGCGATGTCCTGCAATGCTTCGACCATCTCATCTTGTTCCCTTTCTGGGTCATCATCTTCATTCTCATTTTCATCTGAGACATTGCTTCCAAACTGTTCTCCATGAAAATACCATCTGATACGTCTTCGAGAAACCCTTTAACATACAGTGTAATTTAACTAAATCAGGCTTATGCCATTTGCCATTATAACACCGCACACAAGGACAACGTATCTTCCCTTCTTCATTAACATGAAGCCTTGCCTTTTCTATGAACTTCTTAATACCGGCATCATATTCTGGACAATTTCGTTTCTTATGTATCCAACTCTTATCAATCGACATCGTTGGTGACGTACAACAGCTGTTTGTTGCAAGAATATGTTAGTGATAAAATTTATTTTTTTTTATTCAGTGAATTGTCCTACTATAACATGTCAAAATTAAGGAAAAGATTGGTAATAAAAGGACATTTTCAACACATGAATCCAAAAACTGGTAAAAGAATGATTTAACAAGTTAAAAGAAACTCCATCACAATCAGTAACAATCTTGCAATGGAGAATAGAACACCTTCAAAAAAACTCAAGAGCTAACATACCTTGAAGTACTATAAGCTGTTGTTTTGTACCTATTTCAAATTTTGAAAGCTACTCACTGAACTATTGATTCCACAATCCTTGCTTTCAGATTGAGCTATGATCGCAGCTCTCAGATTGAGCTATGATCTATGGGAGGTAGACAAGAATAACGAAACTTTCGCAGCTCTCAGATTGAGCTATGATCGCATGCCAACGCATCTAAAACCTTGCTTCATTTATTGCTCCATGTTTCCTAAGGATTATGTGTTTGAAAAAGATGCGTTAGTCAGATTGTGGATGGCACAAGGCTACATTACACCTCAAGGTAGAAGAAGGCTGGAAGACATTGGCAATGAATATTTTAATGACCTACAAAGAAGATCATTCTTTGATTCCTTTGATGATGGGTTTAAGATGCATGATATAATACATGATCCAGGAAAATCTATTGCAGGAAATTATAATACATTATAATTATAATCTTTAGACTTTATTGATATATCCTGTGATTTGTACAGTTTCTATTCCCTGTGGATTCTTTTAATGCTATCTTTTTGTGAAAGCAATGGTTGCATGTCTTCTATGGTTGTGGAGATCAGGGTTTTACCTTGGGTTTTGCATCTGTGGGCTTTGTGACTTTGCCCTACGTTCAGGAATGGTCAGGTTGGTTAGTGGCAGCGGGTTGCAGCCCTTTGCCTGTAGTTTCAGTCTCCTTAACAGAGCTATATTCTGTGCTTGGATGGTTATTATTTATGCACTCTATTGTCTACAGGTTTTAAAATTGTGGATTGATGAGAAACTATATCCTTTGTAATTTCTGCATCATGTTGGAAGTCTTTTTCTTTTGTTCTCAATAACCCAGTGCAGAGCATGAATGCTACGTTATTCGTAAGTTAGTAATCTCCTCGGACGGTTGGGACATGCTATATCCTTCTATGCTTTGGAGGCTACAATCTCTTATACTTACAGAGAAAATCATAAATTGACATGTTTGGCAGGTTACGGTCTCTGAGAAAATCAAGCAAGCTTTTTACACAAAATCTCCTTGGCTCCCTGAATGGCATAAGCGATACGGCTGGTCGTTTCCTCTGGAGTAGTATTATCTTCTGCACGATTTCCGAAAGCAATGATGTGACAACGAAACCCAAAGCCTCCAGCATCGGTCTTCGGAACCGGCCTCCAGCGTCGGCCTCAGACCCAGACGGCCAGCGTCGGCCTCTTGAGCCAGACAGCCAGCATCGACCTTCAGAGCCAGACGGCCAGCGTCGGCCTCTTGAGCCAGATAGCCAGCGTCGGCCTCCAAAGCCAGACAGCCAGCGTCGGCCTCTTGAGCCAGACAGCCAGCGTTGGCCTCTTGAGCCAGACAGCCAGTGTCAGCCATCAGCGCCGGCCCCCAGTGTCGGCCACCGGTGCCGACCCCCGGCGTCGGCCTCCAGCGTCGGCCTTTTGAGTCAGACAGCCAGCGTCGGCCTCCAGAGCCAGACAGTCAGCGTCGGCCTCTTGAGCCAGACAGCCAATGTCGGCCACCAGCGCCGGCTCCCGGCATCGGCCTCCAGCGTCGGCCCCCAGCGTCAGCCGTCAGCATCGGCTTCCAACATTGGCCACAGGTGTCGGCCTTAATAATAAATCCCATACTGAAGCTTTGGTTCTGGCATCCGGCATTGCCACCCAGCGTCGGCCCCCAGGGTCGACCTTCATACAAGGATTAGTCTTGGGCAACTGACCCCGCGATTTAAGGGCTACGGTCGGATAGCTTGGGCGTGTCAGCCTGATCAGCAGTTACCGCTATAAGCGGCCCTTATCCAGCAACTACTTACCGTTCGATGAAACATCACAACGGAACAGATCCGACGGTTTCAACAGACCAAGGTATACGGATCTCCAACAGGTATACAAGGAGGATTCGAGCTCCATGCACAGGGGGCTCTTTTTCCTTTCTCTCAAAAATAAGACTTGCTTGACAAGAGTCCTAACAAAGATCACATCCCTGTTCGATGACTCACTAACTTGGGCGTCGGAGGGTCCCCACCGGAACCACCGGTCCGGGACTTTTTGCAGGCTCTTGGAGGAAGACGGCGGCCTTTTCCAATAGACCAAGGCTCTTGGTGGAAGACGACGACCTTTCTACGCATCCAGTGATCTCAGCCTGCCCGACGTTCATCATACGTGAGTCGGCCGCAACAGATTGGCACGCCAGGTAGGGGGGCAAGCCAGGTCAAAAATTCTCCTTGGAACCCCTCCAGTTTTGCAAAGGAAGCGATGGTGACCACGCGAGCGCAAGAGGCCTCCTCCAGCCAAGCAACCGGGCACATCCCGCAAGCTGAGCATGCTCCACCCCTCGCACCGACAAGCCAATCCGACCGACTTGATGTCCTAGCTCATCAGGTCCAGGACCTGACGAAGATGGTCCGGGGGCTGCAAGAGCATCATGTGGCTGCCGCAACACAACCTCCTGCGATGGGCGAAGGGGTGCGAGGAACAGTTCAGTCTCACCAGGGAGGAACCCCGCCTGAGGTTTCTCATCGTTCGCCCCCTGAACCTCATCGTCAAGGGACCTCGAAGCGACGACGATCTCCCTCCCGTCGCCTCGGTCACTCCCACCGCCGACCAGAAGAAAAGGAGTCCAGGCGAGCACATTCGCTGCCCCGGCGATCTTCTTCTTCCGAATCGTCCCAAGGGACCTCAAAGCGGCGACGGTCTCCCTCCCGTCGCTCCGGCCGTTCCCATCACCGACCGGAAGAAAAGGAGGCCAAGCGGGCACATTCTTTGCGCCCGCAATCTTCTTCTTCCGACTCATCCCGAGGTAACACTCCCCGGAGAACCACTCGACGGGCTGAGAAAAGGCTTGACGAGTACCATCGGCGGTTGGACGAACTCAGCCGTCGGATCGCCGATCCCTATGCAGCGGAGTATGAGCATCGCCCCCCGCTGTCTCGCCATATCATGGAGGAACCTGTTCCCCCCCGGTTTCGTCTCCCTCAGTTGGATCCATATGATGGAACGACTGACCCCCTGGACCATCTGGAAAGCTACAAAGTCCTCATGCAGGTCCAGGGAGCGACGGATTCCTTATTGTGCGTCGCCTTCCGGCCACGCTCCGTAAGGCGGCACGCGCGTGGTACTCACGGTTGCCCCCCCGCAGCATCAACTCGTTTCGGCAACTTGAACGATCCTTCCTGGCTCATTTTGATGCCTGTCGAAAGATCCCACGAGTTGCCGATAGCCTTTTTGCTGTCCAACAGAGGAATGGCGAGACCTTAAAGGATTTCGTCGCTCGATTTAAGAAAGCAGCGCTGGAAGTATACAACCTGGAGGACTCCGTCGCCACCTTGGCCCTGAAGAGAGGACTTCGCCCGTATAGATTCGCCTATTCCCTGGATAAGAAGCCTCCGCGCTCCTACGCCGAGCTTCTGAGCCGAGCACAGAAGTACATCCGTGCTGATGAAGCAGATTCTTCCAGGAGAGAAGTTGACAAGAACCCCAGTAATAAACCACCGCCTTCTGACCGTGCTGGTACACAACCACGAAAGCCCGAGCCTCCACGACGCTCAGATCGCCGGCCGCAGGCACTGGTTCCTAAAGAGCAATTCACTCCTCTCATGGCTCCCATCTCTCACATCCTGCTGGAGATTGAAGAAGAACCATATTTCAAGCGTCCGACTCCCTTGAAGTCCGGGGGTCCCCGCAACAAGGAGTTCTACTGCCGTTATCACCGAGACTACGGCCATGACACCGAAGACTGCCGTCATCTAAAAAAGGCTATCGAGGAGCTGGTTCAGCAAGGCCACCTGGGCAAGTTTGTTCGAAGAGGTAATCTCCCAGCGATGGCCCCGCGGTGCCCCGAGGTCGCCCGGCTGGCGTGGACAATACCCCAACTGAAAAGACCATAGCTATGATCTCTTGGGGAGCGGATGGTGGTTCGAAGAGACCTCGAGAGGAATAGACTCTGTAATACCTTTCTTCGGAAAGGATTTAGATGGGGTAGTTAATAAACATGACGACAGCGTCGTGGTGTCCATGACTATAGCTAAACACCCTGTAAAAAGAATTCTAATTGATAGTGGGAGCTCTGTGGACGTCTTGAGTTATGACGCTTTTGTTCGGATGAACTTATCAAGGTCTCTACTCCGACCCGTTGCCACACCGCTAATGGGCTTCACGGGAGACTCAGTGAGCGTCGAAGGTGAAATTGCTCTCCCGATCACGGCTGGAACCCCTCCACGCCATAGCACCGTGGTCATAAACTTCTTGGTGGTCCGGGTCCCGCTGGCTTATAACGCCATCTTGGGAAGACCGGGGCTGAATCTGCTGGATGCTGTGATTTCCACTAAGAGGTTATTGGTAAGGTTTCCCACCCATGAAGGCGTCGGAGAAATGAAAGGGGAGCAAAGCACACTTCCGCCTTGCTACCATCTGTCGCCCAGCCCGCTGAGCGCAGAATCAGCGACGGCCTCGGAGTCGCTCGATCTTAGGGAATTGGAAAGAAGAGGAGAACCAGCTGAACACCTCCTAACCCTCCCCTTGGGTGATGACCCAGCAAGAACTGTTCAGCTGGGGGCATCACTTCCAGAGGAGGTACGTCAACAACTTCTCACCTTCTTGTGGGCCAACACGAACGTTTTTGCATGGTCACCCTCAGACATGCCGGGCATTCCTGAAGAAGTAATCACCCACCAACTTAACCTCAAGCCGAGGTGTCGGCCTGTCCGACAGAAAAAGAGAAACTTCGCTCCGGATAGGCAGAAAGCCATCGACGAAGAGATTCGTAAGTTAATGACTGCAGGCCATATTCGGGAGGTCCACTATCCCGAGTGGCTGGCTAATGTGGTTCTGGTCCGCAAGGCCAATGGGAGTTGGAGAATGTGCGTAGACTTCACCGACCTAAACAAGGCATGCCCTAAAGACAGCTTCCCCCTGCCTTGAATCGATCACCTGGTGGACGCTACATCCGGCCATGAGGTTCTCAGCTTCATGGATGCTTTCTCTGGATACAACCAGATCCGGATGAACCCGGTGGATGAAGAAGCTACCTCCTTCATAACCGAAAAGGGGTTGTATTGCTACAGGGTAATGCCTTTTGGGTTAAAGAATGCGGGAGCTACTTACCAAAGGTTGATGAACAAAGTTTTTGAAGGTCAGATAGGACGTAACATGGAAGTATACGTGGATGACATGCTGACGAAAAGCGTTCATACTGATGACCACATCGCAGACCTAGCAGAAACATTCGACAGGCTTCGTCGGTATCAGATGAAGCTAAACCCTCGCAAATGTGCATTCGGGGTGATCGCTGGAAAGTTTTTGGGTTTCATGGTGACCCGGAGGGGAATCGAAGCAAACCCAGACAAAGTCCAAGCCATCCTGGACATGAGGCCTCCTTCCAATAAGAAGGAAGTACAACGCTTGATGGGAAGAGTAGCCGCCCTAAGCCGCTTCCTATCCAAGTCAGCTGAAAGGTGTTTGCCTTTCTTCAAGGCGCTTCGCCGAATCAACGAGTTCGAGTGGACCAAAGAATGCCAAGAGGCGTTCGAAGGGTTAAAGACATTCTTATCTACCCCGCCACTGTTATCCAAGCCGATGAGCGGAGAAGAGCTCCTTCTATACCTTGCGGCTTCTCCCGAGGCTGTTAGCTCCGTGCTAGTCCGAATGGACACTAGCGGCACACAAAGGCCAGTATATTATACGAGTAAGGTACTTCATGATGCTGAGACCCGATACTCAAACATGGAAAAAATCGTCTTCTCATTGATCGTGTCTGCCCAAAGACTGCGGCCATATTTCCAAGCCCACCCGATCGTGGTGATCACGGACCAGCCTCTAAAGACGGTTCTGGCTCATCCAGATATTTCCGGCCGACTGGCAAGATGGGCCCTCAAGCTGGGGGAGTTTGATATATCTTTCCGCCCCCGGTCGGCTATGAAGTCCCAAGTTCTGGCAGATTTCTTGGTTGAATGTACTTGGGGAATGGAGCCACCTGAAGAACCTCCTACGCACATTCAACCCCTTGGAACCAGCGAAGATGAGTGGGTTCTCCACGTAGATGGGGCATATAACTCTCAAGGGAGCGGAGCAGGCCTCATCTTGGCCAACTCGGATGGGGTCGTGACTGAATGTGCACTTCGCTTCCTCTTTCCAGCTACTAACAACCAGGCGGAATATGAAGCGTTGTTATCCGGTGTAAGGTTGGCTAGGGAGCTTGGGGTGAAACGCCTTAGAGCCTTCACCGACTCCCAACTAGTTGCTGGCGAGATTACAAAGGAGTACGAGGCAAAGGATCCCATCATGGCCCGCTACTTAGACGCGGTGCACTCAATGGTTTCCCCATTCACTCACTTCAGCGTCAGCTACATTCCTCGACAAGAGAACGCCAGAGCCGACACCCTATCCCATCTCGCCGCCTCGGTTGACAGGATGTTGGGAAAGGCTTATGTGGAGCATTTAGAAGTCCCAAGCATTGAGGTACCAAGAGAAACTTTGCCTGTAGAGCTGGAGCCCTCCTGGATGGATGCCTACGTTCAATACTTTACTGATGGCATCCTCCCAGAAGACCCTGCCGAAGCTAGGAAACTTAGAAGACGAGCCCCGAAATTCTTCCTTATGGAAGGAAAGCTCTACCGAAGGTCATTCTCATACCCTATCCTCAGGTGTGTCGGTCCCACCGATGCCAACTATATTTTGCGAGAGATACACGAGGGGATATGTGGAAGCCATCTGGGGGGCAGGGCCCTTGCATATAAAGCTCTACGTCAGGGGTATTATTGGTTGACAATGAAAGAGGACGCCTCTAACTCGTCAAAAGATGTGACAGCTGCCAGCGTCATGCCAACATCCAACATCAACCGGCGTCCCAGCTGACCCCCCTGGCTACACCGTGGCCCTTTGCACAATGGGGCATGGACATCCTGGGACCTTTCCCTCCTGCCTCCGGACAACGTAAGTTCCTAGTTGTGGCCGTCGATCATTTCACTAAGTGGATCGAGGCGGAAGCTCTTGCTAAAATCACGGAAGCCAAAGTGAGGACTTTCTTCTGGAAATCTGTGGTGTGTCGGTTTGGGTTACCACACACCCTGGTTACAGACAACGGTCGACAGTTTGATAACACGGCCTTCCGAGAATTCTGCAAGGGCCTAGGCATCCGTCACCGATTCACCTCCGTAGGGCATCCCCAAACCAACGGCGCAGATGAGGTGACCAATTGCATCATCCTCCAAGGGCTCCGGACTCGGCTAGATAACTGTAAAGGGCGCTGGGTGGAAGAACTTTCCAGTGTGTTGTGGGCCTACCATACGACACCGCGAGCACCCACAGGGGAAACCCCTTTTAGCTTGGTCTTTGGGACCGAGGCGGTCATCCCCGTAGAAATAGGGGCTCCTAGTCCCCGGACGGAATTATACCACGAAGAAAGCAACTCCAATCAACTGAGGGCTGATCTGGATTTGGTGGAAGAATTGCGAGATCAAGCGCATCTTCGTATGGCAGCATTCCGTCAGCGAGTGGCCCGACACTACAACTCTCGGGTGCGGCCCAAGACATTCCGGCCAGGAGACCTGGTCCTACGAAGAGCTGAAGTATCAAAGCCAACAGAAGGGGGCAAGCTGGCCCCAAAATGGGAAGGGCCATACCGTGTCAAAGAGGTATTCCACCATGGGGCATATAAAGTCGAAGAGCTAGACGGAAAGCTGCTCCCTCGAACTTGGAATGCCGACAATTTACGATGGTACTATCAATAGAATTCTATCGTTATTAACTTGAATCTGTATGATGCCTGAATAATAGACATGTTCTTATTTTCGAATGAGTATGTTTAGCAAAAGACCGGATCCGCTCCGGCAGTCAAAGACCAACTCCGCATTGGCACCTAAGACCGGCGCTCAGCGTCGGCAGCAAAAGACCGGATCCGCTCCGGCAGTCAAAGACCAACTCCGCGTTGGCATCTAAGACCGGCGTCCAGCGTCGGCAGCAAAAGACCGGATCCGCTCCGGCAGTCAAAGACCAACTCCGCATTGGCACCTAAGACCGGCGCTCAGCGTCGGCAGCAAAAGACCGGATCCGCTCCGACAGTCAAAGACCAACTCCGTTGGCATCTAAGACCGGTGCCCAGCGTCGGCAGCAAAAGACCGGATCCGCTCCAGCAGTCAAAGACCAACTCCGCGTTGGCATCTAAGACCGGTGCCCAGCGTCGGCAGCAAAAGACCGGATCCGCTCTGAGTCGAAGACCAATTCCGCGTTGGCGTCTAAGACCGGCGCCCAGCGTCGGCAGCAAAAGACCGGATCCGCTCCGGCAGTCGAAGACCAATTCCGCGTTGGCATCTAAGACCGGCGCCCAGCGTCGGCAACAAAAGACCAGATCCGCTCCGGCAGTCAAAGACCAACTCCGCGTTGGCATCTAAGACCTGCGCCCAGCGTCGGCAGCAAAAGACCGGATCCGCTCCGGCAGTTAAAGACCAACTCCGCATTGGCATCTAAGATCGGCGCCCAGCGTCGGCAGCAAAAGACCGGATCCGCTCCGGCAGTCAAAGACCAACTCCGTGTTGGCATCTAAGACCGGCGCCCAGCGTCGACAGCAAAAGACCGGATCCACTCCGGCAGTCAAAGACCAACTCCGCATTGGCATCTAAGACCGGCGCCCAGCGTCAGCAGCAAAAGACCGGATCCGCTCCAGTAGTCAAAGACCAACTCCATGATGGCACCTAAGACCGGCGTCTAGCGTCGGTAGCAAAAGACCGGATCCGTTCCGGCCGTCAAAGACCGGATCCGCTCCGGCAGTCAAAGACCAACTCCGCGTTGGCATCTAAGATCGGCGCCCAGCATCGGCAGCAAAAGACCGGATCCGCTCCGGCAGTCAAAGACCAACTCCGCGTTGGCATCTAAGACCGGCGCCCAGCGTCGGCAACAAAAGACCGGATCCGCTCCGGCAGTCAAAGACCAACTCCGCGTTGGCATCTAAGACCAGCGCCCAGCGTCGGCAGCAAAAGACCAGATCCGCTCCGGCAGTCAAAGACCAACTCCACGTTGGCATCTAAGACCGGCGCCCAGCGTCGGCAGCAAAAGACCGGATCCGCTCCGGCAGTCAAAGACCAACTCTGCGTTGGCATCTAAGACCGGCGCCCAGCGTCGGCAGCAAAAGACCGGATCCGCTCCGGCAGTCAAAGACCAACTCCGCATTGGCACCTAAGACCGGCGCTCAGCGTCGGCAGCAAAAGACCGGATCCGCTCCGACAGTCAAAGACCAACTCCGCGTTGGCATCTAAGACCGGCGCCCAGCGTCGGCAGCAAAAGACCGGATCCGCTCCGGCAGTCAAAGACCAACTCCGCATTGGCATCTAGGACCGGCGCCCCGTCGGCAGCAAAAGACCGGATCCGCTCCGGCAGTCAAAGACCAACTCCGCGTTGGCATCTAAGACCGGCGCCCAGCGTCGGCAGCAAAAGACCGGATCCACTCCGGCAGTCAAAGACCAACTCCGCGTTGGCACCTAAGACCGGCATCTAGCGTCGGCAGCAAAAGACCGGATCCGTTCCGGCCGTCAAAGACCAACTCCACGTTGGCACCTAAGACCGGCGTCTAGCATCGGCAGCAAAAGACTGGATCCGTTCCGGCCGTCAAAGACCAACTCCGTGTTGGCACCTAAGACCGACGTCTAGCGTCGGCAACAAAAGACCGGATCCATTCCGGCCATCAAAAACCAACTCCGCGTTGGCACCTAAGACCGGCGTCTAGCGTCGGCAGCAAAAGACCGGATCCATTCCGGCCGTCAAAGACCAACTCCGCGTTGGCACCTAAGACCGGGTCTAGCGTCGGCAGCAAAAGACCGGATCCGTTCCGACCGTCAAAGACCAACTCCGCATTGGCACCTAAGACCGGCGCTCAGCGTCGGCAGCAAAAGACCGGATCCGCTCTGGCAGTCAAAGACCAACTCCGCGTTGGCATCTAAGACCGGCGCCCAGCGTCGGCAGCAAAAGACCGGATCCGCTCCGGCAGTCAAAGACCAACTCTGCGTTGGCATCTAAGACCGGTGCCTAGCGTCGGCAGCAAAAGACCGGATCCGCTCCGGCAGTCAAAGACCAACTCCGCGTTTGCATCTAAGACCGGCGCCCAACGTCGGCAGCAAAAGACCGGATCCGCTCCGGCAGTCAAAGACCAACTCCGCGTTGGCATCTAAGACTGGCGCCTAGCGTCGGCAGCAAAAGACCGGATCCGTTCCGGCCGTCAAAGACCAACTCCGCATTGGCACCTAAGACCGGCGCTCAGCGTCGGCAGCAAAAGACCGGATCTGCTCCAGCAGTCAAAGACCAACTCCGCGTTGGCATCTAAGACCGGCGCCCAGCGTCGGCAGCAAAAGACCGGATCCGCTTGGCAGTCAAAGACCAACTCCGCGTTGTCATCTAAGACCGTGCCCAGCGTCGGCAGCAAAAGACCGGATCCGCTCCGGCAGTCAAAGACCAACTCCACGTTGGCATCTAAGACCGGCGCCCAGCGTCGGCAGCAAAAGACCGGATCCGCTCCGGCAGTCAAAGACCAACTCCGCGTTGGCATCTAAGACCGGCGCCCAGCGTCGGCAGCAAAAGACCGGATCCGCTCTGGCAGTCGAAGACCAATTCCGCGTTGGCATCTAAGACCGGCGCCCAGCGTTGGCAACAAAAGACCGGATCCGCTCCGGTAGTCAAAGACCAACTCCACGTTGGCATCTAAGACCGGTGCCCAGCATCGGCAGAAAAAGACCGGATCCGCTCCGGCAGTCAAAGACCAACTCCGCGTTGGCATCTAAGACCGGTGCCCAACGTCGGCAGCAAACGACCAGATCCATTCCGGCAGTCAAGAACCAGCTATGCGCTGGCACGAAAGACCGACGCTCAGCGTCGGCTGTAAAAACCAACTATGTGTTGGCACCGAGGACTAGCATCTCACGTTTACGATAGCAACTAAAATCCGCGCTACCACCGAATATCGGTCATGTCAGTGTTAGGACAGCATCACGGTCCTATCTAGCGTAACCTACTATACATGATCCTATCGACTGGCAGTTCACAGCAGTTCGAACAAATGAAGTAGATCATGATTGAAGGATCAAGGAGATTAAAAATATTCATTGATGATGAAGTTTACAAAATGCCCGACCAGAAGAAAAACAAAAAGCTGCTAATGGGCATCCGAAGGCGGGGCATCATCCTCGGGGACGTCGTCAGGCTGCAGCTCCTCGATATCTTCCAGGTCGTAAAGCTCCTGGACTTTCTTTTTACAATCCTGGAAGCCGGCGTCATAAGCTAGCGCCGCTGACTCGGCTACCTCGTCATCAAAGGCTGCGGATTTCTTATAATCCTCTATGACATTGACCCCCTTCTTTTCCGCCTCGATGGCTCTTCTCTGGGCCGCCGCCAATACCGCCTCCAGATCCGCGATTTTAATTATGTGTTGGCTGGTGGCTTCCTTAGCCGCATCGGTCTCGGCGGAGGCAGAACTCAATTGAGTCTTTAGAACACCTACCTCCTGCTCTGCTGCTATCAGTTTCTCTTCGGTCGCCACCAGCTTCTCCTCGGCCGCTATCAGCTTCTCCTCGGCCGCTTTTTGCTTTTCTTCTGCCACCTGAGCATTGTCCAGCTCATGGGCAGCGCGACGCTGGGCAACTTCCAGCGCGTATTCAGCTTTCTCGGCTCTAAGCCGATTAACCTCTACCTCACCCGACAGGGTGGCCCGGGTGTCCTCTAAAGCCATCGCCGCTTTTTCTGCTCTGACTTGAAGGGAGACCATCTCCCCCCGCGCCTGTTCAATGGCGGTATCACTCAGAGTCCAGAGATCTTTAAGGGCGACCAGGGAGTTCAGGGCCTGGAAAAAAAAAAAAAAAATCCAGACATAAAGAAAGCAAAAGGGAAAAAGAAAAAGGACAATAATAGTACAAAAACTCACCCAGAGGTGCGCCACCGAGGCTTCACGGAAAAAGGTAACACACCCCTGACCTCGGAGGTACTCTTGCATCTCCGCTACTGAAGCTTCCTCTATGACTCGTGTAGCCCAGCGGCTATGGTTCGCCAGCATTGATTGGAAGGAGGGGTCGATACTCCTCCCTTCCCTGGGCATCGGACCTGCCGAGGCTGATCCCGCCTCGGAGCCTGCCGCATCTGGCCCCTTAGCGAGCAGGGGCGCCTCAGCTGCCGCCCTCGTAGGGGGCAAGGCTGCAACTGGAGTTGCCGCTATCGCCGCCGGAGCCTTACCCGTTTCTTTAGGCGTGGGAGACGGCGTCGTCCCATCGGGAGATAAATCAAGTAAAATAATTGGAGGAGCCGGAGCTGGAGATTCTTCCTCCGGCGGGCCTTGCTCCACCTCCTTCCCGGCCCTGGCCTTCGCTGCGTCTTCCATGACGGGTTCTTCGGCTTGGGGTGGGGCCGCCTCGCCTATGCGCACGGGCCCCACTGCTTTGGCCTTCTGGGCATCGACCCCTTTAGTGGCGGCCCTTTTGGGGCCGCCCTTCTTCGAGACTTTGGCACGTATGGGCTTCACGACTATAGTTCCTCCGGCGTCGGCCACCCCAGCGTCGGTCTCTCTGCCACTAACCCTCCTGGCGTCGGCCCTCCTGGGAACCTTGGTGGCAGCCCTCCCTTCGGTAGGGGACACAGTCCCCGCGGCCTTCCTCTTCTTGGCAGCCACCTGCTTAAGCTTGTGCAAAGTCGGCGCCATCCCTACGCAAGCAAGGGATAGTTAAAAAAAAAAAAAAAAAAGAGAGAAGGGAAAGAACAGAGAAGAGAGGCGAGTGGACTAATGCTCATCCCTCGAGGGAATTAAGCCGGCACGTTGAAGGTTCTCCTCGGCTATCAGCTTGTTACACTTAGGAATATCGGCAGTCAGGAGCTGCCCAAACGCCATCCGGTCTCGTGGAAGGATGGAGGCATCCCTGTTGGCATCGATATTGGGTACCCCCCAGCTTCCACGAACCCCGCTGACGTCCGCGAAGAAAAACTTGTCCTTCCATCCCTTAACAGAGGAAGGAAGGCACAACCTAAGAATCCTATTGGATCTAGGAGTGAAAGACCACCACCCCGACTGTTTGCGCAAGGTATAGAAGCTGCGGAACAAGGAAATGCTAGCCTCTATGCCCTGCAGATGGCAGAGTACCAAAAAACCAACAATAGTTCGGAAGGAGTTGGGAACTAGTTGGGACGGGGTCAGGGAGTACCTATCTAGAAGATTAAGGATGAATGGGTGAATCGGTAACCGAAGCCCGGCCTTAAAAAAGGCCCCGTACAAGGCAACCCTCCCGGAACGGGAAGAGGTTGCCCTGTCGTTAGGGGTGGGAACGAATAGGTGAAGGTCCGGAGGGAAGCCGTACCTGACCCTTAAGTTCGCGATGTCCTGGGCAGACAGGGTCGACGCAGTCCCTTCGGGGGACTCCTGGGTAACCCTAGAAGGGCCGGCAACCGCCGGCCGGGTTCTAACGAAAGTTTGTCCGCCGGTCGGATGAATCCCGGTTGAGGGACGATCGACTGGTCGTGGCTCTGGTGAATGATCAGAAGATGAGGTAGACCATTGGATGGACTGGGATTCAGAAGACTGGGAAGAACCCCCCCAAGAACCGGAAATGGAGCAAGAAGGAGAAGAAGCCATGGGAACTAACCTGAGAAGAAAAACGCGAGCCAAAGACAGGGCACGGAGAGAATGAACGAAAGACAGAAGCGCTGGCGGACTCAAAAGGGGGGCAATGGCGGAAGAAATGGGAAAGATAGGAAGATAAGGGCAATCTGCCATCATGGCGCCATTTCGAAAAATCCCCCTCACCGTCCGATCCAACCACGCGTCCGTCTTCAGTTGGGAGACGTTTCGAAAACCTGTCAATACGATAAGCTCGAAAAGACCGGCAAAAGGGGGAGTTAACCTTACCGCAATGATTCGTCCGCCTTTTCGTAATGCTGCCCGAGGTAAATCCTCCCTAATCCCAACAAAGGAGAAATAATTATGCGGAAACCGGCCACCTAGAGGATATTCGCACCCCTTTCATGGATAAATAAATGCTTACCCATCTCAGGGGCGAGGGGGCATCTGATACGGCTGGTCGTTTCCTCTGGAGTAGTATTATCTTCTGCACGATTTCCGAAAGCAATGATGTGACAACGAAACCCAAAGCCTCCAGCATCGGTCTTCGGAACTGGACTCCAGCATCGGCCTCAGACCCAGACGGCCAGCGTCAGCCTCTTGAGCCAGACAGCCAGCATCGGCCTCCAGAGCCAGACGGCCAGTGTCGGCCTCTTGAGCCAGACAGCCAGCGTCGGCCTCTTGAGCCAGACAGCCAGTGTCGGCCATCAGCGCCGGCCCCCAGTGTCGGCCACCGGCGCCGGCCCCCGGCATCGGCCTCCAGCGTCGGCCTTTTGAGTCAGACAGCCAGCGTCGGCCTCCAGAGCCAGACAGTCAGTGTCGGCCTCTTGAGCCAGACAGCCAATGTCGGCCACCAGCGCTGGCTCCCGGCGTCGGCCTCCAGCGTCGGCCCCCAGCGTCAGCCGTCAGCATCGGCTTCCAACATTGGCCACAGGTGTCGGCCTTAATAATAAATCCCAGTACTGAAGCTTTGGTTCCGGCATCCGGCATTGCCACCCAGCGTCGGCCCCCAGGGTCGACCTTCATACAAGGATTAGTCTTGGGCAACTGACCCCGCGATTTAAGGGCTACGGCCGGATAGCTCGGGCGTGTCAGCCTGATCAGCAGTTACCGCTATAAGCGACCCTTATCCAGCAACTACTTACCGTTCGATGAAACATCACAACGGAACAGATCTGATGGTACCAACAGACCAAGGTATACGGATCTCCAATAGGTATAAAAGGAGGATTCGAGCTACATGCACAGGGGGCTCTTTTTTCCTTTCTCTCAAAATAAGACTTGCTTGACAAGAGTCCTAACAAAGATCACATCCCTGTTCGACGACTCACTAACTTGGGCGTCGGAGGGTCCCCACCGGAACCACCGGTCCGGGACTTTTTGCAGGCTCTTGGAGGAAGACGGCGGCCTTTTCCAATAGACCAAGGCTCTTGGGGGAAGACGACGACCTTTCTATGCATCCAGTGATCTCAGCCTGCCCGACGTTCATCATACGCGAGTCGGCCGCAACAAGCGATATACTCAGTAGTTTTTGCAGCCTTGAAATTCTGAAAGCATCCATTTGAATGAAGCATTAATACATAACTAGCTCCAATCAAGCCAGCATGCGACAGAAGTGAATTCTGTTGTTACCAGTTCCATGAGGGAAGAGCCTCTCTCGCATGTATCTAAAGGCTTCGGATCATGGCAGAAGACAAAGTCTCAACGATGCCTGATGATGTGGAAATTGAGGATTGTCCCAGATTCATCAGTGTCAAAGTGATCGCTCTGGCAGAGTCCTACAGGTCTGATTTCTAATAAATCAATATCATCCTTTACTCAAATCATTAAAAGGCGTTATAACACTTTAATTAAACTCTTAATTTTATCTCTATCTCTATCTCTATCTCTATCTCTATCTCATGAGATAAACAACTGCCCCCCTCTACTATACAGGCTTGGATTATCGAGATGGCTGCTTATGTCAAGTCCATAGACAGCCACCACCTGCTTGAAGTGGGGACTGAAGGGTTCTATGGAGAATCGGTTCCTCAAAGGAAACAATATAATCCCGGCCGCTACGAGGCCGGTACAGATTTCATTACCAACAATCAGGTCCCTGAAATTGATTTGCCACCATTCATGCGTACCCTGATCAGTGGTAAATCTCATAGCCTTTCTTCTTGACCATAGCCGCCTCTTTTATCGATCGATCTGTTCCATATATATATATATATATATATATATATATATAATAGATATAAATTATATCACCGGCGATCAAAATAGTTAAGCTGCTGCTCCTGACCACAAGATCACCAGAATTAATGAAGCGAAAGACAGACCGTAGGTCTGGCCTATAGATGGATTATGTATATACCTGGCCTGAATGGATATGCCTATAGAAGTGGAGATTGACAAGAATGCTTCCAGATAAAAATTACAACAGGATGGATATGCATCAACGGTTCACATTATCTCTAGATACTTATGAGTACAAAGCTATTAAAAAAGCCATATTAAAACTACAAATCAGTTCTATGGATCAAAATTTTGAGCAGTAAAAAAAGGAGTGATAATTGAGATAAACTTACCTTTTAATTTCTCAGTGGTTTTGAGAAACAACCTCAAATCATCTCCAAATCCTTTTCAAATCCTCTCCAAATCCTTTTCAAATCCACTTCAACCTCCAAATCTGAAGAGATAACACCAGCATTACTAAGATTCTGGTTCCGGCACCTTCTCCTCTCGCTAAAATCAGATTAAAAAAAAAGATGTAGTTGGAAATCCACTGCACCTTCTCCTCTAGTTCCGGCGTCCGGGATGTGGCGGCGGAGAGGAGCTCCTGAGGGTCAGCGGACGGACTCTCTTTTGGTTCTGGCGTTTGATGGTGGGAGGGGGGGGTCGACGGACGAAGTCAGGGTTAGGGTTTCACGAAGTCGCGCGTGCAAGAGAAAATTTCAGCGGGAGAGAGAGGGATTGACGAGGTAGAAATAAGTATTATCTTATTACGGAGAAAATAATTTCATCGTAATACAAGTATATTACGGTGACAATTAACTTTTGCCGTATTATAATTATTTTTTTTATTTTTATAAGTCCTTTTCTTATGGTGAAAATAAATTTCGCCGTAATAAAAGGAGAAGAAAAAACTAACCTATATCGTTAACCTATTACGACGAATATGGGTGACCTATTCGCCGTAATAAATAGTAAGAAAAAAAAAAAATTAAAAACTTAAAATTTAACCTGAAGCTATTACGATGATATTTATAATTCATCGTAATAAGACTTCTTATTACGGCAAAATATTATTTCACCGTAATAAATAGAAAGAAAAATAAAAAAAATTAAAATCTTAAATTTAACCTGGAGCTATTACGATGAATTATAAAATTCATCGTAATAAGGCTTTTTATTACGGTGAAAACTTATTTCGCCGTAATAAATAGTAAGAAAAATAAAAAAATTAAAATCTTAAAATTTAACCTGGAGCTATTACGACGATATTTATAATTCGTTGTAATAAGACTTCTTATTACGGCAAATAATATTTGACCGTAATAAATAGTAAGAAAAATAAAAAAAATTAAAAACTTAAAATTTAACCTGAAGCTATTACGACGATATTTATAATTCGTCGTAATAAGACTTCTTATTACAGAGAAATATTATTTCACCGTAATAAATACTAAGAAAAATTAAAAAATTAAAAACTTATAATTTAACCTGAAGCTATTACGACGATATTTATAATTCATCGTAATAAGACTTCTTATTACGGTGAAATATTATTTTGCCGTAATAAATAGAAAGAAAAATAAAAAAATTAAAATCTTAAAATTTAACCTGGAGCTATTACGACGAATTATAAAATTCATCGTAATAAGACTTCTTATTACGGCAAAAACTTATTTCGCCGTAATAAATAGTAAGAAAAATAAAAAAAATTAAAAACTTAAAATTTAACCTGAAGCTATTACGACGATATTTATAATTCATTGTAATAAGACTTCTTATTACGGTGAAATATTATTTCGCCGTAATAAATACTAAGGAAAATAAAAAAATTTAAAATCCTAAAATTTAACATGGAGCTATTACGATGATATTTATAATTCGTCGTGATAAGACTTCTTATTACGGTGAAATAATATTTCGCCGTAATAAATAAGTGTTACGACGAATTTGATTTTTATTTCGCCGTTATAAATTGTTGACCCAATTGATGATTTTGATGATTAACAAAACTATTTGAGTATAAACTAATGGAGCTCTAATGATTTTGATTAAGTATTTCAGATTATAAGTATATTAAATGATCAAAATCATGAGTTATATCGTTTCTGGATCGAATCTAATGTCTAGGTAAGATTGCAGATATTAGAGTCGACTCCGAGAATCACAGAGCCGACTCCGGATCTGGCACGGAAGTTAGAGTCGACTCCGAGTCTGTTAGAGTCGACTCTCACAGAAGAAGCAGAACGTCAATTTTTCTGGCCCCGACCTAGAGTCGACTCCGGGTAAGTTAGAGTCAACTCCGGAAAAGTTTCTTGTCGACCCCAGAAAAGTCAGAGACGACTCCGGAAATATCATTTTAAAATGCTTCGAGCTAGAGCCGACTCCAGAAAAGTTAGAGTCGACTCCAACCCACCTGGAAGGAAAAATCAAATTGCCAGATCAGCTCTAACGGTAACATTTCTTTTTTACCTTATTTCTAACGGATATATTTTGATACAAGGTACACTCCAACGGATAGTTTTCTTCCAAAAATGGCTTGAAAGAAATCTATAAAAAGGGAAGACTCTCATTCAAAAATAAGAACGAACGAGAAAAAGAGAGGAAATTTGAAAAACAAAGAGGAAAATCGGAAAGAGAAATCCCATTTCAAAAATCCGAGACCTGAATCTCAAGAGGAAAACCTTCTAGCTCAAATCCACTCCACTCCAAAAAGCTCAAGAGGAATCCAAGCATTCAAATCAAAGTCTTGGTGGATTTCCCAACTTGGAGAAAGAGGATTCGTTTCTTGCTTTTCAACTCTTCTCAACTGCTTCAACTGTGAAGAATCGGAGCTGAGGCTTGATTCAACCCAGCAAGGAGAAGAAGAAAAGAAGAAAAAGAAAAGTTCAAAAGCCAACCATCTATAAATCAGGCTTTTCTAAACCTTGTTATTCTTATATTTGTTTATCTGCTCATTAAGGAGCTTTGTAATTGAAAAACATATTTTATTTGTTTGTATCTAGTTCAATCTGGGGGATTGAACTAGTGGAGGTAGTCTTACCTCGGTTCAAGCTTGGTTAAGCTTGTGTTAGGGTTTTTGTGCTGGTGAGCCCTTGAAAACCAGCTGGGTTCGTTGTGCACCCGGGAAAACAATAAGTTTGAGTTGTGAGCTTGTAAAATAACTCTGCTGTAATCTAGGGTGATTATAGTGTGGACCCAAGTGAATCTTGGGAGTGGACGTAGGTGTTGGATACACCGAACCACTATAAAATCTTTTGTGTTTGCCGTGTTCTATTGACTCTATCTCTATCTCTGTTTTATTCACTGCACTTTATATTACTTTGCATTTTACTTCATTCATCTTAAGCAAACTTTTTTAAAAAGGCTAATTTTTTAAAGAACCCAATTCACCCCCCCCCCCTCTTGGGTTGTCATCTGGGCCAACAATTGGTATCAGAGCTAGTGCTCATTAGATTTTGATCACACGATCAAGAGCTAAAGTTCCAAATGGCAACACAAGTTGGTTCATTTGCTGAAGGTCATTCTACGAATAGACCTCCACTGTTTAATGGCTCAAATTATTCTTATTGGAAAGCTAGAATGAGGATATTCATTCAAGCTTCTGATTATGAGCTATGGGGTGTTATAATTAATGGACCTAGTACACCCACACATGTTATTGATGGCACTATTGTTCCTAAGCCCGAAAGGGACTGGAATGATAATGATAGGAAAATGGCACAGCTCAATGCTAAGGCCATGAATGTTTTATATTGCTCCCTAGATGCTAATGAATTCAATAGAATCTCCACATGTAATTCCGCAAAGGAGATTTGGGATAGATTAGAGGTTACCCATGAGGGTACCAACCAAGTGAAAGAATCCAAAATTAATATTCTTGTTCACAAATATGAATTGTTTAGCATGGAACAATCTGAAACCATTGCATGCATGTACACTAGATTTACAGATATTGTAAATGGTTTAAAAAGTCTTGGTAAGACATATACTAACTCCGAACTTGTTCGAAAAATTCTTAGGTCATTACCAAGATCATGGGAAGCAAAAATGACAGCAATCCAAGAAGCTAAGGACCTCAACACTTTACCCTTAGAGGAGCTTCTAGGATCTCTTATGACCCATGAGCTGACTATGAAGCAGCATGTTGAGGAGGATTCAAAGAAAAAGAAAATGATTGCCCTCAAAGCTGCAAAAGAAGAAGAGAGCAGCAGCGATGATGATGATGATGATGATGATGAGACTGCTCTCTTAGCAAAAAATTTAAAGATTTATGAGGAGAAAGAAACCCTTCCACAAGAAGAAATTTGGAGCAAAGTGGGAAGGAGAAAAGGATAAAAATAAGGACAAGGACAAAGAAAAAGAGAAAGACCCCTTGACTTGCTATGAGTGTAATAAACCGGGGCACTTTAGGAATGAATGTCCAAATTGAAGAAAGCCTACAAAAAGAAAAAGAAGGCTTATGTGGCGACATGGAGTGACAGCGAGGAATCTTCTTCCGAAGAAGAAGAACAAAAGGAAGTCGCAAATGTATGTTTATGGCGGACGACAATGATGAGGTAAGTTCCGACAACCCTTGCGATGAGTTTGCTTTTGATGAACTCTTTGATGCTTTTAATGAACTTGTTGGGGATTTCAAAGTTTTGAAAAAGAAATACAAGATTTTGAAAAATGAAAACTTAACTTTCATTCAAGAAAAGAAAAATCTTAACAATGAAATTAAGAAACTTAAATCTGAAAATAAAATTTTAAGGAATGAAAAGGAATCAATCTCTAATGAAAAAGATAAACTAAAGAATGAGGTTGAAAAACATAAAAACATAGTTGATAAGTTTACATTAAGTTCAATTAAATTAGACATGTTATTAAATAGTCAAAAAGCAGTTTTTGACAAAGCCGGATTAGGATATAACACTTTAAGAAAACAAAAATCACTTAAAAATATTTTTGTAAGTGCTGGCCAAAATAATTTTACATGCTTTAAATGTAATCAAAAGGGACATAAATCATATGAATGTAAAATTCTAAAACCTAATAAAAACTTAAATGTTAAAGGAAGAAAATATGGGTTCCAAAAGGAACAATATTTGTTGCTACTAACCATGAAGGACCCAAGAAAGCTTGGGTACCTAAACATAAAGTTTGATATCATTGCAGGAATGTCTTGTGGATCAAAGAGAAAGTGGTATCTTGATAGTGGCTGCTCAAGACATATGACGGGTGACAAAGAAGAATTCATCACCCTTGAAGAAAAGAAAGGAGGAGTAGTTACATTTGGCGACAATGGCAAAGGCCAAATCTTGGGGTTTGGTAACATTCAAATAACTCCCTCCACATTTATTGAAAATGTACTTTATGTTGATGGTTTAAAGCATAACTTAATTAGTATAAGTCAATTATGTGACAAAGGTTTTAAAGTATCTTTTGAATCTTCTTTATGCACTGTAGCTAATCCCATTGATAATAGCATTGTTTTTATTGGAAATAGAAATGGCAATGTATACATGATTGACTTAGACAAATTGTCTACTAATAATCATTGCTTAGTTGCTAATAATGCTAATATGAATGAGATTGGTTGGTTGTGGCATCGAAGATTAGGTCACGCAAGCACACACTTGATTTTAAAACTAATTAAAATGGATTTAGTAAAAGGTCTACCTAAATTAGATTTTGAAAATAACAAAATATGTGATGCATGTCAGTTTGGAAAACAAACAAGAAGTTCTTTTAAATCTAAAAATGTTGTTTCAACTTCTAGGCCATTAGAGCTACTTCACATGGACCTTTTTGGACCAACTAGAACCACAAGTCTAGGAGGAAAGAAATATGGTTTTGTGATAGTAGATGATTACTCTAGATTCATTGGGTAATGTTTTTAGCTCACAAAGATGAGACTTTCTCGATATTCATGAAATTCTTCAAGAAAGTAACAAATGAGAAAAACACTACCATAGTGTCTCTAAGAAGTGATCATGGAACAGAATTTGAAAATCATTTATTTGAAAGTTTTTGCAATGAAAATGATATTAATCATAATTTTTTGCACCTAGGACCCCACAACAAAATGGAGTAGTTGAAAGGAAAAATAGGACTCTAGAAGACATGGCCCGTACCATGCTATGTGAAAGTAAACTCCGAAATACTTTTGGGCGGAAGCTATTAACACAGCATGTTACATCCTAAATAGAGCATTAATAAGACCTATTTTAAAGAAAACACCTTATGAATTATGGCATATAGAAAACCAAACATTAAATATTTTCATGCATTTGGTTGTAAATGTTTTATTCATAATAATGGTAAAAGCAATTTAGGTAAATTTGATGCAAAATCTGATGAAGGAATATTCTTAGGTTATTCAACAACTAGTAAAGCATATAGAGTGTTCAATAAAGAAGCCTAATTGTTGAAGAATCTATTCATGTAATTTTTGATGAATCTTTAACATCAAGTTCCAAAAGGATTGATGATGAGGAAGATACAAACATTCTCGAAAACAATCTTGAAAAACTTAATATTGATGTATCTTCAGATCATGAACAAGAAGTTAAAGATAATGATTCGCCTAATGCTGATGATATTAATACTAATCATAATGATATAGATCTACCAAGAGATTGGAGATACGCTTATAGTCATCCCAAGGAATTGATTATAGGTGATCCATCTCAAGGAATAAGAACTAGATCATCTATGAGAAATATTAGTAATCACCTTGCATTTGTTTCTCAAATTGAACCTAAAACCATTGAAGAAGCTGAAAAAGATAATAATTGGATGCTAGCTATGCAAGAAGAATTAAACCAATTCACTAGAAATAATGTATGGACATTAGTAGAAAGACCTAAAAATCATTCTGTTATAGGATCAAAATGGGTTTTTAGAAATAAACTAGATGAAAATGGCATAGTAATTAGAAACAAAGCTAGATTAGTTGCAAAAGGATATAATCAAGAAGAAGGTATTGATTTTGATGAAACCTTTGCACCTGTAGCTAGATTAGAAGCCATTAGGCTATTACTAGCATTTGCATGTCACATGAACATTAATTTATTTCAAATGGATGTCAAAAGTGCATTTTTAAATGGATTAATAAATGAAGAAGTATATGTAGAACAACCACCAGGTTTTGAAGATCATGAATTTCAAAATCACGTTTTCAAATTGCACAAAGCATTATATGGTTTGAAACAAGCACCTAGAGCTTGGTATGATAGACTAAGTAAATTTTTGATTGAAAATGATTTTACAAGAGGAAATGTTGATAAAACATTATTTTTAAAAAGAAAAGATAAAGATTTACTTGTAGTTCAAATTTATGTTGATGACATTGTATTTGGTGCTACTAACAATCTTCTATGTCAAGAGTTTGCTAAGTTAATGCAGGGAGAATTTGAAATGAGCATGATGGGAGAGCTCAACTTCTTCCTTGGACTCCAAATCAAACAAAGCAAAGAGGGAATCTTTATCAACCAAACAAAGTACACAAGAAAAATTTTGAAGAAGTTTGGTATGGAATCAATTAAACCCCTCGGAACACCAATGAGTCCTTCATGCAAGCTGGACAAAGATGAAGAAGGTAAGAAGGTTGATCAAAAATATTATCGAGGTATAATCGGATCCCTACTTTACGTAACTGCAAGTAGACCAGACATAATGTTTGCTGTTTGCTTATGTGCTAGATTTCAGTCTGAACCTAAAGAATCACATTTAATTGCTGTTAAAAGAATACTAAGATACTTAAGTGGAACAAAAAATGTAGGTTTATGGTATTCTAGAGACTCAACATTAAATCTGATTGCATATTCTGATTCTGATTATGCTGGATGTAAGTTAGATAGAAAAAGCACAAGTGGTGCATGCCAATTTTTAGGAAGTAACTTAATCTCATGGTTTAGCAAAAAGCAAAATTCGGTTGCATTATCTACTGCTGAAGCAGAATATGTTGCAGCTGGAAGTTGCTGTGCTCAAATCCTATGGATTAAGAGACAACTTGAAGACTATGGTATCACACTTGATAAGACACCTATAAGATGTGATAATACAAGTGCAATAAATCTAACTAAAAATCCAATTCAACATTCAAGAACAAAGCATATTGAAATAAGATATCACTTTATAAGAGAACATGTAGCCAACAATGGAATTTGTCTTGATTATGTGAATACTGAAGAACAACTGGCAGATATTTAACAAAACCCCTTAAGTGAAGAGAGATTTTGTTATCTTAGAGGAGAATTAGGAGTTTGTGATCCTTTGGAATAGTTTTCTGAAACTCTTAAGGACAATTATCTAGATTTCATCAATTTCTTGAAAAATCCTGATATTCAATAAGGAAATCTATCTAGATCTTGATTCATTGTTTCCCCAATTGCTAAGGAACATTTATCTAGAATTTGATGATTAATTTGAATAGTTTCAAATTCTTGAAACTTAATTTTTTGTCTCTGGAAACTGTTAGAGTCGACTCTAACAGTTGTGGAGTCGACACCTTTGTTTTTGATGTTCTGTCTAAGCAATTAGAGCCGACTCTGGCTTTTGTAGAGCCGACTCTAATTCGAGCGCTGACAGACTTTCTGGTTCAGAGCCGACACCCAGTTTTCGGGAGTCGACTCTAAGTCAAGCTAGGTCAAAAATAAAAAGGCGGAGTCGACCCCAAATCATTCCATCCGTCTCCCAAAACCTCTCCAAAAGTTCCAAAACCTTTCCAACTTCCCCAATCTACTCAAAACCTTTGATTAATCTTTCCAATCTTCTCAATGGCACCTAAGAGGCGCGTTTCGTCGGTGGAGCGTCCGTTCCAATGAGGAGACGCACAATTCGGAGGCAACCCTCGCCATCCTCCTCTTCGGCCACTCAAGAAGACTCCCTCCTTCACCCTCTTCACCCAAAGTTGATCATTTAGCCGGTAAGACCATTACCACTGGAAGAAAGGTGAATTTTGATTTCTTTGAGTCGGAAGGTTTCACTATAGGAAGAAGTTTGAAGGAAATGGGGTGGGAAAAAATTTGCTCACTAGATATCCCCACATCCAGCCTTAGTGAGAGAGTTTTACAATGGTTTAAGTAGAGGAGAAGGTGGATTAATCAGTATAGTAAGAGGAACAAGAGTGACAATAACCACTGAGATACTTGGAAATTTATTGGAAATGCCCACAATCGGTTTAATGGAATATCAACATGATGATAGAAGTGGAGCATTAACAAGAATGTTAGGAAGAGATGTAACTGAGTTTGAGGAAATCTTGCAAATCAATTAAATCTGGAACTCAGGTTACTGCATAACATATGTGGAAGAATTTTGTTTTCCAAAATTGGTAGATTTGAGTATGTCTCGGAGCGAGACGTTCTTTTGATGGATTGCATAATTACTGGGAGGCCAGTCAATTTAGCTGGCATGATGATTGGATATATGGCAGAGGCTGCTACAAAGAAGAGATCTACACTGCCATATGGTATGATTTTGACTTTAATCTTTAGAAGCCAAGGTGTGCTTATTATGGAAAATGAACCCTTAAGAAAATGAGGCACACTGACTATTATAGTATCTCAACTATTCATCGGATGGGCTTCAAGAAGTTGAATGGTGTATGGATAAAAGGAGGAAGAGAGGAAAGAGCAGAAAGAGATAGAGCAGAAGAGACCAGAGTAGAAGACATCCCTGGACCATCCACTGTGGGACCATCAGTCCCTGATCCATCTATTGCGGGACCTTCTTCAGCTGGACCTTCAGAGGCCGGACCTAGTACTGTTCCCTCACCTCCACATCAGTCCATTGCTGCTTCTGGGAGATTCTCTGATGAACAGATTGGTCAGTTAAGAGCTTTACTTGCTGAGTATGATAGTCAGAGATCTAATGAAATTAATCAATTAAAGAAGACTTTAATCAGTTGAAGGAAGAACTTAATTCGAGACTGGACATGATCTCCTTTACCTTAAGCAATTCTATTGAATCCTTTGGTATTGAACTTCACAAAATCTTTGAAAGGATGGAAGGCATTGCTGATGGGTCGGGATCTTATGTTCATGCAACTGGTCAACTGAAGAAAGACATTGACCTTGCAGTCTCACAAATTGAAGCTTGCCTTGAAAACTTTAAGAAATCACAAAAGGATGATGTAATGGAAATCATAGGTCATTTGAAGAAAATTGTATTCAAACATATCTGACCTTGATTTTGATAGTTTGTATTTAGGAAATTTTGAGTATCTAATGTATTTCATTTTGAAATGTACATGAATCAACTAATGTAATGTTTCTTGCTTATGAAATGCAATTTCACATTTTCAAATATTGACTGCTTGAATCCCTATGCTTTATTGAGTCTACAACTTTTTCTGTAATAGCTTTCTTTATCTAATACTCTCCTTATTGCTGATAACAAAAAAGGGGGAGAGATGGTTGAGATGGTTGAATATGCAAAGAAAGAAAGACTTGAAAATTTTAATGAAAGATGGTTGTATATGCATAAAGAAAGAAAGAAAGGGGGAGAAATAATTGTTTATGCAAAATGACTTGAAATGTTAATCAGTTAAAATTCGATGCTTATATATAGGGGGAGCTATTCAATGCAGGGGAGCTTAACAAAAAGCTCAATTGCAATTTTCTGCACATTTAGATTAAATATTCATAATTGATGGATTATATTGAACTCATGCACAATTTTAAAAGTTTACCTTGAATATTGGCATCAAATCCTTCATTAAAAAATGTTTAAGTTTCAAAATGACTATAATCTTTAGTTCGAATGAATTTTTGAATGCATATACTCAAAGTTTTTGTTATCATCAAAAAGGGGAAGATTGTTGACCCAATTGATGATTTTGATGATTAACAAAACTATTTGAGTATAACTAATGGAGGCTCTAATGATTTTGATTAAGTGTTTCAGATTATAAGTATATTAAATGATCAAAATCAGGAGTTACATCGTGTTCTGGATCGAATCTAATGTCTAGGTAAGATTGCAGACATTAGAGTCGACTCCGAGAATCACAGAGCCGACTCCGGATCTGGCACGGAAGTTAGAGTCGACTCCGAGTCTGTTAGAGTCGACTCTCACAGAAGAAGCAGAACGTCGATTTTTCTGGCCCCGACCTAGAGTCGACTCCGGGTAAGTTAGAGTCGACTCCGAAAAAGTTTCTTGTCGACCCCAGAAAAGTCAGAGACGACTCCGAAATATAGTTTTAAAATGCTTCGAGCTAGAGCCGACTCCAGAAAAGTTAGAGTCGACTCCAACCCACCTGGAACGAAAAATCAAATTGCCAGATCAACTCTAACGGTAACATTTCTATTTTACCTTATTTCTAACGGATATATTTTGATACAAGGTACACTCCAACGGATAGTTTTCTTCCAAAAATGGCTTGAAAGAAATCTATAAAAAGGAAAGACTCTCATTCAAAAAAAGAACGAACGAGAAAAAGAGAGAAAATCTGAAAAATAAAGAGGAAAATCGGAAAGAGAGAAATCCCATTTCAAAAATCTGAGAGCCTGAATCTCAAGAGGAAAACCTTCTAGCTCAAATCCACTCCACTCCAAAAAGCTCAAGAGGAATCCAAAGCATTCAAATCAAAGTCTTGATGGATTTCCCAACTTGGAGAAAGAGGATTCGTTTCTTGCTTTTCATCTCTTCTCAACTGCTTCAACTGTGAAGAATCGAAGCTGAGGCTTGATTCAACCCAGCAAGGAGAAGAAGAAAAGAAGAAAGAAGAAAAGCTCAAAAGCCAACCATCTATAAATCAGGCTTTTCTAAACCTTGTTATTCTTATATTTGTTTATCTGCTCATTAAGGAGCTTTGTAATTGAAAAACATATTTCATTTGTTTGTATCTAGTTAAATCTGGGGGATTGAACTAGTGGAGGTAGTTTTACCTCGGTTCAAGCTTGGTTAAGCTTGGGTTAGGGTTTTTGGGCTGGTGAGCCCTTGAAAACCAGCTGGGTTCGTTGTGTGCCCGGGAAAATAACAAGTTCGAGTTGTGAGCTTGTAAAACAACTCTGCTGTAATCTAGGGTGATTATAGTGTGGACCCAAGTGAATCTTGGGAGTGGACGTAGGTGTTGGATACACCGAACCACTATAAAATCTTTTGTGTTTGCCGTGTTCTATTGACTCTATCTCTATCTCTGTTTTATTCACTGCACTTTATATTTACTTTGCATTTTACTTTATTCATCTTAAGCAAACTTTTTTAAAAAAGGCTAATTTTTTAAAGAACCCAATTCACCCCCCCCCCTCTTGGGTTGTCATCTGGGCCAACATAAATAAACCTATAACGACGAAAATATTTCGCCATAATAGGTTCACCACAAATACCATACTTTCTTGTAGTGAGGATTCAAAGCTTTAGCTACTTCCAAAGGAGACTCCATTTATTGCTAAAGATCATTTGAAAAAAAAAGCTCATTTGAGGAGTTGTCTTCACTCTTGTAAAGTATTCATTTCTAAATATCTACTCATTATAGGAGCTTTGTTTTCTTAATATGTTTTGAACAATTTTGAATCTTGTAAAGGGTTGGGATTAACCCTTGGTAATTTGTTGTAAGGCTTCCTTGTGCCCGTGAAACAAGAGGACTAGCCTGAAAGGCTAGGGATTTGGCTTCCTTGTGCCATGAAACAAGAGAACTAGCCTGGAAGGCTAGGGGTTTGGCTGCCTTGTGCCGTGTAACAAGAGAACTAGTCGGGGAAGGCTAGGGGTTGTAATCATTGGTAATACGATTGGAGTATAATTCCTAAAAAAAATTTTGGGAGTGGACGTAGGTGCTGGGTTGGCACTAAACCACTATAAAAATTTCTGTGTTTGTGATTACTTGCATAATTTCTGTGATGTTATTGTGTTCACATCACTAAACCGCTGCCGATTAAATCTTGATCAGTGATAAGCACATATCTGCACAATTAATTTTTAAAAACCCAATTCATTCCCTCCTCTTAGGTTGCTACATCTGGGCAATAATTGGTATCAGAATAGCGTTCTCCTGGATATTTTTGCTTTAATAAGCTTGGAGCTAAAGATCATTAGCAATCCAAATGGGTTCGGTTTTAACTGAGAGACAGTCAACTAATAGACCACCTTTGTTTGATGGCACAAATTACACGTATTGAAAAGCACGTATGAAAATTTTTATTCAAGGACCTTGCATACCCACTATTAAATCTGATGGTATTGATATTTTCAAACCAGAAACAGAATGGAATGTGCATGATAAGAAGATGGCTCAGCTGAATGCTAGAGCCATGAATGTATTATATTGTTCTTTAGATGAAAATAAATTTAATTATATTTCTACATGCATATCTGCTAAGAAAATTTGGAATAGACTTGAAGTTACCCATGAGGGCACCAATCAAGTCAAAAAATCTAGAATAAATATGCTTGTACATGAATATGAATTGTTTAAAATGGAATCATATGAAAGCATTGGTGATATGTTTACAAGATTCACTAACATTATTAATGGGCTGAAAAGCCTTGGAAAATCCTATACTAATTGTGATCTTGTTAGAAAAGTTTTGAAATTCTTGCCTAGGTCTTGGGAGGCCAAAGTTACTGCAATTCAAGAAGCCAAGGACCTCAACACACTATCTCTTGAAGAATTAGTTGGTTCATTGATGACTCATGAGCTTCAGCAGCAACAACATATTGATGAAGAACAGTCCAAAAAGAAGAAGATGTTGGCACTAAAAAGTGTAGCCCTAAATGATGAAAATAAGAGCACCTCAAGTGAAAGTGATGAGAAAAATGATCTGGCTCTCATTTCAAGAAAATTTAAGAAATTCATGAGAAAGAAATTTGAAGGAAGAAAGAGGGCATTAATGAAGGGAGAGCCAAGCAATGAAAAAGAATATGAAGTAATTTGTTGAATGCAGCAAACCGAGACACTACAAGTCAGATTGTCCATATTTAAAGAAAGGTCCCAAGAAATTCAAGAAGAAGGCTATGATAGCTACATGGAGCGATAGTGATGTATCAATCTCTGAAGAAGAAAAGAAGAATGAAGAAGAAAATCTTTGTCTCATGGCGAACAATGGAGAGGTAAGCCTCAGCTTCTTAGATGATTTTACATTTGATGAATTGCATAGTGCATTTTATGAATTAATTGATGATTTTGTAAATCTCAGTTCAAAAATAAAGATTTAAAAATTCAAGTTCAATATCTTACTTTAGAAAAGAACAAACTATTAGAAGAAAATAAAGTTTTATTACAAGAAAATAAGAATTTAAAAAATCAAGTAGATAGATTGAAACCTATTATAGATAAATTTACTTTAAGCTTAAATAAATTAGAAATGATTCTTAATAGTCAAAGAGCTATTTATAACAAAGCCGGTCTTGGATATGATCCTTTAAAAAGATAAAAGTTTTTAAAAAATATTTATGTGCATGCTAATGATTCTATGAATTTATATGTTTCAAATGTGGTAAACCTAGACACAAAGCATATATATGTCACACACACAATATTAGAAGGATATGGGTTTCAAAAGGAACCATTTTAGCTAACCCCAAAGGACTCAAGAAAGCTTGGGTACCTAGAAGCAAGACTTGATATTATAGATGCAGGTGTGTCTTGCAATCCATGGAGCAAAAAAAATTTGATACTTGGATAGCGGGTGCTTAAGAGACTTGATGGATGATGAAACTCAATTCATCACTTTGAATGCTGGTTACCTTTGAAAATAATGGCCAAGGTAAAATTGTTAGCATTGATAAAATTGGTACAACTCCCTCTACTTTTATTGATAATATCTTGCTTTTAAATGGATTGAATCATAACTTGTTTTGCATTTGTCAATTTTATGAAAAAGATTTTAAAATTATTTGTTGAATCATCTCTTTGCATAATTACAAATCTTGTTGATGATTGCATGAAAGCCATTGGTCATAGGCATGTAATGTTTATATTGTTAATGATTAGAATATATTGAATGTCTAGTTGTCATGAATGCTAAAATTGATAAATCTAGTTATGGCATCATAGACTTACTCATGTCAGTGTGGATTTGCTTTCTAAATTATTCAAAAATGATTTGGTTAAAGGTTTGACAAAATTGAATTTCAAAAAAGATTAGATTTGTGATGCATGCAAATTTTTGAAAAATTAACTAGAATTTCTTTCAAGTCTAAAAATATGATTTCAACTTCTAAACTTTTAGAACTTTTTGATGGGGGACGGAAAAAAATGATGGAATGAGGGGATGATGATGTGTTCTAAGTAATTAACCATCTTTAATGAGCATTTGAACCCAAGTTATGGCTGAATTCATGCATGGAAGGGATGAAGAACATCAAGCCGGAAGCAGAAATCTAAACACCCTTGTGCAAGTTTTTTCAAAGAAATAAAAAAAAATAGGATTTAAAGGTATGAAAACCTTCAAACTAGATCAAACCACCTTTAAAGACCTCAGATCCAAAGGATCGAAAGGGTTTTTCTTTCCAACAATGAAGTAAGAGCTTGAAGTGGAAGGGATGCACTCAACACTCAAAGAATTGAGGGTTGGTTGACATGATCTACACTCTTTACTTAAGAACTTACCTTGGCACTTGATCCTTGATGTGAAACCATCATCCTCAACTCCAAAATCCTCAAGAGAACCTGCAAATGATCAGAAGTAAGGCCGTGGAGGCAAAGGAATTGAAGGAAATAAAAAAAATTCAAACAAGAAAAGGAAGGGTTTGAAAAAATTTGCTGAAACTTGAGCAGCACTTGTCCTTCTTCCTGAAACTCTTATGGAACCTTGGCAGAATGGATTAGAGTAGCAAATTAGGCCTCTCACCCTCTCCCTCAAGGAGTAACCTAGCTCTAAGACTAGGGAAACAAAAGCCTCAACTAAAACCAAGGGCATCTCACCCTCTCCATATTCAAAGAGAAACAAGGCACTTTTCAAAAAATCCAAATAAACTTTATTTTATTTATCAAACTTCCTTCTTTCACAAGAGGGGAAGCTTGGCCCTATTTATAGACCAAAAGACTTCCAAAAATTTTAGCGAAAAGAGATCATAACTAATTACAAAAAGCATAACTAATCCAAGGATTAATTATGATATAACTAATTAATTACAATCCCTAACAAATTCAATTGCACAAGCTTCCATGTAGCACCTCCTTGGTTTGCCATGTTTCATCATCAGATACCTTCATGTGTCCTTCAAGATTTGACTTCCAAATAAACAAAGAGAAGACTTGTTGGCTTGACAGCAGTGTCCGCTCAAGGGCAGGAAGTGTCGATACTTTGAAACTTGGCAGGCGTTGATACTTTGCTATGAGTCGACACTTGAAATTTTGAAGCATGAGTTGCCACTTGAAAAATTGAAACTCTTCTTTATGAATTGGCTCAAGTAAGTAGAACTCGTAAAAAGTGGACTAAATATAAAACCAAAGAGTGTCAGTCTGCAACCTTTTCTTCTTGCTGATGTCCCCATCAATCCTTCCTGGATGAAAAAAACTCGGCCCTTACGAGTATGGATCATTTTGGCTTTGGTAATATTCAAGCAAATCTGGATTGATCCTTTGCAGTTCTTCTTGAGTGATCCATGGATCTTCAGAATCAGGTATACCTTGCCAATGGATCAAGTAGCGTTGATAGTCTTTATTTCGGATAGTGACAATCTTGTCATCTAATATCCACTTAATTCTTTCTCGCTTGTGGCTGGTGGAAACTCTGGGATTGGTTCACTCTCAAAGGATGGATCAGGTCCTAAAAACTTTTACCTTCTCACATGTATCAAATATTTAAGCGAAAGTAAAAGTATGCTAGTTAAATAATTTGATCACTTCGGTTCACAGGTCACTTAAGGCAACTGTGCTAGACAACAACCTCAACATTGTTGCTTCTGATACTGTCCATTTTGATTCTGTTGTCAGTTGTCACACCATCAGACCAAAGAGGTTGACGTTGGTGGAAATTGAAATCAAAAGTAGACTTTGGAAAGGTTATAGCCGTCTCAGGGAATGGACAGCAACATAGAAGTTTGTAAGAGAAGAAAGGCAGCAAGATCATGCTGGCTGTCACAGGGTTAAAAGTCTAAACTTATTTTTCTCAAACTAGAAATCTTATGCGGTGCTAGACAACAACCTCAACATTATTGCTTCTGATACTGTCCATTTTGATTCTAAGTTGACACACCATCAGACAAAAGAGGTTGACATTGGTGGAAATTGAAATCAAAAGTAGACTTTAGAAAGGTTATAGCTGTCTCAGGGAGTGGACAGCAACATAGAAGTTAGTAATAGAAGAAAGGCAGCAAGGCCATGTTGGCTGTCACAGGATCAAAAGATTGAACTTATTTTTCTCGAACTAAAAATCTTATGCGGTGCTAGACAACAACCTCAACATTGTTGCTTCTGATACTGTCCATTTTGATTCTAAGTTGATACACCATCAGACAAAAAAAAAATTCTCATTGAAATTTTTTAATAAAAAGAAATTTATAAATTTGCGTAGCAAATGCGTCGCAAAATTTTTAATTTTTTTAAAAAATTAAATTAAAATTTTGCGATGCATTTGCGACGCAAATTTATAAATTTCATTTCTTTTAATAAATTGCAATGAGAAAAAAATTTCTGGTTACAATTTTTTTAAAAAAATAAAATTAAAATTTAGTGATGCAATTTGCATCGCAAATGCATCACTAAATTTTAATTTTATTTTTTAAAAAAATTGCAACCAGAATTTTTTTTTAAAAAAATAAATTATTATTCAATTTAGCGACACAATATGCGTCACAAATTTATGAATTGATTTTTTTAAAAAATTATAACGAAATTTTTGATAATGCATAAATATTATTTAAATTTCATAACGCAATATTTTTTAAATAAATATTATTTAAAACTCTATTAACCCAATTATTGATTTTGATGATTCATAAAAGACATGAGTATATTCACTATGTTTCTGATAGATTTAATAAGTGTTTCAAGGATTAAAAATGTTTAATCAATCAAAAGGAATAAAGAAATAAGTTTTGAATCAAAATGTTAAAAGAATTTTTTAAAGTTTAGAGCTTGGAGTCGACACCCAAATAGTCAGGAGCCGACCCCAAGGCGTATCAGAAGATTTCTGGATTTTTGGTACGGTCTGGAGTCGACACCCAGAGTCTCGGAGCCGACTCCAACCTGAGATACAGAGAAGGGCATTCTGTTTCAGTTTTCGGAGCCGACACCTAGAATTCGGGAGCCGACACCTGAGAGTTTGGGAGCCGACACCTAAGTTTCTGGAGCCGACTCTAACCTGAGAACATAGAGCGTGTTTTTATGAATATTTCTGGAGCTGACACTTTTGGATTGCGGAGCCGACTCCCGAAAGCGATGAGCTGACACTTAACTTTCTCGGAGCCGACTCCTCAACAACTTTTTATTTGCTATTTTTGGATACTCGATTTGGAGCCGACACCTGAAAAGTTGGAGCTGACTCCAACCTATCAGGAACGGATTTTTATTTGACAGAACAGGCTCCAACGGTAAGATTTCTTTTTTACCTAACCTCTAACGACTATTTTTCTTTGTATGTAGAAAGATCCAAGCATCTCACAATGGCTATATTTCCCACCTAAACTTGGATTAAGATATATATAAAGGGGGAAACCGTCCATTTGAAAAAAAAAAGAAAAACGAGAAGAAAAATGAGAGAAAATGAGAGAAAATAGATTGAAAAATAAAAAATCTTGAGGAAGAAATCAAAGAGGAGAGATTCAAAGCTCAAACTAACAACCCCAGAAAGTTCAAAGAGAAATTCATAAGCTTCTTAAGTTCAAATCAAGGAGATTTTCATCATTAGAAGAAAGAAAGCAAAAGCCCCAAATCCTCAACTTCTCAACTGCAAATTTCAGTGAAGAATCTGAGCTGAGGCCTTGATTCAATCTTTCAAAGGAGAAGAGGAAAAGAAGAAAAGAAGAAAAGTATATATTCAAAGAGCTTCAAACAGGCTTTTCTTATCCTTATTTATTCTATTGTTTATTTGCTCATTTGAGGAGCTGCTGTGTATTCAAAACTTTATTTTTCATTATTGTTTGCTAGTTCAATCGGGGGATTGAATTAGTGAGGTAGTATATCTCGGTACAAGCTAAGGATAGCTTGTAGTTGGGTTGTGTGCTGGTGAGCCCGGAAAACCAGCTGGGTTCGTTGTGATCCCGAGGGAAACAATAAGTTTTGAGTTGTGAGCTTGTAAAACAACTCGACTGTAATCAAGTGGATTATAGTATGGTCCCAAGTGATACTTGGGAGTGGACGTAGGTGTTAGATACACCGAACTACTATAAAATCCTTGTGTTTGTCGTGCCTTGTCTTTCTATCTTTCTCTATCTCTTCATTTGTGTTTTGCATTTATCTTGCAATCAATCTAATTTGTTCCATAGTACATAGTTTTTAAAGAGTTAAATTTTTAAAGAACCCAATTCACCCCCCCCCCCCTCCCTCTTGGGTTGCTATCTGGGCCAACAATGGGTATCAGAGCTTGTGCTCATTTCTTGTTTGATCCAACGATCAAGAGTTAAAGATTCAAATGGCAGCTCAAGCTGGATCTTCATTTGCTGAAGGTCATTCTACCAATAGACCTCCTTTATTTAATGGTTCTAATTATTCTTATTGGAAAGCTAGAATGAGAATTTTTATTCAAGCTTTAGATTATGAGCTTTGAAGTGTAATCACTAATGGACCTAGCACACCCACATACATAGTAGATGGTTCAATAGTTCCTAAACCCGAAAGGGATTGGAATGAAAATTATAGAAAAATGGCTCAGCTTAATGCAAAAGCCATGAATGTTTTATATTGTGCTTTAGATGCTAATGAGTTTAATAGAATTTTTACATGTACTTCTGCAAAAGAAATTTGGGATAGACTAGAAGTTACCCATGAGGGGACTAATCAAGTTAAAGAGTCTAAAATTAATATCTTAGTGCAAAAATATGAATTGTTTAGCATGGAACAAAATGAAACTATCACATGCATGTACACTAGATTTACTGATATTGTAAACGGTCTAAAAAGTCTTGGCAAGACCTATACTAACTATGAATTGGTTCGTAAAATTCTTAGGTCTTTTCCGAGGACATGGGAAGCAAAGGTGACTGCAATCCAAGAAGCCAAGGACCTCAACACCTTACCTTTGGAGGAGCTACTCGGATCACTAATGACTCATGAGTTGACCATGAAACAACATATAGAGGAAGACGTCAGAAGAAGAAAACAATTGCCCTCAAAACTGCAGAAATTGAGAAGAGCAGTAGTGATGAGGAAGATGATGATGATGATGAGGAGACTGCACTTCTTGCTAAGAAATTCAAAAGATTTATGCAAAGAAGGAGACCCTTCCACAAGAAAAAATTTGGAACAAAGGTGGAAGGTGAAAAAAAAAAGGACAAGGATAAAAAGAAGGACCCCCTCATATGTTATGAATACAAGAAACTGGGGCCCTTTAGATATGATTGTCCTCAATTGAAAAAGGGATACAAGAAAAAGAAAAAGGCATACGTTGCAACATGGAGCAACAGTGAAGAATCCTCTTCCAAGGGAGAACAAAAGGAAGTTGCAAACATTTGCTTTATGGCAAAAGAAGACGATGAGGTATGTACCGAAACTCATGACTTTACCTTTGATGAATTGTTTGATGCATTTAATGAATTAGTTAGTGATTTTAAAATTTTGAAATTTTTTTTTTTTGAAAAATGATGATTTAAATCTTGTCAAAGAAAAGGATAAACTAGCTCATGAAGTTGAAGAATTGAAATCTGAAAATAAGAATTTGTTAAAAGATAAAGAATCAATTTCTAATGAAAATATTAGTTTAAAGAAAGAAGTTGATAAATATAAAAATATAGTTGATAAATTTACATATAGCTCTGAAAAACTTAATTTATTGTTGAGTAATCAAAGAGCTGTATTTGATAAAGCTGGATTAGGTTATAGGCCTAACAAGAAACAAAAGTATGTTAAAATTTTCTTTAGAAAATAACAGGATAATAATGATGTTTCATGTTATTGTTGTAACAAGAAAGGACATAAAGCCTATGAATGCAATTTTAAAAAAATTAACAAGGATTTAAATATTAAAGGAAAGAAAATATGGGTTCCGAAAGGAACAATCTTTGTTGCTACTAACCATGAAAGACCCAAGAAAGCTTGGGTACCTAAATAGAAAGTTTGATCACTTTGCAGGAGTATCTTGCGGCTAAAAGATCAAAACAAAAGTGATATCTTGATAGCGGCTGCTCAAGGCACATGACGGGTGACAAAGAGCAATTCAGCACCCTTGAGGATAAAAGAGGAGGAGTTGTTACATTTGAAGACAATGGTAAAGGCCAGATTATGGGATTTGGTAAAATTCAGATAACTCCCTCCACTTTTATTGAAAATGTTCTTTATATAGATGGTTTAAAACATAACTTAATTAGTATTAGCCAATTGTGCGATAAAGGTTTCAAAGTTTCATTTGAAGCTTCTATATGCACTGCTTCTAATCCTATTAACAATAGCATTATATTTACTGGATATAGAAATGGCAATGTATACTTAATTGATTTGGATAATTTATCTATTAGTAATCATTGCTTAGTTGCTGATAATGCTAATGTAAATAAGATTGGGTGGCTATGACATCGTAGATTAGGTCATGCAAGCACACACTTGATTTCAAAATTGATTAGAATGGACTTAGTTAAAGGACTTCCAAAGTTAGATTTTGAAAATAACCAAATATGTGATGCATGTCAATTTGGAAAACAAACTAGAAACTCTTTCAAATATAAAAATATTGTTTTCACTTCTAGGCCACTAGAGCTACTTCACATGGACCTTTTTGGATCTACTAGAACAACTAGTCTAGGAGGAAAGAAATATGGCCTTGTGATAGTAGATGATTATTCTAGATTCACTTGGGTATTATTTTTGGCTTACAAGGATGAGACTTTCTCAATATTTCTAAAATTCTTCAAGAAAGTCACAAATGAGAAAAACAACACCATAGTGTCTCTTAGAAGTGATCATGGCACAAATTTGAAAATTATTTATTTGAAAATTTCTGCATTGAACATGGCATCACCATAATTTTTTTGCACCTAGAACACCACAGCAAAATGGAGTTGTAGAAAGAAAGAATAGAACTTTAGAAAACATGGCCCGTACCATGCTATGTGAAAGAAACCTACCAAAATATTTTTGGGCGGAAGCTATAAACACGGCATGTTACATACTTAATAGAGCCCTAATTAGGCTAATTCTCAAGAAAACTCCCTATGATGATAGCATAAAAATGCCATTGCACAATTGTCCACACATTACATAAGTATCATTCACAATGATGTTCATAACGTCATTCTTTATTAAAAAATCAAATCCTTCAATGGCCAATTGGCCTACAGAAATAACATTTAATAAGAAATTAGGACAATAGTGACATTCACTTAGCATGACATTACATGATTCAAAAAATAGCTCTACTACTCCTAACGCTAGGACTGGAACTCGACTTCCATCACCCACATTCAGGAATCTTTCACCATCCTTGAATCTCCTACTAATTCGAAGTCCCTGCAAAGAATTGCAAATATGAATTGGACTACCGTTATCTAATACCCAATTAGTAGTATCACAAATAGAGAAACTGCAAGGCGTTATCACATAAGTACCTTGTCCAGCAACTACTTGCTGCTTTTTCTTCCTCGGTCTGTTAGGATCTAGGGTTGCAATGAATTGAGGATAGTTCCTCTTCCAATGACCCAGCTTTTTGTAGAAGAAGCATTCCACTTGGTTCTTGTCAGCCTTAGCTTTCTTCTTAGCCTGATTATGCCCATCATTTTGCACTTTTTTATTCTTATTCCTTTTCTTCATCCCTTTCTTAAAGGAATGACGACCTGCTCCAGAAAATCCCACTAAATTTACCGAGCCCTTTTGGAGCTGGTGATCCTTCTCATAAGTCTGCAGTAAACCCAGTAAACCATGGTAGTTTACTACAGGTTTTGTTATTCTAAAATGACTGAGAAAATCTAAGTAGGAACCAGGCAAGGAGTTCAATATAGCATCCTTCCCAAGCTACTCATGCAAGGGAAAACCAAGTTTGCCCAAGCGCTCGATCATCTCAATCATGTACAATACATGATCAGTGACCGATGCCCCTTCACGCATTCGAGCATTGAAAATGGCACTAGACACTTTATACCTTTCAACGTCGTCTGGTGTGCCAAAGGACTCCTTCAACTTTTGAAGGATCTCTTTAGGTTGGGCTTCCTTAAACTTCCTATTGAACTCATCATTCATGGAGGCCAGCATAATGCACCGTACTGTGGTGTGATCATTGACCCACTTCTGATAAATGTCTCTGACTGCAGTGCAAGCATTCGAAGCTGGCTCCTCAGGTTCAGGATCCATTATCACATAAAGAATCCTCTCATGTTTCAAGACTATCCTGAATCTTCGATACCAGCTATCGAAGTTGGGACCCATTAGTTTGTCACTGTCCAACAATGAACGGAGCGACAAATTGGTTGACATGATCTGAAAGGATAACCAAAACCTATTAGCTTACATGATTTATTAATCCTAGAGACATGGACTTTAGTCTAAAGGACTTGCCACTATATTATTCAGATTGGTAGTCTTTACTTTCAATCCAAGAAATTATCCCTAATTCCTTAGTGGGTACTAGAATCCAATAGACAACACATGAGCCCGACTTTGGCCGGCCCACCCATGTGCATCTAAAGGTAGGTTCTTTAACCAATTGCTTCTCCAAGCAATTTCTAGTAATCTATTTTGCCCCAGGGTGCACTTCAATCGGCCTTTGGGCCTCCTATTGAAGGTCCTAGTTAGGTCCAACCATTAACATAACAAAATTTAATATTTCTAACCAACGAATAGTCAAGCCCGACTTTAGCCGGCTCACCTGACTACCGTTAAGAGAGTTTCACTAAGTCATCATATTATGAATAGCAATTCCAATAGCCTAACGATCACCCGACCTTTGGGTCTGCCAATGATCACCCAACTATTGGACCCATTACCATCCACTTAATGGGAGGCTAAGACTTAGTTATCTCCATAACTTTACCTTTTTAAGGACCTAATAATTTTTAGGGTTTGATCAAATTGTGACAAATGAGGAAAGACATGAACCTTAATCAAGAATCCTCCCACTAACTATTAGAGGGGTTTATGAACAATCGGTCCATGGGCTCCTAAAATCAATCAGGACTGATAAGCCTTAATTGACATGGGTTAACTCGAATCAATAAGCTATCCAATAGATTCTGGTTGACCACATTGGCCAGGTAAGTGGGATCAAGAGATGGGTTGTGTCATTAACCATCTTGCCTTAGACATCATCTGGTTTACCAGACTCAATTAGACTAGCCTAGAGACTCGGGCTCATCGCTGAGCCAAAATCAAGTCCATTTAGATGTATGGACTGATCAATCTAACTAATCAGAGAGAGAAGAAACCTAATTCAACATTTGATTAGACTTAATTCTCTACTTGGTCCATTCATTCTAAACTCAGGTCTAACCCAATTACTGAACCTGACCCTAGCTAACCCATTTACCCAGATTTATGGATTTATGATTTAAAATCTTTTAATCATCAACTTAATTCTTAATTAAGTTAATCCAATTTTCTAATTTAAAACAATTTCAAGATTTATCTTGTAAAACAATTTTACAATATTTTATTTATGATTCAAAATTTTAATGTTAATTTAATTAACATTTATGTCATAATTTAATATTAGATCTAATCTAAAATATCATGACATTCAGATCAAAAATGTAAAATAATTTTAACCTTTTTATTGTATTTTAGATCTATTTCATGGATCATAACATAATTAGCACCCGTGGTGAGGGTAACAGAGGTTGTGAAACCTCAATAGACTGGATGGTCAGATGAATCCACCCAATCCAGAAACATAGCAAAGCATACGGTTCTAGATATACATTAGTCCTACTAATAAATATGCTTTTATCAATAATAAACATGCTTTATATTTAGATCTACATTAGATCTACTTTAAAACAAGCTTTGATCATTAATAAACATGCTATAATCATGTATCATATTTAGATCTACACTAGATCTACTTTAAAACATGCTTTGATCATTATAGATTTACTATGCATTCCTAAACCTGGGAGGCTCTGATACAATTTGTAGGAAAAAAATTGATTTTACGATGCCCAGGATCTCGGGTTTATTTGTATGCATGTATTTTATTTAAATTTAATCTAATTAAATTTATAAAATACGTCATGTATATCTGTAATTGAAAGCATGCAAAATTTAAAATTAAATTTTATACCTATCAGTTTGCGTACCTGATGCGGAAACTAGATGTAGATCTAATCTCCTGTGAGTAGTTTCCTCTTGATGCCTTGCGAGAGTCGCACGTGCCACTCCTCTATTTCATACGCACACCAGAAAACCTTAAGACAGGGGATATAGAATCAGAAGGGATGGAGAACTCTTCTCCAAGAGATGAGTCCCTCTCTGCTTGGACTTCTCTGATTTCTGGACCTATTCTTTTTCTCTGCTATTTTTCTCTTCACCTCGAAGTTGAGAAAAGCTTCTTAAATAAACCCATCGTAAAACAACCCAAAACAACCTTTTGAATTTGTTTTACGATACGATAATATCTAATCTTCGAAAGCGGATGGGTTACGGGCGTTCACGCGTTGTCAACGCGTAAAGAAACTTTTATAAAAAAAATTTACGGATTCATATCATCTCAATGGCAAGATTATAATTTAAATAAAATTTTAAATTCACATTATTGAAATAGTAAAATCATAATTTATACGAAGTTTCAAATTCACGCCATATCAATAGCAGAATCGTAATTTAAACGAAATAGAAGAATCGTAATTTACATTAAATGGCAGAATTATAATTTTTTGAAGTTTCAAAGTCTCGTTGGCTTCCCACAACGATAATATCATAATATTTATAATATTTATAAATAAGAAAATAATCAGATTAAATCCGTTTGAAGTCCAAATTGAAAACCGAAAGAACCTATGCGAAGATCTTGAACCATACTTCGCATTAGACTTATTTAATTTCTAATTTAAAGTAATTTATGATTTTAAAATTTATAAATAAACGATCAGATGTTATATTGGATATCTGATTCAAACCACTTTGAAACCAGATCTAAACTGCTCTATCGTCAAACCAACCATTGGTCTATGGTTCAAGTCCTATCCCACAATGGGTCTAAATAAATCCCAAAAATTCACTTGAGTTACAAACTAACTCAAGTTCATCCCTAGAATAAGTACTACCGCTAATGTTCAGTGCTAGCTAGACATTGCTAGTACAAACTCGGTATTACCCATATGACCAAGTCCCACTTAGATCATGGATTAAGCCTATCTCCAGGTCACCTGACTATGTGTGTAACTCCATAGGTTCGAATCTAAGTCGGTAGCATAGGAACACTTCCTATACCAATCGATGTGACCATCTAGCAATGATACCCGACGTCCGAATAGACCGAATATATGCAAAGCAATATTCAGAAACCTAGGCTATGGTTACCGTATAATTCATCCCCTTGTCCAAATACTCAAGATGAATTTAGAGTTCACTGTCAACTTTCAAAAATGTCTAAGTGTGTTTCAACATGTACAATCCTGTGACTCCTCACATGGATTACTCTGGCCAAGGTTTTGCAAAATTAAAACATAAATTGAGTATTAATTCTAATACTTAGAGTGGACAATTCCATCTTAACTCATCACTGATTTAATAAGTACTTGACTGTATCCACCATCCTTCCGTCATTGGATTAGAAATCCAGGTAGTCCAGTGCCTAAGTACAGTGAGTTGCTTACTAAGTCACCATGATAGTCTCAGGTCAAAGGAAAACTTATACGCATTGCCCTTCTGTGAGATACCCTTGACAGTAGAGTACTCAACAAAGGTGAGCCATTGTTCAGTGAATGTACTCCTACACTCACCTGCATGCCATACTAATGTCATACACTCCTTGGTTTAAGAGGACAAACCAACATATATAGCACACAATGACCTATACTTGACTACGTTATTGTCCTAGGTAATAACGTATCATTTGGTCGCGAACCCATTTAAGAATTACTCGATAATTCCTCCTTTCTCGAATAAATATAATTCTAATGACTACAACATATAAGAGTTCTATTGGAAGATGAAAAATATGTTGTACTACCAAAATAACGTTTATTAATCAAATAAATCATGTACAATGAATCACAACCATCTATAAACAAGACGATTGGCTTATGACATATTTCCTAACAAGAGGTGTCCTAGCTCCCTATGTGAGTCGAGAAACAATCAGGCAAAGATGCTTTACCTATCTGTTATGGCATTCAAAGAATGCCAATGAAGTAGAAAGGGTTAAAATGGTAGAAAAGATTTTTTGAACAAAAGATATTTTGGCATCCTCAAAGTAAGGATGGCTGAACCGTTACAAACCAGATAATTTGAGATGAAGTGTACCAATCTGGCATGGATCCGGTAATGGTTCTACGGGGCCAAATTGCCCTGAACTGGTCCCACACTGACTTTGAACTGTACCAAACCGCCTGGTTCGGCTCAGTACAAGAATAAAGTTCATGTATTGGAGCCTCTTGGTTCACCTGACCGGTGTGCTACCGATTTGGTATACCATGCCTTGTACTGAACCGTACTGGTCCAACATTAAAATGGTACCGATTTCGGGCACAGTGAACTTTGCCTCAAAGTCAACATTTAGAGAAACAAAATATTTTCAAATGATTCTTACCGAACACTGAGAGGCCAATAAGGACCCTATGCACAAGGCAGACTAGCAAGGCAATATTAAGGTAAGCACATCTAATATCTGAAAAGATAGAAACCCAGATCAGTTGAACCATGAGCAAGAAAGTCCTTATAATGGTGTCGTATACAACTTACCCCAAAATATGTTTGCAGCAAGCCTACAACATAAAAGTTATTGGAAAATGGATAAAGCATGTAGGTATCTCAGCTTATTGCCATATTATAGGCCGTAAAAGATTTGATTTGTTCAACCATACTGAAATTGCAACAGCCAGTGGGGGTCACGAAGGGACTACTAGGTGCATGTCAGAGGCAGGTTAGGAAGATAAAAGCATGTTAGAACTCTAACAGGACAAAAAAAACATACTATGTGACAAATTTTCATATTTTGGACCACCAAATTGGGATGTTCTCTTCCATAATAGTTGTAAGAAGGAAAAGGAAGGCAAGACTTTGAGACAATGGAATATCAGGTTCTGCAGTAAACACAAGAGTAGCTGCTAACCAAGGTGGGTCTGCTCATTCTCATTAACCTTGTTGTAAGAGGTGTTGGAGTTTTAAGAGGTTCCAATTGAAGTGCAAGAAGAAGACATCTGATAATAAGTTCGATACAGGCTGCACATTAGGCACAGGTAGGAAAGGTATTCTAAACAAAGAACAGTTCAGAAGTACTCCTACTTGGTAAATAGATCGGTAATCTGTCAGAATAGGCATTCTGTTACAGCAAAGACTAGATGATTACTAGAACTCATGGTGTTAACCTGTTTCACTTAAAAATGCTTGGTAACTTGGTCTATTTAACCTTTTCTCATGAAAGAGCTGAGTGAAGGAAGGATCTGAAGGCATTCTCAAGTAGCTTAAAAGGATTCATAGGCAGTAATGGGTGGTCTCAATTACGGCTAGAATTAGAGGACAAATTGGGAGGTTGCATTTTGTGATTCAAATGAACTTCAAACCATAGGTGTTGAATAAAGTTGTTCTATATAATCTCAAAATGGAAGAAAATTGTCTAAGCTGGATAGGTTTTCTGCAATCAGCAAAGATGGACCTCTTTCCCTAGTTCTATCTGCACCTTTCTGCTACCAAGCATCAGTAATCCTGCCAACTTTTACCTTAATACTCCTCAAGGGAAGGTAAGATCTAATTCAATTGTTTCAACATAAGAACTTTTGCGCCTTATTTCATGGATGTTACAAGAAAGACATGGAGTGTTCAAGTAAGCAACCCCTCCATTTACTTCTACTATAGAGCAGTGGGCATGAAGGTGATGTTGCAAATCAAGAATCAACACTGATGTGGTGATAAAAGTGCAAAAATCCACATCTGCCCCTTATACATATCCAAAAGAAAAAAGAGAGTTGTTTTTGATTGTGCGACAAATAACAGGCACCTTACTAAGAACAGTTAAAGATTCAGATTGTGAAGTTCTGTGAAACTGAAGAGAATGATGACCAAATTTTCATGCAACGAGGTCACTAAGTTTTTTTTTTCATGAAATTATAAGACACCTAAGTCCAAAATCCAAGCAGGTTCACTAAAAGAAACAATAGATCCAGAACCAAAACAAAATAAAATAAGAAATAATAGGTGGCTCAATTATTTTAAGTTCATATCAACAAATATCAAGGTAATTCAAATTATCTTGTTTGACTTCTAATCATGAAGACGCACGCTGGCCACCATAGAAACTCCAAACTGGCAAAATCCCTGGAGCCTAATCGTTGAGGACTTATATTTGGATCAATCATATCTTTATTGCCCAGAACACTAACAAATCCAAAGCCTGGTACATTAACAAACTAAGTTAAACAATACCTCAAAAAATATATATTAAACTTATTACTAAACCCTTTTTCCTGAGAACACAAACTAGCTTTCTTGACTTTCGTTAATACTTACCAATCTGCTTTTTACAGAGGACAGAAATTATTAACGAAAACATTAAATTGTTTTTCCAGTGGCAGAGATAAGGACCTTGTTGAGCTTGTTGTAGGGCTAGCAAGGCCCAGGTTGGGCTAACTTGTATTGAGCTAGGTGTGGGTCCAAGGGTTGAGATTAAATCAAGTCACGGATGTACATGGGCTTGGGGATTAGTTTAATCTCATTAGGTTAGTCCATGGGAGTTTTTTTTAAGTCTCAGTCAAGCCCACTTGGTCATGTATTTAAACTCTAGTCTATAGGGTTTGGATGGAATAAAAAATAGATTTTTTTCTTCCAAGAATTTTTCTCATCACCTCTCCGTTGAAAAGTGTTTGAATGTCAAAAAGTTATTACAGGAATAGAAATATCAATTTTTCAGGAATAGCTTATTTTCCTTATTATTTCAAATTTATGTTTGGTTTGAAATATGGTATTCCACCTTATTTCAATGCAATTAATATTGCAGTGTTATTCCAAATGGCGTTTGGATGATATGAGAATAAGCCTGTATTCCATTAGGAATAGATGAAGATATTTTAAATTTTCAAAAATACTCCTGATCAAATGATAAGAAAAAAATGGATTATCAATTTATTTATTAATGTGATTATTTAAATAAAATATTTTTATTAATTAATTTATTATTATGATCTATTAAAAAATTGCATCACTACAAGAAAAATAAAATATTGTGACGCCCCAATGCGTCGCAATTGCGTCGCTAAACATGCTATTGCGACGCAATAGCGACGCAATGACGGCGTCGCTCAGATGTCCGTCGCAATATCCATTTGTCGCAATTGCGTCGTAATATTGCGACTCTCTGCGATGCAACATTGAGTCGCAATATTGCGACGCATCCAAATGCGTCGCTACATTTTAAAATTAATTTTTAATATTAAAATTTATTATTTAATATTGTGACGCACTAAATTGCGTCGCAATATTGCGACGCATCTTGTTGCGTTGCAATATTTAATAATAATATTTTGGTATAATAGCGATACAATTTGAGTCGCTAATGCGTCGCAAATAAAATTTTTTTTAAAATATTGCGACGCAAGATCATTGCGTCGCAATATTTATTAAAAATATTTTAGATATAATAGCGACGCAATTTTAGTCGCTAATGCGTCGCTATTAAATTTATTTTTAAATTATTGCGATGTCAGGTCATTCGTCGCAATATTTAATAATAATATTTTAAAAATATTAGCAATGCAATTTCAGTCACTAATGCGTCGCAAATTAAATTTTTAAAAAAATATTAAAGATTAAAAATTAAAACGGTTAATACAATTTCGTTAAATCTAAATATTGATAGAAACATTTATCACTCAATCCAAACAATAATAAATTTCCAAAAATAATTCATATATTAAAATTTTAAAGTTTTTACAACATAAAAAAAGAAAAGAAAAATACATCAAGAATCTGGAAGATCACGTGGAGGCTGTGGAGGCTGAAGACTCTGCGACAAGCGGCTAACCATATCCCGCAAATAATGCATCTCATCTCGCATGTCTACAATCTCCTAATCCCGGCCTCGCATACGATCCTCAAAATCCTGCTCGACCTCCTAGCGAACCTCCTCTGCAATAGATCTGTGAAGGTCGTGTAAACGCTCGGGAGGAAGATCACCAGAAGCTCGCGAGCTGGAGGCCTGATGGGGAAAATATATAGAAGCTCTAGTGCCCAGACCATAGACCCTGCGGTCTCGTGGCTGGGCACCAACAGCCTCCAAAACACACGCCAACTCTCCTCTGCTGAGAGTTCGACGGACATCTCCCCATCAGTAGAGTCGACCTGCGATGCCTGGGAGCGAAGCTCCTCGACTCGTGTCTTGAAATTATGAAATCAACAATAAATGAGTTAATAAATTTCTCGAAATAAATTTTAGAAATTAAACAAATACTACATAAATCTAATTTCTTACCGCAACCTTTCGTGATCGCGTGTCAACCTAGGAACCGTCCCTCCCGTGATCTCGGACCGGGGCGATCGGTCCGATCGGCGATGATCCGACGGTTGCGATCGATCCAAGCCCTCATCCCGATCGGCCACGACCTATCTCAGACCGTTGCAATCCGTTCGAGATCGGCGACAATCCGATGGTTGCGATTGATCCAAGCCGTGATCCCGATCGGCCACGACCGATCTCGGACAGTGGCGATCGGTCCGATCGGCAACGATCCGATGGTTGCGATCGATCCAAGCCCTGATCCCGATCGGCCACGACCGATCCTGGACCATTGCGATCGGTCCAAGATCGCTGCGATCCGACGGTTGCAATCGATCCAAGCCCTGATCCCGATCGGCCATGACTGATCTCGGACCGTGGCGATCGATCCGATCAGCAACGATCCGACGGTTGCGATCGGTCGAAGCCCTGATCCCGATCGGCCACGACCGATCTCGGACCGTGGCAATCGGTCCGATCGGCAACGATCCGATGGTTGCGATCGATCCAAGGCCTAATCCCGATCGGCACGACCGATCCCGGACCGTTGCGATCGGTCCAAGATCGCTGGCGATCCGACGGTTGCAATCGATCCAAGCCCTGATCCCGATCGGCCACGACTGATCTCGGACCATGGCGATCGGTCCGATCGGCGATGATCGATGGTTGCGATCGATCCAAGCCCTGATCCCGATCGTCCATGACCGATCTCGGACCGTGACGATCGCACGATCGGCGTCGATCCGACGGTTGCCATCGATCGAAGCCCTGATCGATCCCAGTCGGCGATCAACGATCTCGGACCGTCACGATCGATCCGATAGGCGACAATCCGACAGTTGTGATCGATCCAAGCCGTGATCCCGATCGGCCACGACCGATCTCGGACAGTGGCGATCGGTCCGATCGGCGATGATCCAATGGTTGTGATCGATCCAAGCCCTCATCCCGATCGGCCATGACCGATTCCAGACCGATGCGATCGGTCTAAGATCGCTAACGATCCAACGGTTGCGATCGATCCAAGCCCTGATCCCGATCGGCCATGATCGATCTCGAACCGTGGCGATCGGTCCGATCAGCGATGATCCGAGGGTTGCGATCGATCCAAGCCCTTATTCCGATCGGTCATGATCGATTTTGGACCGATCGCTATTTAACATACTTAATTTTTTTAAATACATTGCGACGCAAAGGGTTGCATCGTAATTTTTTAATATGATAATTATATTATATAAAAATTAATTTTAATTATAATAATTACGATGCAATAAGTGCATCACTATATTAAAACATAATTTTCCTAATTAATTTTTTGATTTATTGCATCGCTAATGCATCGCTATTTAACATAATTAATTTTTTAAAAATATTGCAACACACTGTGTTACGTCGCAATTATTTTTTTTCATATTTATACTTTATAAAATTTAATTTTATTTAAAATAATTGCGATGCATTTATTGCGTCGCTAAATTAAAAAATAATTTTTCTAATTTTTGGTTTATTGCATCGCTAATGCGTCGCTATTTAAAATATTTAATTTTTTTTAAAACTTTGCGACGCACTGAGTTGCGTCGCAATATTTTTTTCTAATATTTATACTTTAGAAAATTTAATTTCATTTAAATTATTTGCGACGCAATTGGTGCGTCACTAAATTAAAAATAATTTTTTTAATTTTTGTTTATTGCGTCACTAATGCGTCGCTATTTAATATATTTAATTCTTTTAAAAACATTGCAACGCACTGTGTTGCGTTGCAATATTTTTTTCCGATATTTAAATTTTATAAAATTTAATTTTATTTAAATTATTTACGACGCAATTGGTGCGTCGCTAAATTAAAAATAATTTTTCTAATTTTTTGGTTTATTGTGTCGCTAATGCGTCGCTATTTAACATATTTAATTCTTTTAAAAATATTGCGACGCAGTGTGTTGCGTCGCAATATTTTTTTTGATATTTATATTTAATAAAAAATTAATTTAAAAATATTGTGATGCATTGTTTGCGTCGCAATATTAAAAAATTAATTTTTTTGATTTTCTGGTTAATTGAGTCGTTAATGCGTCGCTAATTGCGTCGCAATATTTTGTTGTCATAGAAGCGTCGCAAAGTGGTCACAATTTAGCGACGCATAGTTGCGTCGCTAAATTTGCGTCTATTTCAGTATTTTCTTGTAGTGCATGTTATGTACCTATATTAGTAAAGGTTAGCAAGAGAAAAGTGAATTATACCATTACCATTTTGCGATGGACATTGTTATATACATATATTAGTAACGGTTAGCCAAATGCTACATCTTTTCCTCCTTTATATTTAATATCATGAATTTTTTCGATAAAAGAGGTAATAGTTAAAAAAAATTTCAGTCACTGCCCTTGGAATACGGTAAATGAAATAGGGCTATTCCATGAGGGAGCATGGAATACAAATTTTAGAATAAGAACGTTTGATCAGAATACTAATTTTTAGGGGCTCATCATATTTTTTTGGCATGTTTAAAGGAATAGCATGGAATAAAACCCTATTCCAACCAGAAATAGGGCATCCAAACACTTAAGTAGTGTTTAAAATAGGGAATAAAAGGAGATATCCCATCTTATTCCCAAAAGCCATAACTATAAAGGATAGCTAGGAATAAAGTTAACCAAAGGGATAATCCATGGTTAACCATGGGTTATCCCCTCAATTTATTCCCTAGAAAATGTAAGAATAGTTGGTTATTCCTCCAAATAAGAGTAAAAAAAAGTTATCCTATGGATTTGCCTTTTTACATTTGATATGATCAATGGGATAGCCAAGGAATATCCTTAGGGATAGCCAGGGGATAAACTCTATCCCGTATACTTATTCATGGATAATATTTTTTCTATCAAATACTACCTTAAAGGAATATTTTGGTGGGGATACAGTGCAATCACTTAGTCAAAATTCTCTTTTTGATTTTTGATCGACAAGAGCAAAAGAACTGGAGGGTCCAACATGGGGGAGACAAAGTAAGCAAAGTCGTGCACTGACATGACACTGCACAAAAGCAACAAGTTGGAGAGGAGCGACGGGGTTAGAACGTTCAATCGAAATTACAAGTGGCGCCTCGAGTCAAGAATTTCAATTGAAAATTGACGTGGGGCAAGCTTTCCTACAAATATATGGCTTTCTTACTTGCATTGAACTTTTTAATCCCTACCATTTGCAAGCTGAGATTGCTCATCATTTATTTCTTCTGTGCAAAAGAGCCAGACCTTTACAGTGATTTGGGATTGCATAGATGATCCCGTTGAGGCAATTCCAAACGGGCTGCAATAAGGGCGGTACCTTGTGATAGCTATAGAAAGCTAGAAGTAGTGCCCAGTTGAGGGCGGCAGTGTTCTTAGATCTTCATTAGTTATGAACAAAGTCTTGCTACACCGCGCGGGATGATTGACACATAGTGTGTATGCGCGCACATACCAAAGACAAAAAAAAATTATTTTACCTTTGGCACGCGCGCTACAAGCACCGTGTGCCAATCACTGTGCATTGCATGGTGCGTTTGTTTTGCACCGCACGCGGTGCAGCAAGACTTTTCCTTAGTTGTGAAGGTAGCTAGGGGAATAGGAATGCTAAATGGGCCAACCAACCCCTAGCATACCCAGATGCTACAATGCCCACACTAGGCATGGTATGGCATGCCATCCTAGGAAAAGTCTTGTTGCACCATCCTTCGGTACAGCAAGCGTGCACCGGATATGCGGATTGACCGTGCGCTCATGCCACCATGAGTACCAAGGCCCACTGGACCTTGGTGCGCGCTGCATGCGCGGTAGCATGGGCGTGCGGCTAATCTGTGCGCTCGATGCGCGCTTGCTGCACCGGAGGATGGTGCAGCAAGGCGGTGCAACAAGTCTTTTCCTGCCACCTTAAGCTGTGCAAGGGCCCTTGCACTCGTGAGTCATGTTGGCACTACAGCCCATGATGAAATGGCATAGCACCGCTCATGGCACAAAAATAGGTTTTGCAGGCACGAACAGGTTAGCCTACTTGAATCACGCATGCATCTAATCCGCTTGGCTCGATTGCAGAAATGCCCCCCTTCCCAAAACTACTATAAACAACTAGTTTGGGTACTTTCATTCAATTATCAAGAAAATAATTTTTTTAATATTTTTAATAACAAAAAATGATATTTTTGCTTATTGCTACCTCTTCGCTCTTTTTAATAGTTATAAATGATTAGTTTTTAAGATTATTTAGGAGATTTAGAAGTTCTTTAATTCCTATAAATCCCATCAACCCCTTTTTCTTATCCTACACCTAATCCTAAGCTCTTCTAATCTTTCTAAAGCTTTCTTTGTTGAGGAAATTATTGAGAAATTATTTACTCAATTATTGATTTTGATGATTAACAAAAGCCATGAGTATATTCATTATGTTTCTGATAGATTTGATAAGTGTTTCAGAAATTAAGATTGGTTATCTATTTAAATGACACTTAGAAATCAGTTTTGAACCGAATTTAAAAGAAATTTATTTAAGTTCAGAACTTGGAGCCGACACCTAGAACCATTAGAGCTGACTCCAGAGTGTATCAGAGCAGTTATATATTTTTGGCATAGTTCGGAGTCGACACCTAGAGTTTCGGAGCCGACACCTGAGGTTTCGAAGCCGACACATGGAAAGATGGAGCCGACTCCAACCTGAGATACAGAGAAACTGTTATCTGCTTTAGAAGCCGGAGTCGACACATGGATTTCGGGAGCCGACACTAACCTAAGTTATAGAGACTGTATTTTTCAGAGCAATTCTCGAAGCCGACACATCAGAAATCAGGAGCCGACTCCAGTCAGCGGAGAGTCGACACTTTGCAAAGTCGGAGCCGACTCTACATCAAATCAATTTTTGCTATTTATGGAAACACGATCAAGAGCCGACACATAACAAGTTGGAGCCGACTCCAACATGTCAAGGACGATTTTCAAAAGTGCCATATCAGATTCTAACGGATATATTTTCTCACCTAACTCTCAACGGATACTTTTCTTTGCGTAAGGAAGGATACAAGGTACTTTGTAACGGCTATTTCTCACCTAATCTCAGATTAAGAGTCTATAAAAGGAGGGATTCAACCGTTTGAAAAGAAGAACAGAAATAGAGGAAAAATAATGAAAAAATCAAGAGAAATCCCCAGTGAAAAAGAAAGAGAAAAATCTCTAAGTTCAAGCCTATCAATCCAAGAGAGATTCAAGAGAAATCCAAAGCCCTAAAAGTTCAAAATCGGAGAATTTTTAAAAGGAAAAGAAGAAGAAAAAGCCCTATTTCCTCAACGAGCTGTGTTAAAGATTCAATGATTCAATTCTTGCTCAACCATTCCAAACAGAAGGAAAAGAAGAAAAGAAGAAAAGCTCAAATCTACATCGCTTCAATCAGGCTTTTCTTACCTTTGTTTACTTATATTGCTTATTTGCTCATTTAAGGAGCTTTGTATTATTGTAACATTAACTTGATTTTGTGTTTATGATTCAATCAGGGGGATTGAATTAGTTGAGGTAGTTTACCTCAGGAACAAGCTAGTTTAGCTTGGGTTTGGGTTTTGTGCTGGTGAACCCATGAAAACCGGCTGGGTTCGTTGTGATCCCGTGTAAAACAATAAGTTAGAGTTGTGAGCTTGTAAAATAACTTAACTATAATCAGTGATTATAGTGTGGACCCAAGAGTTGCTTGGGAGTGGACGTAGGTGTGGGATACACCGAACCACTATAAATCTTTGTGTGTTCGTCATGCTCTTGTCTCTATCTCTCTCTTATTGTGCTTTAAATTATTGCTTCACTTCACTAGCACACTTAATCTTTATGAAATTTGGTTTTAAGTTTTAAAGTGTTAAATTTTTTAAAGAACCAATTCACCTTCCCTCTTGGGTTGCCATCTGGGCCAACAATTGGTATCAGAGCTTGTGCTCATTTTTATTTGATCCAATGATCAAGAGTTAAAGATCCAAATGGCAACACAAGCTGGCTCATCTTTTGCTGAAGGTCAATCCACTAATAGGCCACCTTTGTTTAATGGCTCTAATTATTCATATTGGAAAGCAAGAATGAGGATTTTCATTCAAGCTTTAGATTATGAATTATGGAGTGTCATTACAAATGGACCTAATACACCCACACACATTGTAGATGGTTCAATAGTTCCTAAGCCCGAAAGGGATTGGAATGAAAATGATAGGAAAATGGCTCAGCTCAATGCAAAAGCCATGAATGTTTTATATTGTTCTTTGGATGCAAATGAATTCAATAGAATATCTACTTGCATTTAGCCAAAGAAATTTGGGATAGACTAGAAGTTACCCATGAGGGTACTAATCAAGTAAAAGAATCCAAAATTAACATTCTAGTGCACAAATATGAATTGTTTAGCATGGAACAAACTGAATCAATCACATGCATGTACACTAGATTCACTGATATTGTTAATGGTTTGAAAAGTCTTGGTAAGACTTATACTAACTCTGAATTGGTGCGCAAAATTCTTAGATCTCTTCCAAGATCATGGGAAGCAAAAGTAACTGCAATCCAAGAAGCCAAAGACTTAAACATTCTACCTTTGAAGGAGCTCCTTGGATCCTTGATGACCCATGAGCTGACAATGAAGCAGCATCAAGAGGAAGAGGTGAAAAAGAAAAGAACCATTGCTCTTAAGGCTGCAGAAAAGGAAATAAACAGTAGTGAGGAAGAAGAGGAAGATGATGAAACAGCTCTCCTTGCAAAGAAATTTAGAAAGTTCATGCAAAGAAGGAGACCCTTTCATAAAAGAAAATCAGGAATTAAAATGGAAGGAGAAAAGGAAAAAGATAAGGACAAGGAAAAAGAACCCTTGACATGTTATGAATGTAAGAAGCCAGGGCATTTTCGATCTAAATGTCCTCAATTAAAGAAGGGTTACAAAAAGAAAAGAAAGCCTATGTTGCAACTTGGAGTGATAGTAAAGAGTCTTCATCTGAAGAAGAACAAAAAGAGGTTACAAACATATGCTTCATGGCAAACGACGAAAATAAGGTAAATTCTGAAACCCCTAATGATGATTTTACATTTGATGAATTATACGATGCATTTAATGAATTAGTTAGTGATTTTAAGGTTTTGAGAATGAAAAATAAATCCTTGAAAACTAAAAACCTAAATCTTCTCAAAGAGAAAAATGAACTAATTCTTGAGGTTAAAAATCTAAAATCTGAAAATAAAAATATTTTAAAAGAAAAAGAATCAATTTCTAAGGAAAATCTTGATTTGAAGAAAGAAATTGATAAACATAAAATTATAGTTGATAAATTTACATATAGCTCAGAAAAACTAAATTTGCTTTTAAGTAATCAAAGAACTGTATTTGATAAAGCTGGTTTAGGATATAAACCACACATGAAACAAAAATATGTCAATAATTTCTTTGTAAAGAAAAATGATATTTCATGTTATTGCTGTAACAAAAAGGGACATAAATCATATGAATACAATTTTAGAAAATCCAATGAAAATTTAATGGTTAAAGAAAGAAAATATGGGTTCCAAAAGGAATAATCTTTATTGTTACTAACCATGAAGGACCAAGAAAGCTTGGGTACCTAAACATAAGATTTGATTATCTTGCAGGAGTGTCTTGCGGCCAAAGGATCAAAATGAAAGTGGTACCTTGATAGTGGCTGCTCAAGACACATGACGGATGACAAAGATCAATTCATCACCCTTGAAAATAAAAGAAGGAGTTGTTACTTTTGGAGATAATGGCAAAGGCCAAATTATGGATTTGGTAAAATTCAAATAACTCCATCCACTTTTATAGAAAATGTTTTATATGTATTGGTTTAAAGCATAATCTAATTAGCATTAGCCAATTATGTGATAAAGGTTTCAAAGTTTCCTTTGAAGCTTCTATTTGCACTGTTTCTAATCCCATAGACAATAGCATTATATTTGTTGAAAATAGAAATGGCAATGTGTACTTAATTGATCTAGACAATTTATCTACTAAACCATTGCTTAATTGCTGATAATGCTAAAGTAAATGAGATTGGATGGCTATGGCATCATAGATTAGGTCACACAAGCACACACTTAATTTCAAAATTAATTAGAATGGATTTAGTTAAAGGACTTCCAAAACTAGATTTTGAAAATAATAGAATTTGTGATGCATGTCAATTTGGAAAACAAACTAGAAATTCTTTCAAATCTAAGAATATTGTTTCAACTACTAGGCCACTCGAACTACTTCATATGGACCTTTTTGGACCTACTAGAACCACTATTCTAGAGGAAAGAAATATGGTCTTGTGATAGTAGATGATTACTCTAGATATACTTGGGTTTTGTTTTTGGCTCACAAAGATGAGACTTTCTCGATATTTCTGAAATTCTTCAAGAAAGTCACAAATGAGAAAAACAACACCATAGTGTCTCTTAGAAGTGATCATGGCACAGAATTTGAAAATCATCAATTTAAAAATTTCTGTATTGAAAATGGTATTCATCATAATTTTTCTGCACCTAGAACACCATAACAAAATGGAATCATAGAAAGAAAAAATAAACATTAGAAGATATGGCCCGTACCATGCTATGTGAAAGCCAACTCCCAAAGTACTTCTGGGTGGAAGCTATAAACACAGCATGTTACATCCTTAATAGAGCTTTAATTAGGCCAATTCTTAAGAAAACTCCCTATGAACTATGGCATAATAGGAAACCTAACATTAGTTATTTTCATGCATTTGGTTGTAGATGTTTTATTCATAATAATGGTAAGGATAATCTTGAGAAATTTGATGCTAAATCTGATGAACAAATATTTTTAGGTTATTCAACATCTAGTAAAGATATAGAGTATTTAACAAGAAATATTTAATTGTAGAAGAATCAATTCATGTAGTATTTGATGAGTCTTTAGCATCAAGTTTTGAAAAAATTGATGATGAGGAAGATACAATTTTCTTAAAAGAGATATTGAAAAATTGAATATAGATGTATCTTCAGACCATGAACAAGAAGCTAAAGATGATGACTCACCTAGGGATGATGTTATTGATACTACTCGTAATGATGTAGATCTACCTAGAGATTGGAGATATGCTTATGGTCATCCTAAGGATTTAATCATAGGTGATCCATCTCAAGGAGTAAGAACTAGATCATCAATGAGGAACATCAATAATCATCTTGCATTTGTGTCTCATATAGAACCTAAAACTATTGAAGAAGCTGAAAAAGATAATAATTGGATGTTAGCTATGCAAGAAGAATTAAATCAATTTACTAGGAATAATGTATGGTCCTTAGTTGATAGACCCAAAGGTCATTCTGTTATAGGATCTAAATGGGTATTTAGAAATAAATTAGATGAAAATGGCATAGTAATTAGAAATAAAGCTAGATTAGTTGCAAAAGGATATAATCAAGAAGAAGAAATTGATTTTGATGAAACCTTTGCACTTGTAGCTAGATTAGAAGCAATTAGACTATTACTTGCATTTGCATGTCATATGAATATTAACTTATTTCAAATGGATGTTAAAAGTGCATTTTTAAATGTTTTATAAATGAGAAAGTTTATATAGAACAACCCTCAGGTTTTGAAGATCATGAATTTTTAAATCATGTTTTTAAATTACACAAAGCACTATGGTTTAAAACAAGCACCTAGAGCTTGGTATGATAGATTAAGCAAATTTCTAATTGAAAATGATTTTTCTAGAGGAAATGTTGATAAAACCCTATTTTTGAAAAGAAAAGATAAAGATTTATTGGTAGTACAAATTTATGTAGATGATATTGTATTCGGTGCTACTAACAATCTTTTGTCAAGAATTTGCTAAGTTAATGCAGGGTGAATTCGAGATGAGCATGATGGGAGAACTCAACTTCTTCCTAGGACTTCAAATCAAACAAGAAAGAGAGGAATTTTCATCAACCAAACAAAGTACACAAAAGAAATTCTCAAGAAGTTTGGTATGGAACAAGTCAAACCTCTCGGAACACCAATGAGTCCTTCATGCAAGTTAGATAAAGATGAAGATGGTAAGCCTGTTGATCAAAAATGTTACAGAGGTATGATCGGTTCACTATTTTGCTTAACAGCTAGTAGACCAGATATCATGTTTGCAGTATGTTTATGTGCACGATATCAATCTGAACCTAAAGAATCTCACTTAATTGCTGTAAAAAGAATACTTAGATATCTAAATGGAACTAAAAATGTAGGATTATGGTATTCTAGAGACTCAACATTAAATTTGATTGCATATTCTGATTCTGATTATGCTGGTTGTAAATTAGATAGAAAAAGTACAAGTGGTGCATGCCAATTTTTAGGAAGTAACTTAATCTCTTGGTTTAGCAAAAAGCAAAATTCGGTTGCATTATCAACTGCTGAAGCTGAATATGTTGCAGCTGGAAGTTATTGTGCTCAAATCCTTTGGATTAAGCGACAACTTGAATATTATGGTATAACACTTGATAAAACACTAATTAGATGTGATAACACTAGTGCAATCAATTTAACTAAAAATCCAATCCAACATTCAAGAACTAAACACATTGAAATTAGATATCATTTTATTAGAGATGTAGCTAATAATGACATTTGTCTTGATTATGTTTGTACTGATGAACAATTAGCTGATATTTTTACAAAACCCTAAGTGAAGAAAGATTTTGTTATCTTAGAGGAGAATTAGGAGTTTGTAATCCATTGAATGAATTTTAAATCTCTAGAAATGATTATCTAGAATTCAATCATTTTTTTAATTTTCTTATAATTTTAAGGATATTTATCTAGATATTTGAACCCCTTGATTCATCACATTCCAAAGTTGATTTAGCCAAAATTTGATGTCAATTCGGACAAGTTTCAGATCCTTTGAAACTCTCTTATTTTTTCTGAAACTGTCTTGGAGCTGACTCTCTAGTATCGGAGTCGACTCCAGTTTTGTCTAAGACTTTGGAGCCGACACCTGCTTTTCCAGAGTTGACTCCACTTCGGGCACTGACTATGTTAGCGACTTGGAGTCGACACTTCTTTTGCGGGAGTCAACTCTAAGTGGTCCCATATTGACTTATTTAGGGCAGAGTCGACTCCTCTCTCAATAATCGACTCCTAACTCTTCCAAACTCTCTCCAACTCTTCTCAAAACCTAAAATCTCTCAAATTAACCACTCCTTAGCACTCAATGGCACCCAAACGTAGGGGATCCGTATTTGGTGGAACGGTGACGACCGAAAAATGAATAGTAAGGCATCCGCAAGGCAGCCTTCACCGAGTTCTTCGTCTTCTTCGTTGGCATCCACACCGAGTGCTGTTCCAAGCCCCTCCTCACCTCAAATCGACACCCTTGCTGGCCGAGTGATTATAATGGGCAGAAAGGTAGATTTTCATTTCTTTGAGGAAGAGGGTTTTTCAATTGGGCGGCAATTAAAAGAATTAGGTTGGGATAAGGTGTGTTCTCTTGATTTACCCACTTACCCTACCTTAGTCAAAGAATTTTATTTCAATTTTTCAAGAGGAGATGGAGGTATAGTAAGTTCTATTAGAGGGAAAAGAATTCATCTAACCTCGGAGATTCTAGGAAACCTTTTAGGGATTCCTGTTACTGGACTTATTACAAATATTCATAGTGAGAGATCATGTGCATTGTCAAGAATGCTGGGAAGGAAGGTCACTGAATTTGAAGAAGTTAGGGCAAATCAGTTGCCACTTGAGTTAAGGTTACTTCACAATATTTGTGGTCGGATTTTGTTTCCTAAGACCGGCAGATTTGAGTATGTCTCGGAGCGAGACATTGTAATAATAGATAGTGTTCTGACAGGACAGCAAATTAATTTAGCTGGTATGATGATTTGGTACATGGCTGAAGCTGGGAACAAGAAGAGATTCACTTTACCTTATGGCATGGTTTTGACATTAGCTTTCCAGAGCCAAGGTGTAATCATTTCAGACAATGAACCCAAGAAGAACTTAAGGCACACTGATTATTATAGTTTAGCAACTGTGCATCAGATGGGATTTGTGAAGGTGAATGAAAATTGGGAAAGGAAAGGACACTTGGATGAAAGGGCAGCTAAAGTTGGAGCTACGGCACCTGGTCCATCAGAGGAAGGACCTTCTGTGAGACATATTTGTCAGGACCTAGTAGCCCAGCACCTTCAGCAGCACTTGCACCTGCATCTGTTCCTGCTCCATCATCTGGTTTTTCTGATGCTCAGTTAGTTCAATTAAAGAAACTCTTTGCTAGTCATAAAGAAGAGATGAAGATTGAGCTAGATAGTAGTCTTATGAGCTTAAGGGAGATGTTTTATTCCTTGGAAGATAGAGTAAGCAAGATTGAATCATCCTTTGGATCTTCTTCAAAGCCTTGAAGACTGATCTTATGCACATATTTGAGAAGATCAAGGACATTGGAGAAGATTATGATATTTATTCTAAGTGCAATGCAGAATTACAAAGAAAATTACAGTTGCATCTGCATTTATTGATAGAAGACTGAATGAATTTATCAAGATCCAAAGTGAAGGAATGGAAAAAATCTTAGAAGAGCTAAAAGACTTCTTAGATTTTGATTAGCTTTTGATGTTTGTTTTATATTTTGATGTACTTACTCTTTGAAGTTTAGTTTGTATTTTTGATGTAATGAAGTATTTTGACTTTATGAATGATGTAATGAAGTATTTAACTTTATGAATGATGCAATGAAGTTTTGAGTATTCAATTTTGATAATTGACTTGGACTTTGTTTTTGAACTTTGAATTTGATTCCTATGATTGATGTTAATTTAAGTCTTAATGATCCTTCTAAACCTTTTTGTTGATTACAAAAAAGGGGAGAAGAGATTCTTGTATATGCATAAAAATAATGAGAGAAGAGATACTTATATATGCATAATCAATTAATGAAAGAATGGTACTTATATGCATGTTACATGGAATTAATATCACATGGAATTAAGATATGCATAAAAGTTTCAATGAACTTAACATATGCACACACATAGGGGGAGCTACCACATTAAGGGGGAGCTTAACCTTAAATGTAAATACTTTGACAATTATGCATATACTCAATGTTTTTGTCATCATCAAAAAGGGAAAGATTGTTGAAAAATTATTGAGAAATTATTTACCCAATTATTGATTTTGATGATTAACAAAAGCCATGAGTATATTCATTATGTTTTTGATAGATTTGATAAGTGTTTCAGGAATTAAGATTGGTTATCTATTCAAATGACACTTAGAAATCAGTTTTGAACTGAGTTTAAATGGAATTTATTTAAGTTCAAACTTAGAGCCGACACCTAGAACCATTAGAGCTGACTCAGAGTGTATCAGAGCAGTTATATATTTTCGGCACGGTTCGAGTCGACACCTAGAGTTTCGGAGCCGACACATGGAAAGGTGGAGCCACTCCAACCTAAGATACAGATAAACTATTTTTTTTCAGAAGCCGGAGTCGACACATGGATTTGGGAGCCGACTCTAACCTGAGTTACAGAGACTATATTTTTCGGAGCAATTCTCGAAGCCGACACATCAGAAATCGGGAGCCGACTCCAGTCAGCGGGGAGTCGACACTTTGCAAAGTCTGAGTCGACTCTACATCAAATCAATTTTTGCTATTTATGAAAAACAATCTGAAGCCGATACATGAAAAGTTGGAGCCGACTCCAACCTGTCAAGGACAATTGTCAAAAGTGCCAGATCGGATTCTAACGGATATATTTTCACCCAACTCTCAACGGATACTTTTCTTTGCGTAAGGAAGGATCCAAGGTACTTTGTAACTGCTATTTCTCACCTAATCTCAGATTAAGAGTCTATAAAAGGAGGGATTCAACCATTTGAAAACAAAAACAGAAATAGAGGGAAAATAAAGGGAAAATCAAGAGAAATCCCCAATGAAAAAGAAAGAGAAAAATCTCTGAGTTTAAGCCTATCAATCCAAGAGAGATTCAAGAGAAATCCAAAGCCCTAAAAGTTTAAAATCGAAGGATTTTCAAAAGGGAAAGAAAGAAGAGAAAAAGTCCTATTTCCTCAATGAGCTGTGTTAAAGATTCAATGATTCAATCCTTGCTCAACCATTCCAAAGAGAAGAAGAAAAGAAGAAGAAGAAAATCTCAAATCCACATCGCTTCAATCAGGCTTTTCTTACCTTTGTTTACTTATATTGCTTATTTGCTCATTTAAGGAGCTTTGCATTGTTGTAAACATTAATTTGATTTTGTGTTTACTGATTCAATCAGGGAGATTGAATTAGTTGAGGTTGTTTGCCTCGGGAACAAGCTAGTTTAGCTTGGGTTTGAGTTTTGTGCTGGTGAACCCGTGAAAACTGGCTGGGTTCGTTGTGACCCCGTGTAAAACAACAAGTTGGAGTTGTGAGCTTGTAAAACAACTCAACCATAATCAGTGGATTATAGTGTGGACCCAAGAGTTGCTTGGGAGTTGACGTAGGTGTGGGATACACCGAACCACTATAAATCTTTGTGTTTTGTCGTGCTCTTGTCTCTATCTCTCTCTCGTATTGTTCTTTAAATTATTGCTTCACTTCACTAGCACACTTAATCTTTGTAAAATTTGGTTTTAAGTTTTAAAGTGTTAAATTTTTAAAGAACCCAATTCACCCCCTCTTGGGTTGCCATCTGGGCCAACATTCTTAAACCCTCCTCAGCCTATTTTATTTTCCTACAAATCCTTTTCATCCCTGTAAGCTCTCTTAGTCTCTTTCCATAACTTAGCTAGCTATCATAATCTCTCTCTCTCTAATCTCTATTCTTCACAATGTATGGTGCTGATGGCTTTTGCCAACATTGAGATTTTCAAACTCGACACCAATATAGAGGATTCTGAGGCTGATCTTTGCACACTATAGTCAACGAATGAAAATAGAATCTCTGAGCCAAGTAATGTTCTTGGTGCCACCTTGACCACTAAGTCTAAAGCTAGAAACAAGACCTTTAGAGTCTAGCAACACTTCAACATCAAGAAGGTTGTTAGTAAGGGGGTTTATGCTATTTACAAAGTTTGCAAGGACTACAATTGTAACATTTCAAAGGGAACTCATCACCTATTAAGTACTACAAGAAGAAGCATGGGAGTATAGCTCATGATTTCACTCAAGCCAAATTAAATTTTTGTTATGAGAGTGAATTAACGAAATTTTTTTATTTTTAGGAAATAAACAAAAAAATTTATCAAAATTAATTATAGATATTAAAATGCTTTTTATTGAAAATCCACTTTTGAAAAATATAAAAACTACCTTAAATCCTTCATTTTAAAAAAAATGAAAATAATGTTAAATTTGATTGTTATAAATAATCTTTTGAATATATAAAAATTAGTTTTGTATTTTTAAAATTTTGATAATAGAATAGCACTTATATATTTGTGTTATCATACATTTTATTAATTGCAACTATGTAATGTAAAAAAGAATTTTTAGTTTTAAATTAATTAAATATCCACATAATGACACTAAACATCTCTTCATTTAGTTATACTATATGCAAGATAAATATTTTTCAATTAGTTTAGATAATGCTTCTAGTATAATATCGTTGTCGAGTTACTCAAGCATAACTATGCCCAATGTTAGCTAAAAATTTATTTCGTATAAGATATGCATGTCAGATCATAAATTTAATTAGACAAGATGGTTTAACTATTATTGAAGTATATATAAATAAAGTTAAAGATAATATTAAATATATACATCTTTAGGAGTTAGAAAATAAGAATTTAAAATTTTGTGTGATACCCATGGTCAAAGATATAGATAATGTTTATTAGATGTAAAACAAAGATAGAATTCTATATATTTAATGTTACAATCATATTTTGAATATAAAGATATTACTACTAGTTTTTATAATATTTATTTTCTTAGTAAACTAGTATTAGAATTTCAATAGAAAATTGTAATATTATTATGCAAGTTTTGGAATATTTTTATAAAACTACTAATATTTTATTTGATATTTATTATCTCATCTCTCCCATAGTTTTGTGACCAAACTATAATATTACCTACAATTTTTCATAAATAGAAATGAAAAAGATTTTCAAAATATAATTACAACAATGTAATTAAAATTTAATAAATATTGGGAGAAAATTTTGTATTTTCATTTAGTTTTAGTTATGGATCCTAAAATTAAATTAGATGATTTTTTATAATATTAGAAAAAAAATATTATTATATAATATATGAAGATAATAAAAAATAGATTTAAAGATGAAATTACTAATTTATTAAATAAAATATTTATAGCATATAATCAAAAATATAATAAAGGTAAAAGGTCTTCCACTTCATGACTAGCTTCAGGTGATAGTAGCAGGAGTGATAAAAACTTAACCTAACTAAAAGGGGTTGGCTACATGAATCTGCTTCCTTCGCTTTGCTCTATTCATGAATAAGTCGACACTCAAATTATAAATAATAATATTTTTTAAATTATTTTTGCTCATATTAATTTAGGTCTACTTCTACCTCTATTCTTACCATGAATTGTTAAAAGATCACTCTTTCTAACTATAGCATCTAAAGGTCTTCATTGTATATGTCCAAACCATCATAATTGATTTTCTTTTATTTTATCTTCAATTGAGACTACTCCTATCATTTCTCATATATGTTTATTTCTAATTTTATCTTTTAAAGGTTTACCATATATCCATCTAAACATACATATTTATGTTACACTTAATTTATTCACATGTTATTTTAATATTGCCCAATACTCTGTTTCATATAGCATACCTAGCCTAATAGCGGTTTTATAGAATTTTTTTTTAATTTTAATAAAAAACATCGATCATACAATACTCCCAATGTACTCCTCTACTTAATCGATCATGCTTTAACTCTATGATTCACATATTCACCTATTTTACCTTCTTGCTGGATAATTGATCCCAAATACCTTAATTTTTTACTCCTTAGTGTTTTTGGCTTGCAATATTCACTATTTTTTCATTTGATTTCTACTTCTACTAAAATTATATTTTATGTATTCAGTTTTAGTTTTACTAATCTTGAAACCTTTAAATTCTAAAGCCTCTCTCCAAATCTCTTGCTTAGCATTTACTCCAGATTTAGTTTCATCGATCAACATTATATCATCTGCAAATAACATATACCATGGGTCGATATCATCTTGAATATGTTTGATTAATTCATTCATAACTAATACAAAAAGAAATGGACTTAAGGCAGATCCTTAATGTAAATCTACAGTAATTAAAAACTCACTAATTTTTTCTATGATTATTTTAATAATAGTTATTGCTCCATCATACATATCTTTTATTAATTTTATGTACCTTTTGGTTTTTTTAAAACCTACCATATTATTTCTCTTTGTACTCTATCATATATTTTCTTTAAATTACTAAAGACCTATGAAGGTCCTTTTTTTTTCTCTATACCTCTCCATCAATCTTCTTAATAAATAAATAGCTTCCATAGTCGATCTTTCAGGCATAAATCCAAATTGATTATTTGATACTAAAATTTTAGCTTTTATTCGATTTTCTATTACTCTCTCCCATAATTTTATTGCATGAATTATCAACTTAATCCCTCTATAATTTACAGAATTTTGAATATCTCCTTTATTTTTGTATATGAGTATTAATATGCTTTTTCTCAAATCATTTGGTATTCTTTTAATTGTTATAATCTTGTTAAATAAATCGGTTAACCACATGACTTCAATTTCTTCTAAGCCTTTTCAAACCTCAACAGGGATCGCATCTGACCCTAATGCCTTTACATTTTTTATTTTACTCAAAGCTTTTTTAACCTCAAACATGCTAAATCTAAAAAAAAAATATTTTTATTTGTTACTCCTATGTTATCCCATCATTCTATCCTTAAATTTACTAAATTATTTTTATTTAATAATTTTTAAAATAACTTTTCATCGTTCTTTTATCTTTTCTTTTTTTACTAAGACTATTTCATCTTCATCCTTAATACATTTAATATAGTTAAGAAACAAAGCAAAATTTTAGCATAACTTTTATTTAAATAATGATTTTATAAATTTTCTAACTCAGGAAGAGTTAGATAATTTTAGTAGTTTTTTTCTAGTGGCAAACATATAAGAATAATTATTCTATCTTACTGTTATGCTTCATAATCTACTAAACCCTATGGTATCCATTCTACTATTAAAATTTATTTATAGTGCAAGAGGATGACTACTCAATAATCAGAAGAACTAATTGAAGCGTGACACAATGGAGATATATAATAGTTTGCCTTAAGAATTGATGTGATGGAGAAAATAGGATGCAAGATTAAAAAAAAATAATAAGGATAAAAAGTTCCTTTCAAACAAATAAAGGTAAAAGATCAAAGAAAAAAGATTTCACAACCTATCATGGTCCTAAAGGTTAGGTGAGAAGAGTAACCATAATGGGTTCCACAAGTAAGCCCCTAAAACTAAACTTAAAAACTAAGTACTTTAAAATAAGTGTGGCAATTTAAAATCAAATGCTAAAGTAACTAAAGCACAACAAATATAGGTCAATTTAAGACCAATGCTCTATAACCAAATGTATCAAACTTGAAATTAAGCAAGAATATGCATCAAATAAGACTCAAGTACTAAGTTTGTTAGAACAGTTTAAGCTAGTTGCAAGGGACTTAATATAAGAGTATATAAGAGTAATTGCAAGAGTATAAATGTACAAGTAAATAAATAAAGCACAAAGATTTATAGTAGTTTGGTACCTCTTACCTATATCGACTATCCAAAATCCTTTGTAAGATTTTCATCACATAAATTCTCTTAATCGGATAAGGATCAAACCCTTATACATTTCTTTTATAAGGCTTAAAAGAAACTTTTACAATCCTTTTTTTAGGAAGGATTAACCCATTCTTCTCGTTTCTTTTCATGGGAATACTCTCTTTTACAAAAGAAAGAATTCATGGGCTTAGGAGAAACCCAATACTCTTTTTTACAAAAGAAAGAATAAAAAACATTCTCTCAAAAAAAGAATATTTACCAATGAAAGTCTAAATTTGGATGAGAAGGATTTATAACTAAAGGCTCAAGAATAATAATTCTTTCAAGATAAACCACTACAAGAAAAATAAAATATTACGACGCCCAAATGCATCGCAATTACGTCGTTAAACATGCTATTGCGACGCAATAGCGACGCAATGACGGTGTCGCTCAGATGTCCGTCGCAATACCCATTTGTCGCAATTGTATCGCAATATTGCGACTCTCTGCGATGCAACATTGCGTCGCAATATTGCGATGCATGCAAATACGTCGCTAAATTTAAAATTAATTTTTAATATTTAAAATTATTATTAAATATTGCGACGCACTAAATTGCATCGCAATATTGCGACGCATCTAGCTGTGTCGCAATATTTAATAATAATATTTATGGTATAATAGCGACGCAATTTGAGTCGCTAATGCATCGCAAATAAAAATTATTTTAAAATATTGCGACGCAAGGTCATTGCGTCGCAATATTTATTAAAAATTTTTTAGATATAATAGCGACGCAATTTTAGTCGCTAATGCATCGCTATTAAATTTATTTTTAAATTATTGCGATGCCAGGTCATTGCATCATAATATTTAATAATAATATTTTGAAAATATTAGCAATGCAATTTTAGTTGCTAATGCGTCGTAAATTAAATTTTTAAAAAAATATAAAAGATTAAAAATTAAAATGGTTAATACAATTTCGTTAAATATAAATATTGATAGAAACATTTTTCACTCGTCCAAACAATAATCAATTTCCAAAAAAAATTCATATATTAAAATTTTGAAGTTTTTACAACATAAAAAAGAAAAGAAAAATACATCAAAAATCTGGGCGATCACGTGGAGGCTGTGGAGGCTGAAGACTCTGCGACAAGCGGCTAACCATATCCCGCAAATAATGCATCTCATCTCGCATGTCTGCAATCTTCTGATCCTGGCCTCGCATACGATCCTCAAAATCCTGCTCGACCTCCTGGCGAACCTCCTCTGCAATAGATCTGCGAAGGTCGTGTAAACGCTCGGGAGGAATATCACCAGAAACTCACGAGCTGGAGGCCTGATGGGGAAAATATGTAGAAGCTCTAGTGCCCAGACCATAGACCCTGCGGTCTCGTGGCTGGGCACCAACAGCCTCCAAAAACACATGCCGACTCTCCTCTGCTGAGAGTTCGACGGGCGTCTCCCCATCAGTAGAGTCGACCTGCGATGCCTGGGAGCGAAGCTCCTCGACTCGTGTCTTTAAATTATGAAATCAACAATAAATGAGTTAATAAATTTCTCAAAATAAAATTTTAGAAATTAAAGATACTACATAAATCTAATTTCTTACCGCAACCTCCCGTGATCGCGTGTCGACCCAGGAACCGTCCCTCCTAGTGTGTGTCGCCCTGAATAGACGAAACTCACCAGGATCTTCGCCCTCCTTCTCAGACTATAACAATAAAAAAAAGATATTAATACAAATATTTATAAATAACTAAAATAGTAATTAAAATATTTATGTTTTCTTACCATACGCCGTCTGTGCTCTGAATCGAAATGGAGCCCGAAGTATGGTGGGAGAGACCCGTGCCAGGACCGCCCTTCTCAGATCGGCGGTTCATGCTGGCTGATGCGGACCTCCTGCGCCGGCCATAGGACTGCCAGGCTGCTGCCACTCGTGCCAAATACCCTCTGGCACATGCGCAGGATGTTGACCCGATGACCTCCAACGATGAAGCATGTCGGAGTATCGGCGTCCCGTCAGAGCCTCCCATGCTGTCCTAATGGCATCATGGCTGGCAGGATCCCACGTAAACTTTTTCTACATTAAAATAAACAGTTAGTTTCTAAATTTATTAAGTTTAAGAAATTTTATATCACTGATAAATTGTATTTAATAAGTTTACCGAAACTCAGAAAATAAAACTCCTCGTGGCTGGAGATACGTGGCGCCAATCGTAGCCATTGGGATCTGCACGCCTCTGAAATACGGCGCTGATGTGGCTGGATACATGATGCTGCTCAATGAATCTGTTAAAAAAATGCATGTTTAAAGTAATTGACTTAAAAACATAAACATATATTTTTAATTAGTATATACTTACATCCCTGAGCATCAAGTCGAAGTACAGTGCGGCCGATGGTGGAAGAACTCTCGGAGGTATGTGCCGATCGGCTGGATGGTAATACTGCTGGAGAGATCGAAGGCTGTGCGACTGCTGGAGATCCAAACTCTCCATCTCCGACACTCATGTGATCTGATGTGGCAGGGCTACATCCTTGCTCACTCCGTCTGTCATCGGTAGATCTACCTCTGCCCATCATACTGAAAATACTAAAGATTCATACAATTAAATTACGATTAATGATTGACTATGTAAAAATTTAACACTTATAAAAAAAGTTAAATTTTAAAAACCTCTATGTTTAATCGGTGTCATTTGTTTCATGAAATGTTGGTTCAACATCCGATGTCGTATCGGATTGCGAATCAGTTTCATTATCATCGGAAGGAAACCGAACATTTGCATCCGCAATTTCTTGGACATCACCATTTGGATCTCTAAGTGATGTTTCAGGAGCCCTTGTGTCGTCCTCAATTGCATGCATTTCCATCTCATCCTCTGAAATGCAGGGCACTCAGCTGATTGACTTGATGAACTCTCCTCTAATAGGATTGTTGAACGTGGGACGATTTTAGAAACGGCCCACCAATCTCGCTTGTCGTTGCGCAAACTTGGATATCCATAGTAAAAGACTTGCTGAGCTTGGGATGCAAGGATGAATGGGTCATATTTCTGCAATCTTCGTCGATGGTTCACTTCAACCAAATTGTAGTCATTATGAACCCGTTTGCCCACAGGAACTATCAGATCGAACCAATCACAACGAAACAATACGGTTCGTTTCATAGGCCAACCGGGATATTCAACTTCAACCACCTCTACTAACTTTCCATAATAATCCTGCATATTTGCTCCAACACTTTCTCCTTTCACACACACTCCCAGTTCTGCGTGCCTCTTGAAGCTGCTAATCGTTCAATCTAAAATTTGTACACATTTACAAAATAGCCAGTAGAGGTTGTTACGGTCTTCAATGGCCATTGCGATAGACATTTAATAAAAATATTGTCGGTTGTGGACCATGGACCGTTGACCTATAAATTAATAAGCTATTGACATCCAATTCAAAAATACTAGCCATTATCGAAATTGATTGAGTGATACTACTCACAAATTCATAAAACCAGTAAGCAAACTCCGTTTCTAATTTCTGCCCAATTGCAACTTGACTGATGTCGGGATTCATCTGTCGTTGTCTATCACAAAACATCCTTATGGGATGAAAAGGATGAAAACTAATGTTAGAAATTAAATATTGTGGTATATTATAATTTAAATTAAAATTTTCAATTAGCATTGAAGTATACACTTACTCAATATATGGATCGACTTCTCTACAGTTCATTAGGATGTAATAATGTGCTGCATTATACTCCATATCGCTAAGATTTCTTGACTTCTGCCCACCAAATGAACGGCCGATAGCTTTAAAAATTGATATTCTACCATCATTAGCTTCTCCTTCATCCACACATACGTCATCGTTACGACCATAATTTCGGCTCCTCGTGTGGACGTGACCCTCAAAGTAATGTGAGGCAAAAGCTGAAACTTCTTCGACCAAGTGTGCATTGCATATAGAACCTTCAACCCTTGCCTTATTACGCACATTATTTTTTAACTTCTTAAGATACCTATATGTAAAGTTGCAACAAAAAATTAACCAATTTTTTAAGCAATAAAATAATATTTGAAATGTCAACATATCTTAATGATGTATATATTTACCTCTCGAAAGGATACATCCAGCGATACTGCACGGGACCAGCTATGCTCGCTTCGTATGGCAAGTGAACCGGTAAATGCTCCATTGAGTCAAAAAAACTGGGAGGAAAATATTCGCTCAAGCTTGCATAAAATAATTGGAATTTCCTCCTCAAGCCTTGCCATGGATGCAGAAGTAATGACTGCGGCAGATAACTCCTTGAAGAATAAGCTGAGCTCCGTAATTGCCTTCTAGACATGTTGCGGAAGCAACTCACGAAAAGCTATAGGTAATAACCGTTGCATGAAAACATGGCAGTCATGACTCTTCATGCCGAACAACTTGAGCTTATGCATGTCCACACACCTACCGATATTTGAGGCATAACCATCTGGAAATTTTAACCCTCTAAGCCAGTTACATAAAACTTCTCGTGAATTTCTGTCAAGAGTGTAACAGGCTTTAGGATAGGTCCCATCGGCACTCCTTCTCAAATCACCTCTTCTGCAGTACTGATTAAGTTCTTCTCTTGACTTTGCAGTATCTTTTGTTTTTCCTGGGATGTTTAGCACCGTGTTAAATATGTTATCAAAGAAATTTTTCTCAATATGCATAACATCCAAGTTGTGCCGGATGAGATTTGTGCTCCAATAAGGCAAATCCCAAAATATACTTCGCTTCTTCCAGTTATGTTCTTTACATATACGGCCATTTATTCTATCTGCATCCAGTTTCCATGCATACATCAACCCCAAATGCTCTATAGAATCAAATATATCCGTGCCAGACCTAACCGGTTCGGCGAATTTTGTGACTGCTTTGTTCTTCCGAAAGGCGATCAAGTTACGCCTATAAGGATGATTTGGGGGCAAGAACTTCCTATGGTTATGAAACCATGACTGCTTACCACTCTTCTGCAATGTAAATGCATCCGAATCATACATGCAATGAGGTCATGCCAGACGTCCAGCAGTGCTCCAACCAGACAACATTGCATATGCCGGGAAATCACTTATTGTCCACATCAAAGCAGCTCTCATGATGAAATTCTGTTTCATAGAAATATCGTAGGCTACGACTCCTGTTTCCCACAACATTTTCAATTCGGCCACCAACGGTTGCAGAAAGACATCAATCTTTTCCTTTGGATTTGATGGTCCTGGAACCAAAACGGTTAAAAACATTGCAGTATCTTTCATGCACTTCCACGGAGGAAGGTTATATACAGTCAGTATCATAGGCCAACATGAATACTGTTGCCCCGCTTGACCAAATGGTTGGAAGCCATCGGTACAAAGACCTAATCTCACATTCCTTATATCTTCAGCGAAATAAGGATGATTTTCATTGAAATGCTTCCAAGCCTTTGAATCTGATGGATGCCGCATTTCATCCTCTTTAGATTCATGTTCGGCATGCCATCTCATATCAGCAGCTGTTGCCTCAGATCTGTATAATCTCTGCAGGCGTGGGGTAAGAGGAAAGTAATGCATCCTCTTGTAAGGCACACTTTTCCTCCTACTTGTACTGGCTCCTCCTTCGGTGTTTTTGTACCTCGATTGCCCTCAAATCTTACACCATCTCAGCTCTGAGTCTTCACCCCAAAATATCATACAATTGTTCAAGCAACAATCGATCTTATTTACTGAGAGCCCAAGCCCATGCAACAACTTCTTTGTTGCATAAAAACTGTCTTCCGCAACATTATCAATTTGGCAAAATTTCTTTGATTAACCCAGCTACAGAATTGAACGCCTTTTCTGATAATCGATGTTCTGCCTTAATATTCAACATTCGAGCAGCTGTAGACAACTGGGAATGACCCTCACAACCAGGATACAATTCTTGATTTGCAGCACGCAACATATCATAAAATTGCTGTGCATCTGGATTTGGTTCTTCCATAAATGTATTCTGATTGAATTCATTACCCGATGCATTCATCACCATTTGTTTATATATGTTTAAATTCACAAATGGTTCATCTATGGGAATTGACTCTTGTTGGCCTATAACAGCTGCTGGAATATCCTCTGGTTCACCATGACAGTACCAAACATAGTAATTAGGAACAAACCCCTTCTTACAGAAATGCACCTTAACAGTTTCCATATCTCTGTAGGCTTTATTCTGACACCTGTGGAAGTTGCATGGGCACCTAATCCTAGGGCCATCCATCCAGTCAAGTTGGCTACATGCAAATGCGATAAATTCTTCCAATCCATTCAGAAAATCTGGATTAAGCAAGCCATCTTTTATCCTTGCATACATCCACGAGCGAGCCCCGCTCATTTTTGACCGACTTATACAAAGTCTGGTAAATCATTAAATGAAACCACAAAATAAAACTATATTAGTATTACTAAATATATAACTAAATTATTTCTTGGTCACAACTAAGGTTAATAACAACCATTTAAATCATTTATAAGTAAACCAATTTTTTTTAGGCAACTAAGGTCCCTACCATGCAAGGGCGAGCCACGGCTACGATCCTTGGCGTGCTAGCAAGGACCGATGCACAGGTTCATGGCTAATGGGAGGGCTTGAGTTTGGGTCAGGCCACAAGGCGGTCCGTTTAATCATCACAAGCATTTAAGTGTCTTAAATTAATTCTACCTTCACTCCATGTCTATAAGGTAAGGCCCTATCCCATTCAAGAATATTTTTTGTGATATGTTATTCTGCTATTAATTATCATCGATCGGTTACATTGAAATTTCGGCAGCATTTCCACATATGTTCTCCTAAATGTGTGATATATAAGCCACACTAGGAGAACGTATGAGCAAATACAAACCGAAATCTCACCCAACGATGATTAATAGCAGACTAACATATCACAAGAAATATTCCCAAACTGTCCACCAGGATAATTTGAGAATTTGCAAGACTAAGGCTTACAAATTCTCAAACGGGTCTAAAGGTTATAGTGCTGTGATTAATAGTATGGAAGTCCGAAGACAATCGAACTTATGCTTGTTATTCTTAACTTCTTGTGAATTATACATGTAATCACTAACTTTTTAAGATTATTGTGTCGAATACAAATGTTTGTGAAGACTAAAATGTAAATCATTGAAACTACTAATTTGTTGCTGAAATTAAATAATATTACAACAAGACTTTTTATTTAGCATTACATAATTTAATGCATCATTCAGTTTGCAGAAGAATATAAATAATCAAGACATAACAATTGTAAATAAGTACAAATGCACAAATATTATTGCATAAACATTCTGCTTAAATTAATTATTGCATAAACATTATGCTAAATTAAATAAAAATACAACAAGACTTTCTATCTAGCATTACAAATATTATTGCATAATCAAGACATAACAATCAGTCTACCCCCCCTAACTATTTTTTTTTTTTTGGACTGCGGCCTGGCCACCGTGGCCGTGTTCGGAGAAGACCCCTGGATAGAGGCCACTGGCGACAAGTGGCCGTGGCCGGAGAAGACAAAATGGGGGGGGGGTTTCCCAACCCCCCACCCTGTTACAAAAAAAAATTTTTTTTTGTGACAGTGGCCTGGCCACCGTGGCCATGGCCGTGGCCGTGGCCGAGAAGAAAAAAAGGGGGGGCGGGGGGTTTCCCCCCTGTTACGAAATGTTTTTTTTTGTGACAGTGGCCTGGCTACCGTGGCCGGAGAAGATGGCCACGGCAGCGGCCGTGGTGGCCTTGTCCGGCTGCGGCCACGGCAGCGGCCGTGGTGGTCTTGTCCGGCTGCGGCCACGGCCGTGGCGGCCTTGTCCGGCCGCGGCCACGGCCGTGGCGGCCTTGTCCGGCCGTGGCCACGGCCGTGGCCGGAGAAGAAAAAAAGGGGAGGGGGACCCCCCCTATTATGAAATGTTTTTTTTTTGTGACAATGGCCTGGCCACCGTGGCCAGGCCACTGCCGGCCATGGCAGCGGCCGTGGCCAGAGAAGACAGCCATGGCAGCGGCCGTGACCGAAGAAGACGGCCACGGCAGCGGCCGTGGCCGCCTTGTCCGGCCGCGGCCACGGCCGTGGCCGGAGAAGAAAAAAAGGGGGGGGGCGGGGGGGTTTCCCGCACCCCCCTGTTATGAAATGTTTTTTTTTTGTGACAGTGGCCTCGCCATCGTGGCCAGGCCACTGCCGGACACGGCAGCGGTCGTGGCCAGAGAAGCGGCCATGGCAGCGGCCATGGCCAGAGAAGACGGCCATGGCAGCGGCCGTGGCCGCCTTGTCCGGCAGAACGAAAGAAAAAAGGGGGGGGGGGCGGGGCGGTTCCCCCCCCCTGTTACCAAATGTTCTTTTTTGTGACAGTGGCCTGGCCACCGTGGCCAGGCCACTGCCGGCCACGGCAGCGGCCGTGGCCGGAGAAGACAAAATGGGTGGAGAAGGTTTCCCCCCCTGTTACGAAATGTTTTTTTTTTTTTGTGATAGCCACGGCAGCGGCCGTGGCCGGAGAAGAAAAAAAGGGGGGCGGGGGGTTTCCCCCCAGTTACGAAATGTTTTTTTTTGTGACAGTGGCCTGGCCACCGTGGCCAGGCCACTGCCGGCCACGGCAGCGGCCGTGGCCGGAGAAGACGGCCATGGCAGCGGCAGTGGCGGCCTTGTCCGACCGCGGCCACGACCGTGGCCGGAGAAGAAAAAAAAAGGGGAGCGGGCGGGGGGGTTCCCCCCCCTGTTACGAAATGATTTTTTTTTTGTGACAGTGGCCTGGCCACCATGGCCAGGCCACTGCCGGCCACGGCAGCGGCCGTGGCCGGAGCAGACGGCCACGGCAGCGGCCGTGGCCGGAGAAGAAAAAAAGGGGGGGGGCGGGGGGGTTTCCCCACCCCCCCTGTTACGAAATGTTTTTTTTTTGTGACAGTGGCATGGCCACCGTGGCCAGGCCACTGCCGGCCACGGCAGCGGCCGTGGCC